>MU224399.1:2135945-2184476 GCA_018584345.1 Thuja plicata
TGCTTGAGTGCTAGTATAGGCTAAGGTGGTGTTGAGAAGATGTTAGTTTCCCTGCGAGGTACCTGACATAGTTAGTGGCCTTGTCAGTATGAGAGGTCATTAGCTCCGTGTATGGTCACTTAGGTGCCAAAACCAATTGTGGTTATTAGGGCTGAACTTAAGGGCTAGACGTACATGATGACACCTTCCTTTACACATGCTAGATTTCTTATACTGTCAGTTGCCTCTAGATTAGTGAGTCTTACCTATCATGATGTTTAGTACACCAGATTAGAGAGCTGTCAGGATCCCTTGCTTAGTGGTTATGCCTTGTTGGTTTTGGATAACCGATTGGGATCTGTTGTTATTTCCTCAGCACAGTGGGGTTGACCTTTTTGGTTCCACACAGACAGGTGGTAGTGATTCTTTACTCATTAAGATTTGACATCCTTATACCAGGTGCTTGATGGTTCTTTGTAGATGAGCTCTTTATGTTCCTTCATCATTTATTATGTAATTTCATTATTGTAAATCTTGTATTAGAGTATCGCATGTGATACCTAATCTAGAAATTGTAATTAAGTAGTTTAGAGTGATTACCACATACCCTGCGACATGTGCAGTGGATGTGAGTTTATAGTGGTTTCATGGTTATCCATGAGGATGTAATTATGGTTACGTAAGTTTTAATTGTTATACTTAAATCAGATGGAATCTTTTGTTATATTTTTAGTTGTGTTTTGCTTTGAGTAATTCAACGTCATGGAACCCTTGAGTCGTGTAATCTATGTGAGTGTAAGATATGTGTATAAATGGTAATTGCTTCCACATGAATGTATGTTTCTTTATGTTAACTTTAAATTAAAAAAAATTAGCACACATAGTGACATGTACTAGGTTAATCTCTCTTGGGTTCCCTGGCGGGGCATTACACTTTCAAAGTAAAATACATCAAAGGAACAATACATGCACATGTTAAAAAATAAAAAGGATGACATTTTTTTATGGTGGAAACTAATACTTGTCAGATGGAGGTTGTAGTACCTAGGACCTCATGGTCCATGCCTATGGATTATGAGGTAGAATCTGATATGATAATTCTACATGCAAAATACCTATTATCAAAATTGGTAGATCCAAATGTACCTAGATTTGGAACCTATAAAGAGAAGAGCATGGAAGTTCATAGCAGGTTGAACCAACCGGTGATAGAGAAAGGGATAAGAAAGGAAGTAGAACAATTTGCATTGAAGAAAGACTTCAAACACAAAAATTCATTGACAAGGAAAGAGAAAGACATACTGTAGAGAAGGCTGGAACATCTAGAGCAGTAGGAAAAATTGAAAATGAAGATGTAGAAGTTATCTCTTCTAGAACTGGTAGTGCCCCAACCGATAGACAAACTAGGAGTGCCATAACTACAATAGTGAAGAAGGAGGAAAAATCTCCTCCAGAAAAGGAACCAATGAAGGAGAAATAAAAACCTTCAAAATCTGAGCCCACATAAGAAAAGGAGTCCACTACAACAAGAGGAGTAGCTGGAAAAAGGAAGAAAGAAAAATCTCAAAGGAACAAGGAAGCTGAAAGGAGTGAAGAATAAGGTATAGTTTATGATGAAGAACAGAAGGAGCTGAGGGAAAGTGGTAAGAAGTCCAAGGTAGTTGGTTCCCCAACCACAAAATCTGAAAAAATAGATATGAGTAGGTTTATTTGAATAAAAAAAATAGTGGACAAACTTAGAAAAAGGGGGTGTATTGGTTGATGTTAAGAAGCATTATGATAAATTCATTAAAGAAGACAAGAGAAAGATTGAGGATGTAGTTATATTTAGTATGTTCAAATTTAGTGAAGCTCTTATTGATTTGCAAGAATAGATCCCTACATCTCTGTATAGCAGAACTGAAACTAGGTGGTGTACTGCATTAAAGAAAGATAAATAATTGACAGAATATTTTTTAGTCCAATTACAATCGTAAATGTCAAAGGAAGAAATTGATGAGATTATTAAGAAAACAAGAAAGGAAATCAAGACCAAGACATGACTGACCAGGATACTAAATGGTGAATCTCAATCAGTACAACATGAAACAAAGGCTATCTTGAAGAAGTTTTTGGATCTAAAGAACAAGAAAAAAAAAAGAACATGAACATGATGAGCTACAGATAACTCATACCGATGAAGGATGGAAGATTGATAGTGTTAAAGTTACCATAGATGATATTCCCATCTTGGATGTTTCTAATTAGCCTAAGGATACAACAAATGAACAAGTGGATGCTCATAACACCATATAGACAGAGCAAGACAAAAATTGAGTTATGACTGATGATATCTCAGTAAAAGTTCCTACCAGAGAGCATAAAAAAATACCAGTAGAATAAGAAACTGGTGGAGATGAAGATAAGGAGAAGCAAGAGCATGCACATACTGAATTTGTGGAATTGGAAGAAGAGAAAGGAAAGGAAGAACAAAAGGAAGGGACTGTAGATAAGGAGAAAGGATAGGTAATATATTCATAGTCCATGTCTACTATTAAGCCAAGCTTGGATGAAGAAGATGAAGATGATATTCCAGCTATTCAACAGCCAATAGACTTGAGTACAATGAGCCCTACTTAAATCATGAATGTTTCTATGGCTATTAAGTCTAAGGCCAAAACAGATCAGAAGAAGGAGGCACAAATAATACAGTCTGTAAGAGATATATTGTCAAACTTAGTGCCTGAGGTAACGTGTGATGAAAAGGATGCACCTATTGAACAATTGGGTCAATTAGTGATAGTTGCAGGTAATAAAATGAAAATTTAGAAGATATAATAGTAATGATGGAAGAAAGGGATTATGAGAAGAAGAAATCAGAAAATTTATCCCAATGCATTGCAATTGATAGAGGTTCATTAGCAGTAGGTGAACTGGGTGCAAGAAGAACTGAAGGAAGGTGGTTAGTTACTTGCCACAATTTGTCATTTTTCAAAGTTTATTCAACATATTGAGAAAAAAAGATTTTCAGCTCAATAGGAGCTACACAAGTTAGTTCCCAATTTTGATCAAGTGAACCATTCTATCATGCCCAAAAGTTGGGCAAAAACACACAAACAATTTTTTTTTTTAAACACACTAAAAGGGATGGTTATGCTACCTCAAAGGTATAGCAAGTACTCACAAAATGACACAGAGGTGAACAACATCCAGAAAGGTCAAACTAACTAGGATAGCTCTAAGTACTATCCTATAGGGATCCCTAAATTGGATACTTTGATTGGCACACAAATCGAGGTAGTTGACCAAAAGTCAACTATACTTAGAAATATGTGAAAGGAAGATACTATGGTTTGCTAAGACCTTAGGAAGGCTAAGGTGCACAAATTGAGATAGTTGACCAAAAAGTCAACCCTTATTGACCAAAAATTCAACCATATCTGAAAAGCTCAAAACTGGAATCCTAGGGCCTAGAGACTACAGGGAACACCTGGTTTGAATATCGAGATGAACTATCAAGGTTCGACCATGGATGATCGAAAGTCAAGCGTGCACAAAATTGGTCAAAGGGTGACGTTAGTACTTTTTAGAAGTGTAATTAATTTAATAGAATATATAATGTACTAAGCCTTAATTATAATGATTAACGAAATCCCCTAATTTTAAAATGATATCTATACTGATAAAAATCCAATCTAGAATAAATCAAGGATTTGTAATTTTAATGAAATCAAATTTTAAAAATCTATTTAAAATTTGAGTTTATTCCTAAAATCAAAATTCCTATATCTAATATAAAAAGAAATCATATCCATCTTCCTAAAATCAATTCTAAACTAAACTAACTAATTAAATAAAATATGTTCTTATCCTCATAAGAAGAGAAATGCCCTAGCCTCAATATTAACATTTGTTATTAAATAATAATAAAAAACAAAGCAACAAAACAAAAACCATAACACAAAATTATAATATTTGCAAGCCCTAAAAATCCTTACAAGCCGAATGGGGGTGATAGAGCTCCGAAGCCGGCAGCAAAAGGAGGTGAAGGAATCCACGTGGGTAGCGGGGTGACAGGGTGAGGAAGAGGAGGGAACGCAAGTGCAGGGTGGTGCAGTGGTGGGCGCAGGCAGCGACACCACTGCCCGTCCGGGGAGGTTTTGAGGAAGGTGTGGATGGGAGCGCCGGGATGGCAGACCCTCCCCACTGTGCTTTGCACAGAGGCTAGGTCGGTGCCCGCGCAGCCCCAACCTTGGTTCAAAGGCGAGTGGGGAAGGCTTCGTCCCCCCCAAAACTTCTTTCTTTATTTTTATTTTTATTTTAAAAAAAAACTCAATATGACGCAGCGCCCTGCGCTTGACAAAGGGACCCTTTGTTTAAATTATATTTACCAATATTTATAACATAAATGCATTCAATACTATAAAACAAGGTAGTAAAAATATATAAAATGACTGGTGGAAAAATGATTGTATTCCCCCAAACAGGGGCTATAAGGAGTCATTATTTTTGAAATTTTATTTCATCAAAGCATTCTATATTTTATGCTCTACAACATGGTGAAAAAACATTTTAATTTAAAGCATTTTATATTTTGTAATTTTTTTTTTTTAGAATCTAACTAAGTGTTGAATAAATTAATGAAATACAAATTTTCTCCTCGAGAACACTATTTCCCAAATAAACAATTAAACTTATAGATATTTGAAAGGAGTAAATATACTATTGGTTCTCACAATTTCAATATCACCTTCTAAGAACTCATGTTTAAAACTTGTGAAACCAAAAAATGAAATTAACACCATAATCTAGGATATATTAATTTTATATGATCATCCATGGTGTAAGAACATGTATTTCAAGATATCCTTATAAGAAAAGATTAACCTTCCAATTTAATACCTTCAATTAGTTTTGAACTTCGCGCAATTGAAAGATTGAAGGTTCTATATTTGCTATAACTTAACAAAAGATCCTGTAAGGAAATTTCAGTAGAGCATACATCAAAAAAAAGGTTTCAAAGATCTCTATTCTTTATTTAAAATTAAATATGTTTGCACTATCCAATAGGATCTCCATTTCTCAACATGGATAAAAAGAACTATCAAATAATATAAGGCTACATTCCATTAACATCCATGTAGACTATGGTATGAAAGTTTAGAAAAAGTATAAGTCTACAAATTTCATAAGATTTCATTACAACATAAGGGGTGATGGAATCCTTCAGAAAATCATAGGTTACAAAACTCTTGTTATAATTTCAATACATAATTTTCCAAAAGAAGGCCTAAGACCACAAGGCTTACAAATGAAAATTTTTCAGTGGTACTCATCTCCCTCAACAGGGTAATTTGTAGTCATAAATCGTCCAGCTGAAAACCTGTGGGCTAAGGTTGACCATGGAGGCTCACCTCCCAACCTAGGCCTTTACAAGGCCACCCTCGAGCTTGGGGATCCAACATGGAATGGGATACAAAATGGCATTCAAAACTCAACTATCAATCAAAAACATATACATAGGATTCACATAAACAAGAAAACTTCTCATACAATGTTGAACAAAAGGATAGGTCCCCAAGAGACCTTCCTGAAATAGGGGTAGTGGTAGACCTCACTGTAGGAGAAATCTAAGTGTCAATAATGTAAAATACAAGCCACACAAAGGCCTAATATGACCATCTACACAAGATGCAGTCATGAGATAACCTCCTTATGCCCCCCAGGTGCCCTTAGGCCCTTCTTGGCATCATGGGTATCATGTTACCCTAAGTTTTTTCCTCCACACATGGAAGATACTACACTAACAGGAATCGTTTCCTACTAACCCTTCAAGGTTAATCTGCCCTCCCAAGGGTGAGTGTGCCTAGAAGATACCCATTCAAAATCTAACACAAAATAAAATGCTATAAAACAAAACAATAAATTTCAACTTTGAAAATAACCCCAAAAATACATAGGACTCCATTAATGGAATTTAAAGCTCAAGAACACACATGAACAAAAATAATAAAATAATTCTAAGATATCCAACCTTAATCCAAAGCTAAGGTGAGAAGAGGAATGGTGTTGAGCTATCCTTCCTAAGCTCCTTCTCCAAAAGCTCCTTCAAACTGAATTCTGTCTCTAAGGGTAGAGAGTGGGTGAACACTCAACTCATCCTAAATCCTTCCCTAAATAAGAAAACCTCTAACAAGATCAAGGCTTAACCCAAAGGTGAGGTGACCCTAACCAACTCTTAACTACCCACTTGTCATAACTCTCCATGGGTGGAGTCAAATGAAACTTGGAAGAAGAGAGAGGTTAACCAAGGTTACACTCCTTTTCAAAATTCGCTCAAGCCTGAAAGTGACACTTTAGAGGAGTAATAAATGAGTTTACAGGCTCATTAATGACTGAAAATGACCCCTAACCCCTAGGGTACCAAGTTGGGTAGCTAAAAATGACCCCAGTTACCCTCTGAAAGTCCAAAAGACCCTCCTAAACTACCCCTAAAGTTAACCCACGAATTTCTAAGTCAAGTTTAGTATCTAGAAACTTCTAACCTTGGGGTAAGCTTGGGTACTACTCATAGGTAACCTTAGTTAACCCTATACTTAACTCTAGTTCCCTTTACTAACCATGTCAACATAAAATTGCAACAATTGCCAAATTTAGCACATTAAATTAAAATAAATGACATGACTCGTTCACATTAACATTTACTAATTTAATTACACACATGCAAACCACATTTATGAAATAACCACATAAACAATGAGGTCCATGTTTCTTTATATAAACAGGTCTTTGGAATGCACAAAAATTTACACATATGTTCCAATACTGGGTCCCCAGTTTAGATCCATGGTCAACTTTTCCTACACACTCATTGCACACATCAGTAGGTCCAAAATCACATTATATGAAAACATAACATGAAATCAATAATATCCATGCATATAAACCACATCTGCATTATAATTGAAATAATCATAGCATCAGTTTCCTAAACCAAATTCATCATATTACATTCATACATTTAAACCCAATTAATACATCATCATAACTGAAACTGAATTAAAACATAACGCATCTCAAGTGTATCATGATTACATAATCAGGTACTGAATACATAACCTAGGACTCAACAAATCCTTAAATACATAAAATTCTTCAGTAGTCAAAGTATGTCAAAGCATAAACTACTGAAAGCATAAAAAAGTAAGTAGTAAAACTAAGACAGTCTAATGTAGGTCTCACACATTCTGTAAGAAACTTTGGAGCTTTGATAAACACTATTTATCAGAAGCTCGAGACTTATAGTGATGAGAAAGAGAGTAGGATAGTTACATTATTGGAGCTTGAAAGTCTATTGATTCCCAAATTATAAATTTTGCAAAAAGGAGTTAAAGAGGCAGAATTTGTATTATCCCTACCTGATATGAGCATAGTGGAAGCATTGGATGAGTTAGCCTATCTGATATATGGTTAAATAGTGATCATTTAAAACCTCAAGAAGATATGGGAGAATAATCTACAGGTTATAAAGACCAATTTTGGTGATGTATTCAGTATATTTTAGTAGTTATATGCTACTCTCTATCAATAAATTTTGAATTTTGTTTATCTATTGTATGAGTTAGCCTATCTGATATACGGTCAAATAGTGATCATTCAAAACCTCAAGAAGATATGGGAGAATAATCTATAGGTCTTAAAGACCAATTTTGGTGATGTATTCAGTATATTTTAGTAGTTATATGCTACTCTTTATCAATAAAATTTTGAATTTTTTTTATCTATTGTAATTCCTTTGTCATTTTTGTCAAAGGGGGAGTAGTATAGTGTAAAAATTTGGCTAAGTATTTGTAAGGGGAAGTAGTATGGATCTAGCAGTGCAATATGTTACATGGTATTGCATGATCTATTTGTAATTACCTTAGGGGGAATAATCGTAAGAGGGAGTTATTTTTGCTTGAAACTTTGTACTTGATTGATTTTATTTTTCCATAGTTAGACACTTTGCATTTTTTACTAAGTGTTGTCATCAATATCAAAGGGGGATATTGTTGGCATTATGTTGAAGGTGATCAATTCCTATGAGATTTTAGTGATTTTTGGTGTTTTCATTTCTAGAAACAAAGTGTATTGAGCACGTTAGATCTGATATATTAGTGATGAATGTGATTGCACAATGATTTTTCTAAGTAGCTAGTGTATCAATGATAATACAGTGAGTATGGTAAATTTCATGAGCGATGATAATAATCAATGTTCAGGTGATGTGATTTTTTAGGCAATATCTACAAATTCATTTTTACCTATATCTATGATTTCTTAAGAAGATTCAACGTACAGGAAGAGATTTGAGGAAAACATCAGTGATATTGGAAAGAACAGTCAACTGGTCTAGTCAAATTAGTTAAATCAAGGTAGCGGTCAATTATTCGTCAATGTTCAATTTATTTTTGAATTGTATTGTTGGGGGTGGACATTGAACATTACAATTTACTATGGTGGCATGATCACTTATGTAATTTGAATGGATTTTTGGAGCTGACTTGTAATACATTTTAGAGTTTGTGATAAACTTGAAAAAGTGTATAAAAGGATGTTAAATAATTAAGTTGGTGTGGTTAATGTGTAATGTGGTGATTGTGATCGTTGAAGGCAAAGTGCAAAAGGGTGTCAGAAGTATTAGAGAAATTAGAACAACACACTGAGTAGTACAGAATTATTAGGAATAACAGTCCACAAGACAATTGAGAGGGGGTGAATCAGTTTTAGTATAGATTATTAAACTTTAAACTTTATTAACCATATCAACAAATGTAAATAATAACATAGTAATAGAAAAAACCATAACAAAAGATTTTTTTATGAGGAAACCTTGTTAAAGGTAAAACCTCGATGGGAATTAACACCCATGAATAATGTACTGAGAGTATAGTATCCCTATTAAAAGATATTAGCCCTGTTAGGAGCTTGTTACAACATTACAGTACACAGTCCCTATTAGGAGATAGACCCTGTTAGGAGTCAAACGAAATAGTAGGCTCACTTCCAAGGCACACTTCTCAAAGAAGGTTAAAGCCACCCTCAAGGATTTACAATCTGCATCAAGTGTATACTGCAAATACACAATCCAGTGAATTGTCTGATAGCAACTATCTTTTCTTGATTAGTTCGAATGAAGTATCAACACTGCTCTCTATCTAGTAGTCAAGCTTCGCATCTTCACAAATCTCTGCTCTTTTCTTTCTCTATCACATTTTTCACAAATGAAAAGATCACTCATATATACCCTTTTACAATAACCCATTAGGTCAGCCAATTAAGCTTTCCTAATACATAATTAACTAGGTTGGCCAATTAAGGCTTCCCATCATACAAATAATTAGATAAGCCCTTGCTAAGATACACATGATACCTATAACAAGTATAAAACATTTACAATTCATCACAAATACTTCCAGATCCACAATCCACTCTCATAATTAATTTCCACATTTTACAAGTCTGAAGTCGGCCAGGAAATAGGTCTTCTCCAGAACACACGCCACAACTGACATCATCAGTACCCAAACAAAAATCAAACTGAACCCATTTCACTATCATATGTCATCTCTCTATCAGTAATCTCACAAGTTCTAAAACATCTTCGTCAGTAAGATATACCTGAAACACAGAGACCTTCTCTGTCCAGAATCATAGTTGTAGCCCAGAAAAATAGTCTTCACCAAATGAACTGTAACATCCTCATAAAGTCAAGCGACCTTAGGAGTAAGGTTAGAACATAGCCTTCTGCATAAATCCAACTTCAATCCTTCTGAATCATCTGTACAGTGTCCGTAGACTCATTCTAGTTAAGTAGTTAGTCTGTCTTCTCCATAGAAATATATGTTGACATCAGTGACAAAACATGAATATCAACAGCATGATCAGTAACCAAAACTGATATCATCCAATAAGAATAAGATCTATCAAGAAGAAGGTTCCATCATCAGGTCATTATTTGAGTTTTCTACTCAAGGAAAGTTCTAAGAGGCTTGCGATTAAAATCCTTTAACAAGGTTACTCCTAATAGGGTAAGAAGGATTCAAACAGGTCTACAGAATAAATCCATTAATAGGGTGACTCTTAGAAGGAGTCTTAAATCTCTTTTCTTAGTAGTTCTTAATAGAACTATTGTAATTATTAGGATTGGATAATACTGAGAGGGGAGGTGAATCAGTATTATAGTACTTAATTAAATTCTTCAACCATTTAAACATTAACCATAAAATTGCAGAAAAGAATATAAGCAAATAACACAGTACTCATAACACCATATTTTATTTTCGAGGAAACCCTGGCCAAGGGAAAACCCCAGTGGGGATGGCACCCACAACCATGTACTAAAGTATAATTTTCCTGTTAGGAGACCTAGCCCTATTAGGAGATAAATATTACATAGCACATTTCCTTGTTAAAGGAATTACAACCTTGTTAAAGGTTCACAACACCATGTTAGGGGCCAACTGAGCTTACAACTCTTACAAGGCAATTCTGATTACAAAGTTTTCTCAGTCATGAACAAAATAAGCAACACTAGTGCTTAGATAGTTCCTTATAGCTCTTCATGATGACATTAATTTTCTATTAGTATAAAAACAACACTTTTGGTAAGCATACACCGAAAGACATGACTGAGAAAACCGAAGATCAGATACTAAGAGATCACCGAAGATGAAAAAAGTGCATAGAGAACTGACGACACAACTTAGTGTGTAAACCAAAATCACAAAATAGAAAGATAAAGTGGAACCTGAAAGAGGAACCTGATATGAAAGTTACAGTGCAGACCGACAAAATGGTTATAGTTCTATTGACAGAACTAAACTGAAGGACAGTCAAGCACGACTGACAGACAGAACTAAAAGTCAGTTGTAGCCCGCAAAAAGTGGATCTGACTTCCATGTCAGATAAATAAAGTGTATTCTATTTATAGGATATTTTATTGTTTTAAATCCATTTCTTTAGGGACAAGATACATGAATGTAAGTTATTTAATCAGTCTAATTAATTTAAAACACATAGACTAGGAGATCTAGGTATAAGTTGTAAACCTGATCTTAGAGTTAACATTGTTTTTATCGAAACTTGATGAAGTCAATCCATCTATAAATAGATGATGCAATCATTCATTATTATGGCTGAATAGATGATGTGAAGAGAGAGGAGAACATGAATGAATCAGATGAGCGCATCTATGGATTTGATTGAGAGTTTCAAGAACAAGGACAACAAAATGTGAATTTGGTTAGCAAGAACCAAGAATAGAGCATACCGAGAATCAGAGGTATTAATCAAACACAATTAGGTGATAATATTTTTATGTGAACTAAATTGGATCTATATCAGCAATAGGAGATTGCATTTACCAGGTCAATTTGTAATTTTCTATCATTCTAACAAGTTGAGAAAAGTGTAAAAATCCTTTCAAGGAAGATGGATTTAGCAGTCCAACAACAAATCTCTTAATCGAGTGCACACTCAACAGTGTTTCTAAATCTCTTAATAGAGTAGACTTTAATAGGTCTCCACCGATACTCCTAATAGGGTAGATCATCATAAGTAATCAAAATTGTAAGCCTTAACCAGCCCCTTCCAATCTACAGATAGTGAAGATTTTTTGGGTGCCATCCCCACCACAGTTTTTACTTCCTCACAAGAGTTTTTTGCGATATCATATCTTGTGTTATGTGTCAATTTACTTTCATGAATGTTTCTATGAATTTTCACATGTATGTTAATGTTGTGATTTGATATAACTGACATCAAGATAGTATATATCAAATTGAATGGATATACAATTGATTACAAAGGTTAATTGATAAAAGGGATACAAAAGTTTTAGAGGTATTGATTCACCCCTCCCCTCTCAATACATACTTCTCATTAATCCCAACAATTGGTATCAGAGCCAAGTCTCATCTTAGAAATATTAAAGACTTAAGAGAAAATATCATACAATGGAGAAGTACAGACTTGATAAAAATATTGAGAATAAAAAGCTTGAAATTCGTATGTTCTTTTAATAGTATAAAGAAGGTAGAATCAACATGAGATAGCTGCTAGATGAAAGAAAGAATATGGCATCTCGCTGTAATGAGAAAGATTATAATGAGGAAGAGATACCAAATTTCTTTGAGTCTTCAGGATCAACTACAAGAAAAGCATCAGATACATCAGAAGAAAGCATCACAAGCCTAACTGAAATCAATCTACATCTGGCTGGACAAGTTAAATCTCTGCAAATTGGTTAAGAGACATAGATGGTAAGGATGATTGATGTCATGAATAATTCTAGAAAAGATGATAAAGAAAGAACACTAGCTATTGATGATAGAAGAAATATCACGGAAAAGCTACAAGAAAAAGAGTCTGAAATACAAAGGCTTACAGAGCATCACCATGAGATTACAAATCAGATTATTCTTATGATTCAAGAAGCAAACAAAATAAATGTTGAACTCGTTGAAAGAATAGAAGCCATCGGTGAACTGAGAGATGCGAATAAAAAGTTAAATAATGAAATAAGAATTCAGCAACAACATAATGAAATTATCAAGAAAGTTGAGGAAAGCAATAAAAAAATGGATGATTTTCTTGAAGGACAACGAAGATTCAACAACAATACCGGTCTAGGTCAAGAATGGAGAATCATCAAACCAAGTTGATCCAAAGAATGTCTACAAAAATTCAAGACCAAGAAATCTTACATGCAATCACTATGGAAAGAAAGGCCATACATCAAATATATACAGAGGCAAAATGAAAGGTATTCCTAAATCTACATCTTTATTCATAGGATTATGTTATAAATGTAACAAAAAAGGACATAAAGCATATGAATGTAAGTCTGAGATAAAACAACCAAAGAAGGAAACCTACATGGATAAATATTGTCCTACATGGATAAATATTGTCCTACATGAAAAATGAATGGGCACACAACTCTTGAATGTTGGAAAAGGAAAAGGCAAGTATGGAAGCCTAAAGTTCAAGAAACTCCCTATCAATCGAAGACAGTCATTAATCAGTACGTATGGGACTACAATACTTGGAAAAACTGTACAACATGTGGAAGATATGGTCACATTACTACAAACTGTATGAGATAGTGGACTATAAAGTCTAGAGACTGGACTAACCCTAGAATGGAATACTTACACTGTCATAAAGTTGGTCATCTCAAGAAATATTGTAGAGACTGAATGATAGAGACAAGCACATATCCCAATGGAAACACAATTGAAGATATCCGGAGAGATAGAGAAAAAATGTGGAGAAAATATTCAAGCAATGATGAAGCTAGAACGAACAATGCAAATGGTTAAAGCCCATCCAATGGATCCGTTGACATCACCACCCCCACCTAAGCAGAACAAGTATGGAACTGCATTACCCATGTTATCATTTTACATTAGCTCCATATTATGTTGATATAAATTCCAAATTAGCATAAGGAAGATGCATCATGGTATTACTTGTTAAAATATGTGATAACTATGCTTTTGGGCATATATACCAAAACTCGTCGGTATACACTCAATGCTAAGATTGGCTACACTTACCAAGAAGCGTCAGTTAAAATAAAAATTTGCTAGTATAAACTGAGCCTTATCAGTAACCAAGCAAATGAATAAGTTTTCAGTGACACTGAAACCTGTCAGTAAAAGAAACTAAGTTAACGACTACTTTGAAAGGTTATGACTATCACCGAAGGTAACTAGAGTCTTCACTGACGAACTCCATCTTCACACACCGAGGAGTTGGTAGGCATTTTTTGCATGCATTTTAGGGCAACGACTATAAATAGGGCTTCAGAACAACTCATTTGTTCACAACACCCAGAGCAAAGTGACCAAGGTGATTTTTGAGCACAAAGCGATCATGACTTGACAAACATCACTACAAAGTAGATCAAGAATCTTTGCTACAGTAAATAGTAAGTTCCAAAGAACTGACAACTCTATTTTTATGCAATACGCAGAAGCCCTAAATATCTAAAAATGGCCTCGACTTCACGAACCATGAAATCCAAGAATGCAAAGAAATATGAGTTCAAGCTCATCAAGAACATGACATGTGAGGAACCCAACTATAAGATCCATCCTAAGGTTTCCTCACAACCTGATGATGGTGGTGCATTTTCACACATTCCAGCTAGGATTTTACTCATGGAAGATGTCTGATCTTTCATACATTGCAAAATAGCTAAAATAGGAAGTTCACAGGTTGAAGAAGCTTATAAGAATCTGTGCAACAATGATGGAACACTAAAGGAAGAACAAAAGAACATTGAAGTAAAAGGGCTCACCAATGCCCTAATGTTTCCAAAGGTTTTCAAAATTGAGTGGATTTGGTTAGTGCTAAGCTGAATGCATAAAAATAAGCTATGGCTTGATGAACTGAAGGTAATAACCTGAGATGTCAATCATGCAGTCACCGGTTACCCCATAACCGATCAAGTTAAGGCACTAAAGCATCCACCAAAGGCTAAGACCAAGAAGATGACAGGAGCCAAATGGGATGAAGTTACAATAATAACTGATGATGAGATCAAGTTCGGTGCATGTGTTCTTGGCTATAAATTATTCCAAGCTAGCAGATTGAATAACATAGCATCTGGTGTAGTGGACACAGCATATAATATTGTGAAGAAGGGTACACAATTGGACTTATCTGAACTACTCTTGAATCAGTTGAAAGACAATCTAAAGACTATCAAGAATGCAAAGTCAAACACTTGTAACTTTGGCTCACTAATAATGTGTATCTTCATTTATTTTCAAGAAACATTCCCATCGATAGGAGATGTTAAATGGGACAGCACCAAACCGGTCACCATGTAAATCAGTGAGCACATAGCTACACTAGGAGATAACTTTGAGACAGTCATGGATGAATACTTCAATGTATTCAAAGACCAAATGTAAAAGAGGGTAAGAATCCTTGAAAAACTCATTGAACAATATAAAGATGAGATATGCTTCATGGTTGATACTGACAGTATATACATTAAGCCTGTTATACCAATGACATCATGGTTGCAACCATTAGAGTATGAGATCAACATTGATCTCACTACTAAGGCAATTGATGCCTTGATTAATGAACCACTGGATAAGAAACAACCCAGGTTTGGTACATATGAAGAGGCCAAGACAAGAATTAAATCAGGCCTAGTTGTTAAGAAAATAGTCAAGAAGAAGGACAAGATGGTGAAGAATCTGAAAAAGATTCTATCAACAACCGAGGAAGAAGCTGAACAGGATGAAGAAGTTGGACAGGAGGAAGAAACTGAAGAATAGTTATCTCTTAGTAAAGATGAAGAAAAAGATGACTCCGAGGAAACAGAGTCAAACTCACCACCTCCTCCACCATCTAAGAAACCAAGGACAATGGCTACTTCTAGGACAAGAAGCCAAACATCAAAAGATTCTACTCCTTCACCTATAAAGAAAGGAAAGGTCGGGACTTACAAGAGGAAAGCTCCTGCACCAAAGATAGGACAAAACAAGAGAGGAAGGAAATTCATAAGAACCCGAGAGGACATAGAAGACACCAAGCAGGATGAAGCTATAGAGGTAGAAAGTTTCAAGGTAAAATAAACTAAATCTATTGATGACATTTATGTATATATTGCAAATTCTAGATCTATTACATATTCAAACATTAGAAGATGGCTAAAGCTAAATCCAGAAGATCAGAATAAAAATGAGGATGTCATCATAGCTAAAATGTACAACTTCAAATATGTACTAGTACAATTTGAAGGTAGTTTTGTACCAAGGGAACTCTTGGATAGATTATACTCCCGTTGGACATTTGCATTGAAAAATGAAAAGGGGATAAGAGAAAGAGTACTTGTTTCTCTAATGCCACCTGAATCAAAGAAGGTTGAAATAGATGAAATGATGGAGAAGCACAAAAAGGAGTTCTCACCAAAGCTGAGAGCATACAAATTTATTGAAAGAAAGCTTATAGAGATTGAGAAGGATAGCCACAACAAATGGTGCAATATTATGAATAGACCAATTGAGGAGGAAAGCCCCAACAAAGACCTTCAACAACAAGAATTTGACAAGGCAACTCAAGATGAAACATTTATTGAGTTAGACAAAGAAGAGGATGATACAACTGTGATAGCTAAATGTGGGTCTCTGATTTAGCCATACACTTCAACATAGTCATTAATCACTATAAGATCTAAAATTGGGATTGCATAGGAGGTCTCTAGATAATAAGAATTACATATGAGGAGAGACCCTGAATCCAATTTTAGTCTTATACACTTAATTATTATGATAAAGGAATTGAGAATACTTGTAAAGAGTTAAGGAGTAAAATACCTACCTCATATCATAGCAAATCTGAAGAATGTTGTTTTCTAGGGTCTGCACTCTATTTTTGGAAAATCTAAAGTATGATCTGGAAGAGTAACGCAGAGATGAACAAAACCTAGAAATATTTTTCTGATACGACACCGTCTTGAGAAAAAGGTTGACCTTGACCCACAAATGTCACCCTTGGCCCAATAATCTTGACCCTAACCTGCACTGCCTTGACATAAAATCTATTTTCAGATCCTGATAGTTCATTGAAAAGGGTATCCAAATCTGGTCTCAAATCCATTGTCCTGTACCTGTAGCTCCTGAAAACAACACCTGTAAATATCTGAAACAAGGGTTTTGGGGTGGCTATATAGGGTTTTGCCTTAGTCAAACCCTTATTTTTGTGATTTCCACCTCCATGAATAGCCGAATGTAGGAAGTATGTGTGTGTGTGTTTTCTCTTTGAAAAGAGTCTTTGAACATGTAATATCAAGATTTAATCTCCTAGATTAATAATCCTAGCATAACATGGAAATGAGAAAACAATGCATAGATTTGAATATGATAAAGAAAGCATACCAAGCCCCCAAGGATAAATTACTCCTACCAACTCACAATCTGTAATTGCTACCCCATGATAATTTCCTTTTGAATGCTTGAATGTTGAGAATGGTAGATCTAATAGAAAAGAGCACCTTCTTGCTTCAATGACGATCTACAATAGCTTGTCCACAAAAATGCTTGAATGTATCAACATGTCCTCATATATTTGTCCTTCTATATCATCCTCTTGCTTATTTTCATCGTCATTGCATCATGTCATCTGTCGATTTCATTTCATGACCAAATGAAGGCAAAAGAGAGTGTTTATATAGAGATCTCAATATAGGTCTCCTAAGGAAATGCGAGGGACCCAAATTCAAATTTCACCTTGAATTATGTTCCAATAACAATCACTAACCAAGGAGGGAATGAATTAAATTAGATATCAGAGAAAACACTTCTACATCCAAACCTGAGGACCTATTTTAATTTTAGAACCTCGATAAGCTCCGGAATTGAAAGCGGGGACCAATGGCCGATAGAGGTCTATGTTGACCTCACCCTTGACCTAGGTCAAGGTCAAACTCACCCCTGGCCTAGGTAAAGGTCAACATCAACCATGACCTATTTCAAGGTCAATTTTGACCCTGACCTGAGGTTCCAGGCAAGTCACCTAGTGGTGTCTATGAGATTCCCAGGTCAATTAGGGACCTAGGAAGGTGATGAAACATTCCAGAATGTTGGGAAGAAGGCCAAGAGGCCTAAAGAGAGAATGATGAGGTATAGGAGGGCACACACATAGTTCCTACCTATAAAATATATTCATGGAGAGGGAAACCAAGGAGAATCCATAAGATCCTAACCCTAATTTCACCTAATCATGTAGAATCAAACACAAATGCATCCTAAATGCAAGTCTAATATGCTAGCGCACTAAATGAAGGTGCTAAACCTACCAAAATGGAAGTGCTTCCATTTTAGGGTAATACATTGAGCCCCCACTTTATCTTAGATATGACACTACGTGAGTATGTAATCTAAAGTAAGAAAACATCAGAAAGTAAAAAGGATATAGCCAAATCCTCAATGTAGAGATCCTACAAGAAACCATTAGTACCCGCAACCTGAAGCACACCAGGTTAAAAATACATAGAGTATCTAAGCATTACTACAATTATCTTGAGAAGTGGATAAAGCCCCTTATGCCCCCCCCCCCATGTTTTGGCTTACTGATTTTTGAAAGGTGAAACAGGGTGATAAGGTAAATTCTATACACTAAATATGTAGTTTATTGAAAACTCTTTTCCTAAACTAGTTAGAAGGTTCCTAAACCTTCATAAACTAACTCAAGAGGTTAGGTATCTAAATCACAATTCCAATGCCTCTAACAACATTGAAAACGGAGCTACCAAACTCAAGTTATGATGAAGAGAGTGAATGTCTATCTAAATGCATGTAAAAGGAAATTTGAATTTGACCTAAGTAAATTCAAATGAAACCCTAATAAAACCCTAATTTGAAGCTATAAATAATAGAAAGAGACACTTATCTCCTCATTCTTACAATTTGTAGAATTTGGAAAAGGAGACAAGATGTCGAAGAGAGAATAATTTTGAGTGAGCTGTATGGAGGTCCTGAGAGAGCGCCTAGCTAGCAGTCAGCCACTACCTGAGGTAGGTTTCCTATTTTGATATTTAAGATTGAAAAATTCATTTTTTTATAGGGAAGGTTGACCCTAACCTAGAAAGGTTGACCCTGACCTAGTTATGTTGACCTTAACCTTCTAAGGTTGACCCTAACTGGGAAGGTTCTATCCTTTTTGGGGTGAATGTCAACCCTGACCCAAAAAGGTCGACCTTGACCCAAAAAGGTCGACCCTGACCCAAAAAAGTTGACCTTGACCAGGTCAAGTTGGTACAATATTTTTTTGATGATAGAGTACTGATATGATACTTTTATGTGCTTACAAGAACCTTTTTGTCTTCGAGAACACCCCTTCAGAGGGTTTCTATTGACTGTCAAAGAGAGCATGTCTGAGTTACAGCCAAATGAGATACAGGTTTTGAGAGATGTGGGATTATACTGGGTAGCATTCCTACCATAGATGAGGTTCCATCGGTCCATTATTTCTGCCATGATAGAGAGATGGGATGAGGATACTTGTTCCTTCCATCTACCATCAGGAGAGGTTACGATCATGCTAGAGGATGTGTACAGGATCCTACGACTTTCGGTCTAAGGTGATCCTATCAGACTGAGAGGACTGTGGGGTCCACCCAAGGTGTTGGGAGATGGGGATTATTGTTGGAAAATTGACTATACTGAAGTATATGACTCTATTTATTGTTTTCATTATGACAACAAAGTCATGAATTTTTGGAGTCAGCACACATTATCAGAAGATCAGAAATTGGCTAAGTACAGAAAACAAGACAAAGCAAGGAACAGACTATTATAGTTTTGATTAGCGTGTGTTCATTTGTTATCCAAATGATATGTGACTTTGAAGATAATATTATGAGTATGCTTACATGCTAATTCTAAGAGAGCACTATCAGATCTACAAGTATGAAGAAGATATAGCCAGTTGAAGAGGTACAGCCAGTGAATGACAGAACAGGACATAGATCATGGAAAGAGCCGACATAGATTATTTTGGCATGGAATTTTCAGTCATCCTCAAGACTTGTGCCTTTGTATTAGTGAGTTTTAGTGACCTAAAAATCTATGGTTAAAAGCGCATGACTTTAGTCATTGTGGATAATTAGTTAGAGCTAATTTGGTGAAGCGGACTGTGTGAAAAGACGTGTCTATTCTGTTTGAGTAAAGCAATTATAATTAATGTTAAGCCGACTTAATGAAGGGTTGCATGGTTATGTAAGTGATCAAGATACATGGTAAAAGGTTTCCTAAAGCCGAACATGTTTATGTCCTTTGAGGAAGTACTTATAGAAGGTCATTTGTGATGGAAAAAGTTGCGGAAGCCAGAGATAAGAAAGCAGAGCAGAGTGTTACAGCAGCAAAGATATATCTGTCATATGTTGATGATATATATATTGAAGTAGAAGCTTTGAGAGTGCATAAAAGATTTTTTTAGTTATTAAAAAGAGGTTAAAGCATCAACAAAAGGAACTGATCAGACAAGTAGTGTCACAGCAGCAGTTCACCTTGCAAATACAGTGTGTATCAAATATCCAGAAGGTTGTAGCCTTCACCATTTGGATAGTGAGTCCTTGGACAGTGAGTCCACCACCCCTAATAGGGTTATTTTAAAAGACTCCTAATAGGGTCTGACCCTTAACAAGGTCATTGTACTTCATGTATTGTAAAGACAACTCCTAACAGGGTTAAGGATCTTCTAACAAGGATCATAAGAAACTAGTATAGAATATTTGTGGGTACTAATTTCCACCGGGGTTTTCACCTTCATTGGGTTTCCCCGTAATCATATTTGGTGTTATGAGTTGTGTATGTTTATCTTACTTGAATTTAAATTCATTTCATTACTTAAGCATTTAAGTAAAGATTTAGATAATCAGAAAAAGTATTAATTGATAGATCACTAATTCACCCCCCCCCCCCCCCCCCCCCTCTCAGTGATCCTAATCCTAACAATTGGTATCAGAGCTCTGGTCCTCAGCAAAGAAGTTTAACCACTTGAGGAGATCATGGAGAAGGAAGAAATGAAACACCTTAAAAATAATCTTGAAGCAACCCTTGAAGAACTTGACACATATGAAAAATAAAATGAAGATCTGAAACTAAAATTTGAAGGCATGCAAATACTTATCAAGAAACTGAAAAAAGAATTAAGGAATTGTTCTTCAAATGATTTGGGAGAAGTAGTCAAAAGGTTGAATGAAGAAAATTCATCTCTGAAGGATTAGATTGAAGAATTAGATGAAAATCTATTTAACAATCAAGATGCCTATGATGATCAAGTCAAAGCAAACAAACAGTTAGATGAAGAACTGAGACAAGCAAACATGGAAATCTTGGAGCTAAGAAACAACAAAGAGAAGATGGAATCTGAATTGATTGCAGCAAATAATCACATTGAAAAGCTACACACAAGAAAGGATCTGATAGAGTCATAGTTGTATGCACAAAAGGTTAAAGGAGATACCAGCGGTATAGGATATAATGAAGCACAAATTCAGATTGATGCCATGCAAGAAAGAATGAAAGCACCAAAGGACATTACAGATACTAAGGAGATTGGAAATCAGATTGAAGACAATACTGGACCACCTAAGGATGAATGCAAGCTATTTGATATAACTTGTTATGCATGTAACAAGCATGGACATATTGCAAGGAATTGTAAAGAGGTAAGACCCTTCAATGGTTATTGTTGTTCATGCAATAAATTTGGTCACAGAGGTATGAATTGTAAAACAAGTCAGAAGAACAAGAATCAAAATTAGCAAAGACAAAGAATTTATCCTCAGCAAAATGTCAAAAGTACTCAGAACATTACATGTCAGATATGTAATCACAATGGTCATTCAGCTAGATAGTGCAGATTGGTAACTCACACCAATACACCAAAGAATATCAAACCTCCTATCATTTGTCACTCATGTGGAAAAGCTGGACACATCTCTAAATTTTGCATATCTAGAGTGCAGAAACAAGAGAGCCCTAAAAATTCAAAAGATTCATTATGGAATGAGGCAGGAGAAATCAAATTTGTGAAAGCTACAGAAGATGCAAGCAAAATTTGGGTCAAAGTAAAGAAGAATAGTGATAAGAACAAGGTAGTAGATGCATCCTCAGTGGATGCACCCTCTACTTCTGGTTAGTTGACCCTCATGGTCTTAGGGGGAGCTATTCTAGCTCTGAACCCCTACGTGGCTGGTATACTCACCTTTGAGTATGCACCTTGGATTACAATTGTTTGGTGACATTGTGATGTAGTATGCAAGAGAACACGGTCTAAATTGTTATCAGGAACAAGAACAGAAGTTATAGTTGCTTTTTGTGTACACGCGGCAAGTATTAATGGTAGAAATCTACTTTGAAATCACCAAATCCTCACTCGCAGTCAGAATAAATGATTGGAGATCATAGAATCCCTAGCAGTTGTATTATTAATGCATTACAATTGTTCTCATCAACAAAGAAAGGAGATTGATAATCATTATTTGTTAAGCAAAGTAATTTGAGTTTGAAATGAAGCCCAAGCACGGACACATTGTTTTGGAAATTAGTTGAAAAATTACTTAACAATAAAGTAAGTGGTTGGATAATCAAAGGAGAACTTGCAGTCAAGTAGAAAAGCATCACAATTGCATTCTTAAGTAGAGATGGATATCAAGAAAATCTTTGAAACATCTCGGAAGCAATTTATCAGTATGCTTTAGCACGTGAATTTCATGAAGCAGAATGGGTCAAAATCTTGTTGAGCAGTGTTCTATGTAAGAGTATGAGTATATCCATTGGAGATTTTGTTTTGGAGATGACCTAATGTTATCCTTGGAAGCACATATATTAGTATAGCCATTGGAGATTTTGTTTTGGAGCCGACCTAATGTTGTCCTTGGAAGCGCATACTTATTGTTGATCATCTAAAGAGCGTTCACATAAGAGTAGAATTGATTGAAGATACAAATTTTAAATGTCATGCGAAGAAGCAGATAAAACTATTATGACAGATCCACAAGATTCTGCACCCATGGCCAAGGACATGGAGGATACATTCATGATTGATAATGTTGAAGAATCAATTGCAAACAATGGATATTGATCTAGACAAGTTTGAAGAAACATTTGTGAGTACCCAAGAGGCTGAGAGTCTTTATATCAGCAAGAAGATATATTGATTTTAGATATCATAGGAAAGGAAGTAGAAAAGAGAAGACTGAAATGATGGACAATTCATCATCATTGTTGTAAAGTTTGACACCCATAACAGACTTAGACTCATGGGGAGTAAATAATTAAGTGGGAGTATATAATCTGAAGAAGTCATGAAAAATAGATCAGATATTGTAGAAGAGAAGTATATGAAGAAAAGGCTCAGTGAATTGGTTAGCAACTTTACACTTGATCTTAGTTCACTCAAAGTTGGTCAAGCATCCTTGAAAGAGTTTGCAGCAAAAGGTAGAAAGATTATTGCTGACTGTATGAATCATGAAAGTTAAGTTCCCATCATTACAAATAAGATCCAAGAGGTAGAGGCTATAATAGAGAAGATAAGGAAATTTGTGGAAGATCCCTCCACCGATATCAATATGTGTATATCAGGGGCAGATTGATAAGATTGAGAAGGCAGAGAAGATAATATCAAAGGGTGGGTAAAGTAATGTATAGAATATTGAGTCTATCATATGATCAAGGTCATAACATATACTTGGAGAAGATGGAGAAGCTACAATATGCATTATGTGCCCATCTACATATTCTTAATTCACTGATTGGATTTTGGGAGAAAGAGATCCAGAAGATGCAGATTGCATATCTAGATGTGTATGTTTAATAAGTACATAGAAGTATTTTTTAGCACCTTTGTCATTAATGTCAAAGGGGGAGTAGAGTATGAATAATATGGACTCTATTATATGATAAAAAGGGAGATATAAGATAGAGAGTTTTTGTATAAAGTACAGATAGTAACTTCACCATATTCCTTTGTTGCCATTAATGACAAAGGGGGAGATTGTTGGAAAGTTGACTATATTGAAGTATATGACTCTATTTAGTGTTGTAATTATGGAAACAAAGTCATATGAATTTTTGGAGTTAGCACACATTATCAGAAGATCAGAAATTGGCTAAGTACAGAAAATAGGACAGAGCAAGGAATAGACTGTTATAGTTTTGACTAGCGTGTGTTCATTTGTTATCCAAATGATATGTGCCTTTGAAGATAATCTTATGAGTATTTTTACATGCTAATTCTAAGAGAGCATGATCATATATACAATTATGAAGAAGATACATCCAGTTGAAGAGGTACAGCCAGTGAATGACAGAACAGGACAAAGATCATGGAAAGAGCCAACAGAGATTGTTTTGGCGTGGAATTTCCACTCATCCTCAGGACTTGCACCTTTGTATTAGTGATTTTTAGTGACCTAAAAATATATGGTTAAAATCACATGACTTGATACATCCTGGATAATTAGTTAGAGCTAATTTGGTGAAGCGGACTGTGTGAAAAGATGTGTCTGTTCAGTTTGAGTAAAGCAGTTATAATTAATGTTAAGCTAACTTAATGAAGGGTTGTGTGGTTATGTAAGTGATCAAGATACATGTTAAAAGGTTTCCTAAAGCTGAAATTTTCATGTCCTTTGAGAAAGTACTTATAGAAGGTCATTTGTGATGGGAAAAGTTGTGGAAGCCAGAGATAAGAAAGTAGAGCAGAGTGTTACAGCAGCAAAGATATATCTGTCATATATTGATGATATATATATATATATATATAGATATATTTATATATATTGAAGTAGAAGCTTTGAGAGTTCATACAAGATTGTTGTAGTGATTAAAAAGAGGTTAAAGCATCAGCGCACAAAAGGAACTAATCAGACAAGTAGTGTCACAGCAGCAGTTCACCTTGCAGATACAGTGTGTATCAAATATCCAAAAGGTTGTAGCCTTCACCATTTGGATAGTGAGTCCGCCACCCCTAACAAGGTTATTTTAAAAGACTCCTAATAGGGTCTGACCCTTAACAAGGTCATTGTACTTCATGTATTGTAAAGACAACTCCTAACAGGGTTAAGGATCTTCTAACAAGGATCATAAGAAACTAGTACAGAATATTTGTGGGTACTAATTCCCACCGGGGTTTTCACCTACATTGGGTTTCCCCATAATCATATTTGGTGTTATGAGTTGTGTATGTTTATCTTACTTGCATTGATATTCATTTCGATACTTAAGCATTTAAGTAAAGATTCAGATAATCAAAAAAAGTATTAATTGATGGATCACCGATTCACCCCCCCCCCTCTCAGTGATCCTAATCCTAACAAGTATTGTTTGGGATGGGTACCATAGATGAGGACCCAATTAGATTAGATCACCTTATCATTCATACTAGCAGCTCTGACACCTTTGGTACGGAAAGTAATGCTATGTATACTTTCTCTAGTTGTGATACCCAACATGAAGGGTACAATCTTCTTAGCACCATTCACCAATCTCGTGCGTAGGATGGAGGGTGATAGAGTTGTTTTCTCATGGGGGCACAACATTTTAGCCCATCTTTACCATGAGTTGAGTCAGCTAGTGAGATTTTAGTGGGAGAGTCTTACAGTATGCACCTTGTTACAGGTCTAGATGTTTGAGCACTACACATGTACATGACCACGGGGTGTTCTAGTGATGATATATGTGACCACACTACGAGCCTTTGCATATCCGCTAGCAGATTTCTGGCAGTACAGAGATATCCTCTTTTGGAGAGTATGCCTTGACTGTGTACCAAGTATAGATGTGATATGGAGACCTTACTGTCAGATGATAGAGTGTCCAGATACTCAATATCAGTTGAGATACTCATAGCGACGCAAGTTGCTAGAGGGTCCCACCAATCATGTTGTGATCCCATATTACTATGATAGGGTGATGAGATGGTTTGGTCTGATACAAGGGGTCCCCTAGACAGTTCCTTAGTATACATACCCAATGAGGTACTATCACAGACCCGGTGCCATACACCGACCTACAGTAGCAGACATCATAGATAGTGAGATAGATGAGACCAAGGATATAGAGGCAGCCCCTGAAACATCCTATGCAGGTGCTAGCAGAGATTATATTAGATATTGGATTTTACAGGTGACACATCCTTTCTTCCTTGATGACTACCCTACAGGTGATCCAGGTCCTTCAGAGAGGATGCATCAGGGTGGTGATGTATTAGAGGAGGAAGAGGAGGATCATGAGGAGGAGCCCATTCTTGAGGGAGATCCCATGGAGGAGGAGAGAGCTGAGGAGAGAGCAGAGGAGAGGGAAAAGGAGATTCCCCCTGGCAACAATACAGGTACCGGTGATCATCTAGTCTATATTTCACCCTTGAGATCATGATGAATTCCCCGATCACACACAGAGACACCACCACCTAAAACCAGACACAATGAGAGAGGAGAGAGTAGCCACTCCATGCCCCCACCATCTATATCCTTTGGTGATACTCAGGAGGGAGATCTAGGTATGACATATGTAATTTAGTTAGAATGTTTTGAATGAATGTTTTTCTAGAAGAAGTATTGAGAAAAAATTATTGAATTTTGCAGTGAGCGTAGCGGAGTGGAGGAGTTTTGTATCTAAGGTTCTGAAGGATACATGCATATCCTACCAACTACTAGCTAGTGAGCGAGACTCCCTTATAGGACAAAGGGATCCCAGAAGACATGCAGATATCTTCCTATGTATACAACGAGAACTGAGGCTATGTAAGGAAAGAGAGGAGAAGTTGATGGCCGATCTATAGATAGCCCAGGAGAATAACCATGAGATGAGTATATCAAGGAGCCGCACATGGACTACCATTCTGAGATCCTCAGCCTCACATTATAGATCAGAGAGAGCTGGGATCTACTGACCCTTAGAGCATAGAGACAGAGTTTGATAGATATGGCGCATGTGCCATATACATACCAAACTTAGAAGAAGTTTATTTATGAGAAAGACTTTGTTTGAAAAATTATTTTTATGGTTGATTACTTGTATTTTCATCAATGCACAAAAGACTTTAATAGAAAGAAAATAAAAGGTGTATGAATGCATTCAAATTTATATAACTTATAAAATGATTATTCTATAAGGAACACATACATACATGAAGAAAGAAAGATTTAGTTAAGGATAATAACGTTTGAGATGCATAATATTAATAGGTTTGTTAAGAGGGACACCATTCATATCAGTAATTTTATACGCACCTAAAGTAAAGTCCTCAATAACCACAAAAGGTCCAAGCCAATTTGGGCTAAACTTCGCTTTCTCACCAGGTAGAGCATTCACATTCCTTTGATTCTCATATAAGACTAAATCACCTACCAAGAATGATCATTCAATCACCTTGTGATTATACTATTTCTGGAGTGATTTGTGGTAGGCCTGAATATGTTCCAAAGTGTTTATCCATTGTTCATCTAACATTTCTAATTCTTGTAATCGTTGTTCCCGGAAAGTATCTTTGTCAATAATCTCATGAAATGAAACACGCAAAGATGGTATCTCTAATTCCAAAGGCATAATAGCATCAGGACCATAAACAAGATTATAAGAAGTACTGGTGTTCATACGAACGCTAGTTCTGTAGGCCCACAAAGCATAAGTAAGCTGGGCATGCCAATCTTTCATATGCTTGTTAACCATTTTCTTTAATATTTGTTCAATAACTTTATTCGATGCCTCAGCTTGACCATTAGATTGAGGGTAATAGGGAGTAGAAAATATGTGTTGAATGCGATATTTCTCCATGAATTTTGTGACTTCTTTATTTTTGAAAGAAGTACCATTATCTAAAACTATCATTGAAGGAATACCAAATCGTGTTATAATATGATTAAGGATAAAATCACAAATAACATTCGCAGTAGTAGCACATAGTTGAATGGCCTCTACCCACTTCGTAAAGTAATCCGTAGCCGTGAGGATATACATATGTCCTTGAGAAGAAGCTGGTGATATTTTTCCAATAAGGTCAAAACCCCAAATGCTAAAAGACCATAGAGCCACTTGATTACGAAGCTCGCGAGCAGGAGTGTGGATTAAATTACCATGTTGTTGACATTGAGGACACTTTTTAACAAATGTAAAAGAATCTTGCTCCATTTTTTTCCAATAGTATCCCATTCTAAGAAGTTTATTAACTAAATATTTGCCACCAAAGTGCCCTCCATAAGAACCAAAATGAGCTTATGCTAAAGCTAAGGGTACTTCAGTTTTGTTAAGACATCTTAATAGCAAACCATTGTAAGATCATTTGTAAAGCGTATCTCCCAAAATGATATAACGGGCTGCAAGATTTCTAATACAATTACGCGTATTCCTTGTTGCTGATTCTGGAAAAGTATTATCTTTCAAAAAATGAAAGACATGTGAATACCATTCATCAAGATGCAAGTTAAAACAATCAGCAGTAACCTTCTCAGAAATTGCAGGATTTTTAAGAGTATGTATAGTAAATTGAAAATCTTCATCATTATTCTTGAGACAAACCAAAGATGCTGCACTTGCCATGGCATCTGTATGTCTATTATCTTTCCTAGGTAAAGTATGAATCATATAAGTAGAGAATTGTGAAAGAATATCTAGAGCCAAATCTTGATATTGCATCATTTTATCATTCTTAGTCTGATAACCTCCTTTGATTTGTTCAACAATTAATTACGAATCCCCATAAATTTCTAGATTTTTAATATGAAGGGATGAAGTTGCTTGTAAGCCAGCTATAAGAACTTCATACTCCGCGATGTTGTTAGTACAAGGAAAAGTTAATTTATATGAGATAGGGATTGGTTTCTTTGTAGGAGGGATCAAGATTATGCCCACCCCAGAACCTGTCTTACATCTAGAACCATCAAAATATAATTTCCAAACATCTTCCTATTTAATTGAAAATATATTCTCATCTGGGAATTCTACTGAGGTAACACTTGTATTAGAATGAGGACAAGGAGCTTCAACTAAATAATCAGTTAAATCTTGTCCTTTGATTGAATTTTGAAGGATAAAATTGAGATCGAATTTGGTAAGTAACATCACCCACTTTGCCAGACGGCCAGAGAGATCAGTTTTTGAGAAAAGATGTTTCAGAGGATCAAATTTAACAATCACATTGACCTCAACATTCAACAAGTAATGTCAAAGTTTCTGACAAGCATAAACTAAAGCCATCCATTGTCTTTCTAATTGAGTATATCATGTTTCATAGTCCAACAAGGTCTGACTAATATAATATACTGGTCTTTCCTTTCCTTCACTGTCATGTTCAGCCAACAATGCACTTACAACATTGGAAGTAGCAGAAGTATATAGATAAAAGGGTTTATTAAATTGAGCAGGTTGTAAGATAGGAGGATTAGCAAAATATTCCTTAAATTGCTCAAAGGATTTCTTACATTCATGGTTCCAAGAAAAAATGGTGTCTTTTCTGAGTAAAGAAGTAAAAGGAACATTCCTATCGAATAGGTTACAAACAAAGCGACGAATAGATTGTGTTTTACTTTGTAAACTGCGTAATTGAGAAATGTTCTTAGGAGGAGGCATATTAACAATAGCATCAATCTTTTTAGTATCAACCTCTATGCCTCATTTAGAGATTATAAATACTAGTAATTTTCCAGAATCTACTCCAAAAGCACATTTCTTAGCATTCAATCTCATATTATAACTCCCAATTCTTTCAAATATTTTCCTTAAAATGAACACATGATCTTCTCTTTGTATAGATTTTTCCAAGATATCATCCATGTAATCTTCCAAAATTTTATGAATGTAATCATGAAAAATCAAAGTCATAGAACGCTAGTAAGTTACTCCCGCATTTCTTAATCCAAAAGGCATCATGACCCAACAGAATGTCCCCCAGGGCGTTATAAATGCGGTTTTAAGTTGATCCTCAATAAGAATAAATATTTTATTATAACCTAAAAAAAATCTATAAAAGATAATAAAGCATGACCTGTTGTTGAATCCACAATCATGTCAATATTAGGTAGTGGCAAGTCATCTTTTAAGGATGCTTTATTTAAATCTCAAAAATTGGTGCACATTATGATCTTATTTTCCCCCTTAGAAATAGCCACAATATTAGAAATCCATTCAAAATAATCAATAGAATGGATGAACCCAGCACCTAATAGTTTTTCAATTTCAGCTTATACTAGTAAGGCAATGCCCGGATTCATCTTGCAGATCTTTTGTTTTACAGGTTTAGCATTAGGTTTAAGAACAATATTGTGAGTAACAATCTTAGGATCTATACCCAGCATATCCTAATATGTCCAAGCAAAAATATATTTATATTCAAGCAAGAGGGAAACCAACTGATCATGTTCATCTTGACTCAAACATTTTCCAATTTTGATTATTTTTTCATAATCATGCTCATCTACTTGAACTTCAATGGTCTCCATTATTAATAAGTTACTTTGTATGGGAGGATCCGTTGGCAAAGGAGAAATATCTTGTTCATCATGTTCTCCAAAATAGGCCTCATTGTTCAGACAATAGAGTTTTCTTCTTTTATGATGAAGCCTAGGTAGATCTTGGTAAGCCCCTAAAAAATCAGTGAGGGCTTTATCCTCGGGAAAGATATCCAAACTAGGTTTTTGATCCATGTCAAGGAGAAGCGGATTAACCAATTTCAAATGTCCACCACAAATATGATTAACATTAAGAGGAAAAGCATATGGTTTCCTGTAAGGATTGAACCCTAATCCATAAGTATAATCACAACCTTGAATGTCCAAGGGTACTTGTATACCTTGCTCATATTTACCACAACCTTTTCCATTAAATCCTGATTTCTTTTGTAAATGATAACCATAACCATATATGTCGGCCATATCAGATTGAGTTAAAGGAGGGGCATATTTTCACAATGTCATAGCAATCTAGTTTTATTGTCTCAATCATTTCATTACCTGAAGCAGCAACAAAGTTGCTTTTTAATTCCTCAGATAACAGAGAAGGGATAAACACTTATTTTTCAAATTCACTTTGTTCTTTCATAAATGCTAAATCCAAGACTTTATATTCCCCTATAAAATAAGGATTGAAATCTAATGTTCCCCAATCATCTTCCATCAGAGAAGAAGATGGAATTTTAGCTTTCTTAACTCTAGGTGGTTGCTCAGGTTTTTCACTGGGTTGTATAGGCTCGGGAACCTTAGCATATTCTGCATTCAGGAAAGGATTTGGCGCATCATCCACATGTAATGTGTACATCAGATTGTTATAAATGAACCTCACCTTATGATGAAGAGTAGAAGGAACCACATGCATAGTATGTAACCAAGGTCTTCCTAGTAAAAGATTGTAGTTTAGCGGTCCTGGCATAACATGGATAGGAGTGTAGAGAAGAACAGGACCAACTTTGATAGGTAGCATAATAATACCCAAAGTTTTCTTTGCAATGTTATCAAATCCACGAATAGGAATATTATTAGGTTGAATGGTTGTAAGATCGGATTTAATTTCCCTAAGCATATCCATGCTACAAACATTAAGCCCAGATCAATTGTCAATTAGTGTTCTACGAATGATACTCTGATTAATAGAGACAGCAACCATAAGAGAATCATATTGATTCTTCACCTCAACAGAAGGTAAATCATTATCAGAAAACACAATAGGAGGTACAGAAGGCATAGTATGCATGCACTCCAAAAATAAATTAATGTTCTCTTGGTTTGGAGGCAGAGCGGGAAGAGTGGATAAATCTTTTTGCAACGCCTCATGATATGTAGGAGAAGTTTAAAGTAATTCCCATAAAGAAATCTTATCTGGACTAGCGTGTAACTGCTAAACTAAATAATATTCCTTAAAAGAAGAAGGTAACCTAGGTGTTGGAGCAAGCACAGGTTGAGAAGGAGGTAAAGTAGTTGGGACAGTAGGTTGAGGATTATTTCATGTGTGATAAGAATGCAAAACGGAGTCCGTGTTATCAAATAAATCCAAAGGATCTCTAGGTTTACCCTTAAAAGTTATTCGAGGACATCCTTTTACCATCATCAAATATTTAGGAAATACTATTCTAGGTATCTCAATGTTGCAAATAGAGGGGTATGAAGGTAACCATGCATACACTCTATGGTAAAATTCAATTGGAGAGGTTGTGGAGGAGGATGAAGTGGGAATGGGATCCATGGAGATCTCATTCAAACCATTTGCACACTCACTTCCATGTACCTCATTAGGGGATCTATCCTTTTATACAATAAAATCCTGATCAAAGTATTCTAAACAAAATTCATACATGTTGAGCACAAAAATAAAATAACAAGCATGTAAATATTTTTGTGTTTTTTTAAAGAAATTTTAATTTTTTTATTTATTTTTGAAATATAAGCATAAAAGAAATCTACTTCTATTTTCATGCTAGATCTAATATAAAATGTAAATATAACACCAAAAAGAAAGAGTTGTCTATGGCGGGTTCACCAAAATGTAAGATCTAAATTGGGATTGCATAGGAGGTCTCTAGATAATAATAATTGCATATGAGGAGAGACCCTGAATCCAATTTTAGTATTATATTCTTAATTATTATGATAAAGTAATTGAGAATACTTGTAAAGAGTTAAGGAGTAAAATACCCACCTCATATCATAGCAAATCTAAAGAATATTGTTTTCTAAGGTCTGTACTCTGTTTATGGAAAATTTGAAGTATGATCCAGAACAAAAAAACAGAGACAAACAAAACCCAAAAATATTTTTCTAATCTGACACCGTCTTGAGAAAAAGGTTGACCTTGACCCACAAATGTCACCCCTGACCCAATAATCTCAACCCTGACTTGCACTGCCTCGACAGAAAATCTATTTTTAGATCCTGGTAGTTTGTTGAAAAGGGTATCCAATTCTGGTCTTAGATCTGTTGTCCTATACCTGTAGCTCTCAAAAATAGCACCTGCAGATATCTGAAAAGAGGGTTTTGGGGTGGCTATATAGGGTTTTGCCTTAGTCAAACCTCAATTTTGGTGATTTCCACCTCCACGAATAGCCAAATGTAGAATGTGTGTGTGTTTTCTCTTTGAAAAGAGTCTTTGAACATGTAATATCAAGATTTAATCTCCTAGATTAATAATCCTAACATAACATGGAAATGAGAAAGCAATGCATATATTTGAATGTGATAAAGAAAGGATACCAAGTCCCCAAGGCTAAAATACTCTACCAACTCATAATCTACAATTGCTACCCCATAATAATGTCATTTTGAATGCTTGAATGTTGAGAATGGTAGATCTAATAGAAAAGAGCACCTTCTTGCTTCAATGAAGATCTAAAATAGCTTGTCCACAAAAATGCTTGAATGTATCAACATGTCCTCATAGATTTGTCCTTCAATATCATCCTCTTTCTTATTTGCATCATCATTGCATCATGTCATCTCTCGATTTCATTTCATGACCAAATGAAGGCAAAAGAGAGTGTTTATATAGAGATCTCAATATAGGTCTCCTAGGGCAATGCGAGGGACCCAAATTCAAATTTAACCTTGAATTATGTTTCAATCACAATCACCAACCAAGGAGGGAATGAATTAAATTAGATATCAGAGAAAACACTTTCGCATCTGAACCCGGGGACCTATTTTAAGTTTAGAACCCCGATAAGCTTTGAAATTGAAAGCGGGGACCAATGCCTGACAGAGGTCTATGTCAACCTCACCCTTGACCTAGGTCAAGGTCAAACTTGCCCCTGACCTAGGTCAAGGTTGACCTCAACCCTGAACTAGGTCAGGGTTGATTTCAACCCTGACCTGAGGTTCCAGGCAGGTCACCTAGTGGTTTCTGTGAGATTCCCAGGTCAACCGGGGACCTAGAAAGGTGATGAAACATTCTAGAATGCTGGGAAGAAAGCCAAGAGGCCTAGAGAGAGTATGATGAGGTATAGGAGGTCCCACAAAAGAAGAAGAAATCAAAGAAGAACAAGTTAGAGGTCATATTGGATGAACTTATTGAAATACCTAAATGAGACCCATCTAAACTTGACTTTGAGGCATTATAGGAATATGGAGAGCTATGCCAAAGGAAGGCACTGCAAGAGAAGAAAAAGAAACAACACAGGGACTCCATGGTACTGGAGACAACATGGGACATTCTACATCAAATTATGCCTGATGTTGTTATTGATCAAAGGAAGCCAATAATTGATCAATTAGCTACCCTGATGCAATCACCACTCAGAACATTGATGCTGAAAAGGCAATAGAGGAGATAGCCGAGATGAAATACCAACAGAAGCTCATTGAAAACATCATCCAAGAAGTGGCGGTAAATAAGGTAAAGCTATCAGAATTCATATCTGAATTTGATCCAATCATATCTGAAGCTATAGCCTTAATTCAAACATTGAGCACAATAGACAAGTTCACTAAAGAGAATAGTGAAAACTAGATACAGATCTAGCAAATAGTACACAAACCTTAACCACCGATGGAGACAATGCAGTCAAACTACATTATGAGAAGATCATAGAGATTAAATGGTTAAGGAAAGAGCTATGGGAGACAGAAACACATTTCAGGGAAGAAGTAACCGAGCTCCAAGCTCAAATTCTACCAAACCTTACACTACTCCAACAACATATCCGTTCAGCAAGGCAACTGATAGCAACCCCAGAGATGTATGTAGCTGACAGCATCTACGACATGCACTCAAAGATCACACTTGAGCACATGGCTCTAGAGAACCTCAAAGAGAAATGAGAGAAATTGATGGAACACATGAAGTCTTCACACTCCCACATTTTTTATAAGCTCTAAGGTAATGAACGTTGCCCTTAATATAAAAAAGGGGGAAAATGATGAGTACAAAATACAAAAAAAAGAAGAGAGAGAGAAAATGACATGTATTCATTCATTCATTCAAATGGGCAAATGGTAGATATGTATATATATATTCATATGAGAAAAATGATATGTATAAGAAAAGACATCATATGTACAGATATACCGGCATATACATAGGGGGAGTCATTAAATGACTAAGGATTATATATGTTGTATATACTTTACATTTTGTTAGTGTTTTGCACATATCAATTTTTGATAATAATGTCAAAGGGGGAGATTGATGAAATTAATTTCCATTAGTATAAAAACAACACTTTCGGGAAGCATACACCAAAAGATAGGACTAGGCAAACCGAAGATCAAATACTAAGAGATCACTGAAGATGACAAAAGTGCAAAGAAAATCGACAACACAACTTAGTGTGTAAACTGAAATCACAAAACAAAAAGATAAAGAGGAACCCGATATTAAATTTATAGTGCAGACCAAAAAAATAGTTATAGTGCAACCGACAGAACAAAACCGAAGGACAGTCAAGCATGACCGATAGACAGAACCGAAAGTCAGTTGCAGCCCACAAAAAGTGGATTTGACTTCCACGTCAGATAAAAAAAGTGTATTCTATTTATAGGATATTTAATTATTTTAAATCCATTTCTTTAGGGACAAGATACATGAATGTAAGGGCTTTAATCAGTCTAACTGATTTAGAACACATAGACTAGGAGATCTAGGTATAAGTTGTAAACCTGATCTTAGAGTTAACATTGTTTTTATCGAAACTTGATGAAGTCAATCCATCTATAAATAGATGATGCAATCATTTATTATTATGGTTGAATAGATGATGTGAAGAGAGAGGAGAACATGAATGAATCAGATGAGCACATATATGGATCAGATTGAGACTTTCAAGAACAGGGATAGCAAAAGGTGAATTGTGTTAGCAAGAACCAAGAATAGAGCATACCGAGAATCAAAGGTATTAATCAATAATAATTAGGTGATAATCTTTTTATGTGAACTAAATTGGATCTGTATCAGCAATAGGAGATTGCATTTACCAAGTCAATTTGTAATTTTCTATCATTCTAACAAGTGGAGAAAAGTGTAAAAATCTTTTCAACAAAGGTGGATTTAACAGTCCAACAACAAATCTCTTAACCAAATGCACACTCAACAGTGTTGCTAAATCTCTTAACAGAGTAGACTTTAATAGGTCTCCACTAATAATCCTAAGAGAGTAAATCATCAGAAGTGATCAAAATTGTAAGCCTTAACCAGCCCCTTCCAGCCTGTAGATAGTGAAGATTTTGTGGGTGTCATCCCCACCACAGCTTTTACTTCCTCATAGGAGTTTTCTACAATATCATATCTTGTGTTATGTGTCAATTTACTTTCATTAATATTTCTATGAATGTTCACATGTATGTTAATGTTATGATTTGATATAACTCACATCAAGATAGTATAGATTAGATTGAATGGATATACAATTGATTACAAAGGTTAATTGATAAAAGGGATACAAAAGTTTTAGAGGTACTGATTCACCCCTCCCCTCACAGTTCATACTTCCCATTAATCCCAACACTTCAATGATCTTTGTCATTCTCTGCTCTGTTATTCTCTCAACAACTTATCCAACTAACCATCAACTACTTCTCATATCTTTAACAAAAATATCTTACATATTGTGAGGTCCTATCCCAACCCATCATAGCACAGCTGATATTTTCATATTTTGGTTATCAGGATGATACATTGACTTGTTGGAAAGTGATTTGATAACATTCGATATTATGTTATGATGTTTATTTTGATGATGCTAGGATTTACTTTTATATGCTTATGATACATTGATTTTTATGTTATTATATAGTAGAAGGATTTGGATTATGAAATTATGCTTTGGAATATCAATTATGTTATGAGATGAATGAATGTGCAGTAAAGATTTGAAATTTTGCTAATGATCTTTTATAGTTAATTGTGAATGTTAGAGATGTGATTATAGGATTTTGAAAACGATCTTGTATATATTTGTGGATGAACTAATTATGGAAATAATTTATTTTAAATTCATGACTATTTAGATACATCCAAAATTGTTATTATTGTTATATATATGATTTCTTCCTTGGACTACTGATGCTTTGATCGAGTGTGCAGGAGAATAGACCATGGATTCAAAATCGGGGAAACAAGATTGGATTTATGTAAAATTCGGTAAAGAGCCAAGGTTAACTCTACAAAGAGATATAACCTCGTTGTTTAGTGATTTATTTTGTAATTGTGAATATGCATGTATGTTATTGTAATATGTTCATTGTGCAATTCCAACTAGGCATGCCAAGTGTTGTAAATGTGATGTGTTTAGGTGGTGTCAATTGACACATGTGCAAGTGAGTGGCATGCCCATGGGATTTAAGGGAGATTAGACACTTACCCTAGAGTCACCATATAGTGTACCCATATAGGGTTACTTATTTTGGAGTCAAACCTTGTGTCCCATCACATAATTTCGTGGGTGAACTCATAATGGGTTTTATAAGGGTTAGAATGAACCCAAGGGGGTAGTTAGGGTTAAAATTATCTAGCCCTATAGGTGTACTATGGGTTAGGAGTTAATTTTTAGCCTTATGATTGTCAAAATCTCATTTATGACCTCCCTAAAGTACCCTTTTTCTAGAGTGGCGAAAATGGAAGGACATGACCACCTTCTCCACAACTTTGGTCTTCCTTTCATTTATGAGAGGAGACAAGGTGGAAGAAAAAGAAGACACAAGTCATCTCTCATTATGATTAGTAGGTGGGGAGTTGGTGAAAGAACCCTTTTAGTGAGAGTTTGGAGGAAAGTTTAGGTTGCTTGCCCACTCTCCAAACTTGGAGACTTCTAGTTGAGTTAGTGAGACTTGGAGGATTGGAGCTAGGAAAGGAAAAGCTTAAGGAAGGGAGAGGCTCAACTTCACCTCATTTTTCCATTAGCTTGGAGCAAGGTTGGTGCCTTCAAGGCATAAGAAAATCTCTCTGTGTTGCATTTTCATATTTCATTGTTGTTTCTTGTAGAAATGTTATCATGTTGTAACTTAAGGTTGTGTTGTGAATTCCTTGTTCTTGTTGTGGTATGCATGAGTTTTGTGTTAAGGATTTCATTTCATTTTCTTTGTTTTCATGCTTGTGAAATGTTTTGGGGTGTGAAAAGGCTAGAATCGCCCATGGGAGGGTAGAGAGCCTTGTGGGTGAAGGGTTTGGGAATGCCTTTTAGTGTAGAGTCTCTTCTCAAGGAGAAGAGGGATGAGGCGTGGATGTATGGGCTCCATGTGCCATTGTTTTGTTCTATTGTTTGGGGGTGATAAGGAGAGAAATTTTGTGAGGAGAAATAGAAGTGTTGGATTGCATTTTGTTGAGAGCCTTGTGAAGGCATTTATATTTTGGAAAGTTTTGTTATGGCATCTCCTAATGGGTTCATTTTCCACCTTCACCCCATATATGGGTACATAGGTGACCCAATGTGACACAAGCTTGGGAGGGAGTTCATTGTTGTAGTGTTTTATTGTTGTTTTTGTGGATTATGTGTGTCACCCTATCCTTTCTTGTTTCCCCAAGCTCAAGGGTGGCCATGAAATGGCCTAAGTTGGGAGGTGAGCCTCCATGGTCATGTGGTTTTCTTATTGTAGATTTCTACTTGGAAAGCTTGCTAGTTTTGTAGAAGAAAAAGGAGATTTAGTCAAGTTCTACTTGCAGATTTTTATGTGTAAAGGGTTTTAAGAAAGCAAATAATGTTGCTTCCATTTTGTTAATGTAACAAGCCTATATGGCTAATGTATTTGTTTTGTTATTTAGTGAAAGAAAAAGTATCTTAGTATGCAATTGGAAAGAAATATCTGTAGTTCTTAAAAGCTGAAATTAATGAATCTTGCATTATAATGTATGAAGTTTTCTTCAAATCATGAAAGGCTAAAAATAGAATAGACAATATTGTTCTACTTCTTAATGTATGAATGTGTTTGTGTGAATATGTTTGTGACAAATTTTGTATAATCCAGCATACATCTTAAAAAAAAAAGAGAGATGGTTTCCTTTCTTTTGAGATATTTCATTTTAGCCATTGAGAAAAATTTAGTTTCCATAGTATTGACAAAAATAAAAACAAAAATAAAATAAAAAGTAAAAAGAAAAAAAAAAAAGGAGAAACTCAGTACATTTGATATTTGTTTGAAGAAAAAGTCACTTTTACTTTTTCAAATATGTATTTAAATGCTATTTTAGTTGCTGATTATTTTCCTTAAATGCATCTCACATGCCTAATATTCATAACTCTACTCTTGTAATTTATAACCTTATATATACTTTAAATCTTTTATGTTGTAATGCTGAAATATCATGTCTATTTATATATATCTGTTTTAAATATTTTATGATGTATCCCTGAAGTATTATATCTATTTATATATCTCTGTTTTAAATCTTTTATGCTGTATTGTTGAAGTGTTATATCTATTTATATTCTCTGTTTTTAAATCATTTATGCTGTATTGCTGAAATATCATGTCTATATATATATATAGTATTTAAGCACAACTTGTCATGATTTTCACATGAACAAATATATATAAACTCTGCAAACAAAAAAAAAATTAATAAAAAAAAAATGCAATGTTTATTTTTCACAGGCGGCGATAGGGGAGGAGTGGCCCCCGTGGTGGCCTCGGCTTCACGCCGGCCACCACAGTCGCAGCCGTAGTGGAGGGCGTGGGCGGCCGGCCCCCAACCCTGTCTCCACTCCATCCTCCGCGTGCCCTAACCCATAGGGTATATATAAAAAAAATTTAGCAGCAACATAAAAAGAAACGTTTTATATTAATAAAAATATACAGACTCGCAGCCCCTTCTTTTAAGAAAAAAAAAACACATGCCTGCAACAATAGAGATTGCAGACTCTTAAGCAAACATCTGCAAATTATGTACATAAATATATTTTGGCATATAAGCAAATATAGAGTAATGTATATATGCTTATATACAAGATATATTTGGATCTTCAAATTTTTTCCATGGCCTCCATACCTGCATACACCAAATCATAATGGAGAAAAAAAAATAAGAGCATTAGGGTTTCTGAATTTTGGAAAAAATAAGAAAGAAGATAGAGTAGAATGAGAAAACTCATTTTTAGGTTAGTTATTTTGCCCCTTAGCCCTAAATTCAAATTAGGGTTAGGGTTGTGCAAAATGAGTTGACTTTTATCCTTTTGTTTTAAAATAATGTTTTAAATGGGAAGTTGAAAGTTTTTTTTCTTTAGGAAATTTAATTAGTTTCCAATATTGTTAAAGCTTTTTGCTAAATTACATTTAAACAAAATGAAGTTAATATAAAAAAAATCTTTTTGTGATTTAATTTGAACAATATCATGAGATTATGTTAGTTAATATTTTTTTTTAAAAATGAGATTTAATAGCTTAATTTTATTAAAAAGCCTATTGTATCTCAAGTTGAAAATTTATAATGAGAAACATTATTATTCTTTAGGTTAAATTTTATTATATGGAAATATTTTAAAGATATTAAAAGATCATTTTCTTTTTAATTTAGAAGTATTTAATAGCGATAGTTAATTTAATTGAATTAAATTAACTATAGTATTATCATAAAGCAAACATTGTGAAATTAATTAATAATATTAAATTCATTAATGGAACGATAAATAAAATATTGCATTTTATTAATGGGCTATAGACTTTTAAATAACTGTTGAAATTTAATCATGTTTTAATTATTACGAAATGAAGTTTATTTAAAGTTTAATCATAACTCTAGAGGAATTAGATTAAATTGTTAAAGAATTTATGCCATTTGATTTGTTTTAATTATTTAATAAGCCTTATTAATGTAGTTAAATAATTATACCTCCCTTAGCTAGTTGGTGCCTAGTAGCAAGTGTCGCAAGGCAAATTAGTGGAGTTGAGAATATGTTAGACCAATTGGGTTTAAACTTTGGATATACATCATTGCTAATAAAACCATTAAGTTTAACGAAATTTTAAGCAACCCATTCACTATCAACTATTTTCATGTATTTTAAGACTGGTTGGAAACCCATCATGATCAACTGAAACTTTGTAAACTCTTGGGTTAAGGGACATTGACTCATGTCATGATTCCCCTTAACCCTCACGTCAACATTCACTAAATCTCTCAACCTTAATCCCAATGACAACATATACACTTAACCTCTTAGACTAAATTGTTTTGTAACCTTGTTAGCTCAAAACACTTGTGTAGTAAACTTCAGTAAAATGTTTTGCATCATCCCTCACCAATTAGTGGATTTAGTAAAAAAAGTAGTTGAGTTTTTGCATGCCAATTTTGGGCATGACACGTATATATCTCACAACTTTACAAAGTCGGCTCCCAATATGAATATTACAAATATTACAAAGTCAGCCTTCAATAAAAAATATATTTAATATAGTAAATATCAAATGCATATTCGACACTTTGCATAGTCAATGTGCAGGTTATCAACAACCAAAATCCAACTTCGATTTCCTAGAGTCCAAGTCATACTCCCTCAATCTTCGCCACTATCCAACTGCTCTGTATCGATGTTCTATTGCAATCTATTTGTCTTCAATTCTTTCTAACTCACCATAGACATAACCAAAACCAAATCGATCTTAGGTGGAGTTCATACATACCCCATATTGTCTTCTTCTAAGCTCTCTTTTCCTAATTCATCGATCTCAAACTTTGATATCCAAAATACTTTTGTAACTCTACTTCTATACTTAGTCAATTTCTGAATCAGAAAAATGTATCTTTATAAGAATCGATCTGAAACCCATATGTGTTTCCATAAATGAAAAGAAAAAATTGAATCACATTTACAAAATTGATCACTTGCCAACAATATCTCCCTTTGGCATTGATGACAACACTCAACAAAAAATGAATAAGTATTCTGACAAAACTATCTTCTCTATGTTCTCTCCTTCCTCTTCTTGTCTCTTCTCCCATATATATATTTTTTCTCCTCTCTTCTCCCATATATTTTTTTTTCTTCTCTCTTCTCCCCCTTGGATAACAATTACAAAGGTGCATAAAAAATAATAAGATTTAGTGCTTTCTCACCAGTTTTAGAATGTCTTGAAAGGAATCTTCCAAGATCTTTACTTCTATATTCCATGTTTTGAACAATATTTGACTAATATGAATTAAGTCATTCAGTGCAACCGATGTGGTCTCATCTTCTTTCAATTTCGTGGGCATAGATTTAGTCAGTAAATTTGTCACATTCTCCAAGTCTGAGAGATGAACCTCAAGTATGGATAGCTTAGGAGTGATAAAGCTCTTCAGTAGATTAAATCTTGTCAATACTCTCCCTTTCTCATTATCCAACATACTGAGTTTAGCCAAAATTATTGTGACTTCCTTGTCTAGCTCTGTTGTAGATTGTGAAGATGTTTCACAATCGTCCATCATATTGTTCAGAGTTGCCCTCTCTTTGGCAATAATATCTTCTACGTTCTGAAGATGCCTAATAGGATTCATGCAATAGCTAAACAAATTTCTCCCATGTCCAATGCAGCTCTTTGCATTTGTCAAACAAGTTTTCACAATGCCTAAGTCCCATGTGATAGATTTGAAAACTTTTGTTAACTTGTTTTATGAATATTTGATCTTTGCCTTCTCCTCTGCAATCTTTATCAAATTCTCATAGTGCCCATCAAATTCATCAAGTGTTATTCTCATATTTTCAATATCATCTTTGTGCTAGAAAACAATAGGTACTAGAAGCAATTTATTCACAATATCAATTTCTCTTGTAATTACTTTAGCCTTTTTGTCTCCTTTATGTTCTGATCTTTCCTCAACTTTGTTCAATGTAGTAAATGCCAATTTGACCAACTCCACTTCATCCATGCTATCAACATTCACATCACTACTTGCCAACAATGAGATAGATGATGAGTTTACCTCTTTCTTTTCATCCTCTTGTTGTTCTGTCTTATGTTCTCCTTCCTATTTTTTCTCTAGTTCCTCTTTCTGTTCATCTTCATCTGCTATAGGGGTGTCCACATTCCCTGCAAAGGGGTCTTTTTCATCTTGTGAAGTGTCAAGAGTCACTGCCACACTAGAAACATAGAAATATGGTGGTGGATCTACTTCGCTTTTCTCAGCATTTGTCTCTATTGCTTTTGAGCTTTCTCCCATTCCTAATTGTGTAGGCGAAGTGGTCTTAGGAGGTGGGGACTTGTTAGAAGTAGTATTCATCAATATCTTCTCCAGTGCATTCTGATTTTCCTCAGTGAATTCATCATACTTCCTTACCATGATTTTCAACAATCTTACTTTGGTCCTTAGAAAAGGTTGTAATTCCTTGTATATTCTATCCCTTTCTTGTACGGATATTACAAGCAGCATGTTGTCAATTTCTTGATTCCTGATTGTATCATCCTCAATCTGTGCTAAGTGTTTTCTAGTCTCCAATCTCCCATATAGGTCTATAGGTATACTTCCTTCAATTTCTAAAAGAGTCTTTTTGAAAGTGAGTAAATGCTCAATCACAATGTCTTCAATCTTAAGTTTGTCTGAATCTTCATACCTGTCATAGTATTTGTCAATTGTGACCAGTTTACCTTATTCTATTTCTCTCTTCTCTATCATTTTCATATCAGGCTTCCATATGTGCTTCTTTGTTTTCTTCTCTTCTCTTACTGTGCTATTCTCTTTAGGCGATGTCTGCATGCTTGATCTAGTTACTCTAGGAGTGATGTTCTCTATTTGTGATGTTTTTTGTGATGGAGGAGGTGGACTATCTAGCATAACTACCTTAGGAGTGGGAGGGGCTGTAGTACTTCCACTTGCTAGTCCAAGAGATCTATCTGTCATCTTCTTCTTCACTTCTTTCATTTCTTCTTCTGTCAACCCAGATTTTACACCACATTCATGTACAAGGTTTTCAATTTTTGTTTTCCTCAGACCCCTAGTATATTCTTCTCTCACCTTTGTTTATTTCTCCTCATATGTTCCCTATCTTCTTCTGATGGATCAACTTATGATGCAAGAACATGTTCTACTTGCATGGTAAGTACCTCATAACTTACTTCATAACCCATGAGATAACACCATTTCTTTCTAGGTGTGACTACTTCAAAACATACACAATCACTTTCAACCATGAAACAGATTGTATCCTTGTACTTTTCAACAATATCCGCATGTATCTTGTACCTATTCTTCATTTGTCTTTTAAGGATCTTGATCGTAGCAAACAATTCTCCATCAACCCAAGTAGTATTTTGTCTCTTGTAGCTCTGTGAGATTAAAATATCATAAGGTATCCCAGATTTCCAACCACTAGGATGTAAGCCAGGAAATTTGTGCTCAATGTGAATAAACATATGCATCAACAATGAACCAAATCTGAAGGTCTTAGTTATGTCCTTCACTAGATTCACATTTTCAAGAAATTGTTTTGCCAAAACTTTGCATAGGTTATATTTCATGTTTTCCTTCACCATTCTCCATGCCATCATGATTACTCCTACAAATACTAAGTTAGGTCTGCTACTGTAGTAGAATTTTTATCCAAGTATCATAGAAATAAATCTCACATCTTGCTGAAAGATGTCATTCACTGTCATTGCCCGTCTGTCCCATTTAGAATGAGTTATGGTTTCAACTTCTTTCTTTACATGTTTCTCTGCAATAGGGATGACTCCAGTGTTGTCTAGTCTAGTGATTTCATGAATTAGGTCAGTACAGATCTTTATAGGTTGATCACCTATCCAAATGAACTAGTCATGAACCCTTCTCAATAGTATCTTAAACCATTCATCTTCATCGAATTCACATAAGTCCATAATTTTTATTATGCTTAATTGATAAATGTGTTTGTATTCTTCTTTCATGATTCCATTATTAGTCATATACTCCATCTTAGTTGATATATCATCAATTCCCAGTATATCATACTTACAATGTATGTAAGCCCTAATATCTTCTACGTGTAATACATCATATGGGGTTTAAGAAAATGCTCCTTCTAGATCCTCTTCATAGGACTTAAATGGATGTTTCTTAAATTCATACCTAGGTCGATCTACAACATCAAAAATAATAGGTGCATCCATGGCTAGATGATGTAAATACCTTTCTTCCGCTGAATTCTGCATTTTATGCTTCAATCGATCATGCATGACAAATTTAGAATAGTCTGAGTCTTTCTTCTTTCTGATCTCCTTAGCTTTCTCTTCATCAAATGGTAAAGAGATAGGTCATTGAATGGTGCTTTATACAAGTTTAAGTCATAAATTTTACTTTCACTCAAAACTATCCAGTCGGCTGTTATATCTTGCGAACAAAGTATATGTGTCAGCTGATGTTGCACTCTCAGATGTATGTTCCATGATGTCGGCCAAGTTCATACCCAAGCTTTCTTGAGCTCAATCCATGAATTTTAGGGAAGGATATATTCTAATTTCTGTATCCAATGCTCCCCCTAAGGCCATGATCGGCCAATTAGGTTGATTATTTTTTATTACCATCAGGAAAAGATCCAATAGCATCTACTGACTCTCCCTGAACTGATATCTCACTTGTTTCTTTGATCTTCCATATCTTACCACTATTGCTATCTTCTTCTTTCTTAAAACAACTTTCAAAATCACTCTTCAAATATGCAACACTCTTACCAGTATCATTTGCATTCTTCTATGAATTCATAGGAGGTGGTACTCTTCTGTTGTATGACCCATTATACCTGCAAAACTTTGTTATATGTCCTAGATTATTGCATTTATAACATATAGGAGGTATTCTTTCTTGATTAACTTGCAGTTTATAGTAGTTTGCAATGTGTCCAATGAGCTTACATTTGTAGCATGTAGGTTTCATTGTAGATTATCTTCCATTGCCTTATCTATATACAGATTGATTAGGTTTTCTGCATTCTACTTTCTTGTGCCCATATCCATTATAATTAAAACAATAACCAGAAAAATTTCTAAAAGGGGCATTACCTCGATAGTATCTCTTCATGTGTCCAAATTTGTTGCAACTAAAGCATCTACCTCTAAAGGGTCTGATCTTCTCTCTAGGTTCTTTAGTAGAAGGTTTCTCAGCATCAATCTTCTCATTTGATTTCTCTTCTTGATTCTTTGAACATTCAGCTTCATTGAAGCCAATGCCAGTCATATCACCTTTAGGTTTTTGTTTGTCTCTCTATTCATCAATCAAGTCACTGTTGGTGTGAAGTTTCTCAATGTGTTTCTTTGCTTCAACAAGTTCACCTTTTATAATCTGATTGTATTTCTCCATTTCTAGATACTTGTTCTTGAAGTTGTCAGTCTCATTCTTCATTTGATCTAATGCACTGTTTAAAGATTCTTCAACTTTCTTCTTAGCATCCTTCTGTACCTGTATTTCTTTAGCCATAGTCTCATTTTTAATTTTTAGGGTCTCATTATCTTCTTTTAGTTGCCTCTTATCTAAATTGTCTTCATCTGAATACTCTTTTATCTGAACCATAAGATCTTGTCTTTGACCTCTGGAAAGCTCAAGTTGTTCTTTAAGTTTCTTTATAAAATTTTCAGCTCTTTGCATGTTGAATCTCAACTCTCCATTTTCTACTTTTTCTTTGTCAAGGTCTTCAAGTGCAGCATCAAAGTTTTCTTGCAAACTATCCAAATCCATTCTGATCTCCCTCAAGCTGTTAGAGTTTCTCTCCAAGGGCCAAAATATTTGATACCAATTGTTAGGATTAGATAATACTAAGAGGGGGTGAATCAGTATTATATTACTTAATTAAATACTTCAACCATTTAAACATTAACCATAAACTTTCAGTAAATAAAAGAACATAAGAAAATGACACAATACTCATAACACCATATTTTGTTTTCGAGGAAACCCTGGCCAAGGGGAAACCCTTGTGGGGATGGTACCCACAAGCATGTACTAAATTATTTAGTACATGTCCCTGTTAGGAGACCTAGCCCTATTAGGAGCTGAATATTACATAGCATGTTTCCTTGTTAAGGGAATTACAACCTTGTTAAAGGTTCACAACACCCTGTTAGGGGCCAACCGAGCTTACAGCTCTTACAAGGTAATTCTGATTACAAATTGTTCTCAGTCATGAACAAAATAAGCAGCACTAGTGCTTAGATATTTTCTTTATAGCTCTTTAATTATCTCTGTCATTTTCTGCTCTTTTATTTTCTCAACTTATCCAACTAACCATCAACTACTTCTCATATCTTTAACAAAAAGATCTCACATTTATATCTCACAACTTTACAAAGTCGGCTCCCAATATGAATATTACAAATATTACAAAGTTGGCCTTCAATACAAAATACATTTAATATATTAAATATCAAATGCATAGTCAATTCTCTTTCATAGTGAATGTGTAGGTTATCAATAACCAAAATCCAACTTCAATTTCCTAGAGTCCAAGTCATACTCCCTCAATCTTCGCTACTGTCCAATTGCTCTATATCAATGTTTTGTTGTAGTCTTTTTATCTTCAATTATTTCTAACTCACCGTAGACATAACCAAAACCAAATTGATCTTAGGTGGAGGTCATACATACCCCATACTATCTTCCTCTAAGCTCACTTTCCCTAATTCATCGATCTCGATCTTCGATATTGAAAATACTTTTGTAACTCTGCTTCTATACTTAGTCGATTTATGAATCAGTAAAACTTATCTTTATAGGAATCGATCTGAAACCCAAGTGTGTTGTCATAAATGAAAACCAAAAACTAAATCATATTTACAAAATTGATCACATTCCAACAATAATAACCTTTAACTAGATTATAGATACTCTTAACCGGGTATACCCTTAACAGGGTGATGTAATGATCCTAACAGGTTAGATCTTATTGCTGCAATAGTGATATTTTTGGGTAGTAATTCCCACCATGTTTTTTCCCTTGAATAAGGTTTTTCATGGAAAAATATTGGTGTTATTGTGTTACATTCATGGATGCATGTTTTACTTTTCTTCTATGTTACATTTACCTTTTCATGTTGGTTTATTTGGAAGTTGATGAAAAGATTTTCTAGATCTATGGTTCCACTAATTCACCGCCCCCCCCTCTCAGTGCCTTATAATATGAAAAAACCCCCTAAGAAACACTTGGTCACCATCTTTAATTGTTAACTTTCATCCTAAGATGGCCTATAATATAGACAAATGAATTTCATTAGTAGTTATAAGGAGATCCGTTCAAAGTTGTAAGACATTTAGAAAGGTTTGATATCTAAGGGAGTAATAAAACTATACATGGACCATAATGAAAATATAAGGAATGACCTCTTCTATTATTGGAATAAGATCAAGAATGTTTTTGGTGATAGAGACACTAACATTGAGCATGCTCAGGATCATGGTTTTCATGTCTCCTTTATCCCCACCTATTTTCCAACAAGAAACTCATCAAACCAATTCCATCGTAATTCCCCAAGGACAAAAAAATCCAAGAGCCTAGAATAATTAGAAGTGTACCTTTACTCCATTGGGTGAACCCCTAGATGTGATAATCCATAAGATGGCTACAATCAACCTGATAGTCTACCCATAGATGTAACTCTTCAATGACTCTACTCCAAAACCTACATGTTATAAGGATAAAAATTAGTGTGACTATCACTGTGTCAAGGGAGATTATGTCATTAAATGTTAGATTTGATAAACTCAAATCCTCCCAAGACCACCTGCATGCATGACTGTCACATAAACAGAAGCAAAAGACAGAAGATAGAAGAAACAGCTATGGCGGCCAAAAGGCCAGAGACTGAAAAACCATGTTGCAAGAATAAAACTTCTATTAACAATGATGAAAATATTACAATCTCCTTAATGAAATGAAAGCTGTGAATCCTTATAAAAGGATACCAAAACCCTAAAGAATTATAAAGCGCCTAAGTGAAACTTAAGCATAGAGTAATAACTTAACTAATTAAATCAACATGATTTAATTAATAAGCAAACTAATGATTACTCTAACAGCCCCCCTTAAGTGTGACTTAGGGAGAAGAAAAATAGCTAAACTACTGCAGAAAGCAGGAAAGATGGGTCCCGGCAACAAGGCCTGATCAGGTACCCAAAACAAGAAAGCAAACTAGATGAAGGAAACTAAGCCTTCAATCTA
>MU224399.1:2184540-2232918 GCA_018584345.1 Thuja plicata
GCTGAAAACTCTGTCAGAAGAGACTGTTGGAACCCCCACTGAAGTGCATGACCAGGTAGAGAAGACAATGTCTGAAGAGCTGATCAATCGAACTGGGAAGCAATAGAACCAACAGGTGAACCCCCCCCATAATGCTGAACTGGGAGGCAATGCCAGAAACATCTGCAGAAGAAGAACCAGGAACACCAACAGTGTAACAGAAGTACAGACACATGATAAAGGGTGGTGTCATCGACACACAGCATGGGCTAATATCATGGAAGGTACGCTCACTTGACAAAGGTGGATGCAACTAAAATGGCAAAAGCATCATAACCCCCCATGGCACTTTATAACAGAGTGCGAGTACTAAAACCAGACAAGGTGTACAAGATCCCAGAAATGCAGAAGTAGGCACTTTATCGTAGTGCATTTACAGAAAAAAGATGCATCAGAAGGAGCATACAAGCTCAGAAGTCAGAAAGAAAAGTGAACCAGAAGTACAGTAGAAGAGATCCCAGGACCTATAAACCCAAGCAATCCACCAGAGTGCATAAACTGTCAAACTCGGAGGAGAGAAAACATAGAGAAGAATCTGTGAAAAAGACCCCTATAACTACATAGTGCACTGAACCAGCTTTCCAACGATATCTCGTTTGCCAAAAAAGGAGTCCGGATCCCGGAAGGTAAAAAAAGACATCGGACTTCAACAGCAAAAAATGCTATTAAAACAGTAGAACCCAAAACCTTAAATCACCATAGTTGGAAAGATCTCGGAAAGAGCTTTCCGACAATATAAAGAAGTCTGAAAAAGACCTCCGTATGCTCTAGATATCGCAAAAAAGGCCCAGGTACCTCTAAAAACCAAAAAAGGGCAAAATAGAGCCCCAGGGGCTAAAACATTTGGGCCCCCGGGCGCATGGCGCGCTCAGGGGCTAAGCCCGGGCTCCTGGTCGCCCTTATGACCACCCGCAGGGCTAAAAAAGCCCGTAGGGGCCCTAGTGGTGGCGCGGTCGGAGGAGGTGGCGCAGAGCGGAGGTAGCGCGGGGGCGCAAAGTGGGCGCCGAGCGGTGGGGACCGCGGAGGTGGCGCGGGAGCGGAGGGCGCCGGGGTGGGAGGCGGGCCGGGAGGCGGTGAACCGGGGAAGCGACGGGGGCCACGGGGCGCACAAGGTGGCGGGCCGGCCACCGACTGGTGGCGGAGGAGCGCCGGTGGCCCGGCGGTGGCACGGCGGCGGTCCAGACTGTTTTGCACTACGCGCGTTAAATTTAACGCAAAAAATAATTGTTTTTTAATTTTTTTTTTTAATTTTTGCATCGAAAAACATGCCCGTACGGCCCTGGAAGGCCACAAAATTCCTCCCCGAGGCTTCGGTGTCCAAATCGGACGTGTTTTATATCAATCCTGGGGTTTTTGGACCTTCCAAACTCAACTGTGAGGTCGGTTTTGGTCCAAAATACCTCAAAAACTAGAGACCCCCAGAACTAATAAAAAGAGCCAGGAAAAGACTGGCGAACTTCAAACCCTCTGTGCTTCAATGAAATACGAACAACGAGCAGCAAGCGAGCTTTGATACCATGTTAGATTTGATAAACTCAAATCCTCCCAAGACCACCTGCATGCATGACTGTCACATAAACAGAAGCAAAAGACAGAAGATAGAAGAAATAGCTATGGCGGCCAAAAGGCCAGAGACTGAAAAACCATGTTGCAAGAATAAAACTTCTATTAACAATGATAAAAATATTACAATCTCCTTAATGAAATGAAAGCTGTGAATCCTTATAAAAAGATACCGAAACCCTAAAGGTGAAACCCTAAAGAATTATAAAGCGCCTAAGTGAAACTTAAGCATAGAGTAATAACTTAACTAATTAAATCAACATGATTTAATTAATAAGAAAACTAATGATTACTCTAACATTAAATGCATGAAGCTAAAATATTACATTCAAGATCTTATAGATCATAAGTAAATTATATTTGTGACAATCCTTAAAGGATCAGAAGTTGTCATTAGTATAATAAACAAATAGTTTTGGACCCTCGATCACATGATCACCAAGTGACAACTTTCACCAAATACAGTGGTCACCAAAATGGATAAGTGCAGTGATCACAAAAATATTTTGAACACCGGGTGTGATCACTGAGAACCAGTCTATAGAGACTTCACTGAGCATAGTCTATAGAGATATCACCGAGCACAGTCTCTAGAAACATCACCGAACACCAGTCTATCAAGAGACAATTTTATTCGTGAGAAGAGCAGATCTCAAACTACAAGTTAGCTAAAGCACTTTAATCTTTAAAACACCTTTATGCTTAGTTCAACATCCATTTTTGTGGATCAAGAATAGAAGAATATATGGAAGCAATTAGTTAACTAATTGTATTCATGCAAACTAGGAGATCAAGGTCAAGTTGTAGATCTTAGATCATTAGAGTTATTCAAGAAAAGTGTGAAACCTAATTAGGTCAAGAAATTGTATATATAGATGTGCAATCAATCAAGAACATGATGAGAGTAGCCACAGAAGGACATCTATGGATCAGATAGAGAGTTTCATGCAGAAGGATAGATAAGGGAGAATTCAATTATCAAGAACTGCATACAAGGCTACCAAGTAGAACATAGGTATTATCCATCACAATAGGTGATATATAATTTTGTGAACTTAATGGATCTATAATCAGAAATTAAATATTTCAAGCTATCATGTCATCTATATTTTTGTCTACTCTCTAATAATTGTAGAAAACCAAAAAAAATTCTTCAAGAAGGTGGACTTAACAATCTTATTGTAAATCTCTTAACTGAGTGCACACATACATTGTGTTTCTGAAATATCTTAACCGAGTAGACTTAACAAGTCTAATATGTTACTCCTAACAGGGAAAGATCATCAGAAGTGATCGCAACTTGTAACCTTAATCACCACCTTCCATTTTGCAGATAGTGAAGTTTTGTGAGTTTCATCCCCACCGCAGTTTTTACCTTCTAACAAGGTTTATCTGCGTTATCAATTCTTGTGTCATGTGTAAATGATTTTCATGAATGTTTCTATGATTGTTTACATGCACTTACATTTATGTTATGATATTACATGCATGAAGTAGAAAATATACAATGGTAAGTTATGCAAGCAATGATTACTAAGGTTTAAAGTGTAAAAGTTTTAAGGGTATTGATTCACCCCTCCCCTCTCAGTACACACCCTTCCATTATTCCAACAATTTGTATCAGAGCTAGATCTCTTATTTGGAAAAGTTTAAACACTTGAGAGAAAATATCATACAATGGAAAGGTATAAGCTTCATAAAAATATTGAGAATCAGAAGTTGCAAATACAGATTTTCTTTGAGCAATACAAAGAGGAAAGAAAAAAAAATGAAAGAGCTATTGGCTGAAAGAAAAAACATGGCATCTCACTACAATAAAACTGACTATCATGAAGAAGAGATACTTGAACTATTTGATTCATCTAGATCTAGATCTAGTGATACATCTAACACATCTGAAGGAAGCATTACAAATCTAAATCAAATCAATCAACATTTGACTAAAAAAGTGAAAGTACTGTAGATCGGTAAAGAGACACAGATGGTAAGAATGATTGATGTTATGAATGATGCAAGACAAGATGAACAAGAAATAACTTTAGCTATTGCTGACAAGAGAAATATTACTAAAATATGCAAGAGAAAGAATATGAGATACAGATACTTACTGAACATCACATTGAGATCACCAATCAAATAGTTCTTATGAGTCATGAAGCCAACCGAGTGAACATAGAACTTAATGGAAAATTGAAAGTTATTGGGGAAATAAAAGAATAAAATGAGAAACTGAAGAACGAAGAAAAGAGTCAGCAACATCATAATGATATGATCAAGAAAGCTAAAGACAATACAAAAAGAGTTGATAAATTTCTGAATGGAGAAAGAAGACTCAACCACAATACCAGTTTAGGGTATACCAAGTATGAAGAATCATCAAACTGAGATGATCAAAGGAATGTCTACTCAAATCCAAGACCAAAGAAGAGTTCATGTAATCACTGTGGAAAACCAAGCCACACATCAAATGTTTGCAAGAGAAAAGCAAAAGGTATTCCTAAAACTACTTCTACATTCATAGGTAATTATTATAGTTGTAACAAGCATGGACACAAAGCACATGAATGTAGATCTAAGTTGAACAAACCAAAGAAGAAATATTACATGGAAAAACATTGTTCTACTTGCAACATGCATGGCCACACATTTTAGGAATGCAAAAAAAGGATAAAGCAAGTCTGGAAACCCAAAGAACAAGACAATGCATATCAACCGAGAAAAGTCAGTAATACATATGTATGGGATTACAACACATGGGTAAATTGCATAGCATGTGGTAGATATGGATATATAGCTAAAAATTGTATGAGTAAATGGATAAGAAGATCTAGAAAATGGAATAAATCTAGAATGTTATGCTTACACTGTCATAAGGTCAATCACTTAAGAAAGGATTCCAGAGACCAAGTGACAGAGTCAAGCACTTTTGCAAATGGATATACTATTGAAGAGATCAGGAGAATGAGAAATCAAATGTGGAGGAAATATTCAAATAATGATAATGTTGGACCAAACAATACAGTTTGTGACACCTCATCTAATGGATTAGGTGATTCCACCACCCCCACCTAAGCAATACAAGTATGTATGGAACTACACTCTACAAAGCTATATTTTAAATCAATTCCAATATTCATTTATAATATGCCAAATTAGCATGAATGAAGATGCACTTTGGTATTACTTGTTATGATTATGTGAATCTAGTCTAGTTGGTCAATGAAAACCGAGCATACGCTACACGTCAGTAAACATGGAAAAGAACAACCAAGTTAACACTTTGTATTGAGCATTGTATATTTACCAAGTTGAAATCTTTAGTGTGTTAACTGAGTATCTCTGTTTTGTTGACTGAGTGATAGGTGAATCATTTAATGCATCACTTAGGGTATTCTCTATAAATATAGCGATGAGAGCTCATTTCTTTCACCCAACGATAAAGAGCAATAGCAAAGCAAAGAAAAGTGATTTGAAGGGATGGGATTACAGAGCAACTCATGACAGATTCTAAGCTACTCCAATAGATTCCAAGCACTCACAACAAAGATCAAGTGAGTATCTAGACTCATCAAGCTAACATTCTATTTGCAAAGAAGGCCTAAAATTTATTAAATAATGGCAACCAATTCACGGGTCATGAAGATCAAGAACACAAAGGACAAAAATATCGCCTTGATAAAGAACTCAACCTATGAGGATCCTAACTACAAGTTTTTCCCTAAGGTTGTTTCTCAACCCAATAACAAAGGAGTGTTTTCAAGTATCCCTCCTATGGTTTTTTTGGTTGAAGACATACGCACATACATTCACTACAAGTTTGCAAAGATTGGAGATTTGGAGATTGAGAAAGCTTACCAGAAGCTATGCAAGGACGGAAACCTGAAAGACAAGTACAAACACATTAAGGTGGAAGGGTTAACCAATGCCCTACTGCTCCTGAGAGAGTTCAAAACTGAATGGATATGCATAGTACTTAGTTGAGTGCATGATGGAAGGATGTGGTTGGATAAACCAAAACCGATCACAAAGGATGTGATTCATGTAGTGATTGGTTATCTGATAACCGAGAAGGAAAAATCCCTAAAACACCCTTCATGCCCCAAGATTGAAAAGTTAACTGTAGCCGAGTGGGATGGCAGATGTTTGAAAGTTAATTCAATCACCAACCCTGAGATGAAATTTGGTGCATATGTAATTGGGTACAAGATATTTCAAGCAAGAAGAATGAACAACATTACATGTGGAGAAGTTGACACTGCATATAAAATAGTGAAGAAGGGACTACAACTAGACCTATCTGAGATGCTACTGAAGCAACTGTAAGAGAACATGAGAATGATTAGATCATCCCGATCTAATACATGTATGTTTGGTTCCCTCCTAATGTGCACATTCCTCTATTTACAGAACTTCTTTCCTTCAATCGGTAATGTCACTTGGGACATAAACCGACCAATTATTGCACAGATTAGTGATTTCATTAAGTCACTAGGAGATAAATTTACACTTTTAATGGATGGCTACTTTGCCACATTCAAGACTAGGATGCAGAAGAGGATGAGAATTCATGCTCAACTAGTGGAGAAATACAAGGATGAGATATGTTTTATAGTGGACATTGACACCACTCTCATCAAACCTGCACAACTAAGAACAACATGGTTACCACCATTGGACTATGAAATTAATATTGATTAGGCTACAAAGGCTATTGAAACCCTACTGAATGAACTAGTGGAGAAAAATTTGAAAAGATTTGGCACATATGAGGAAGCCAAGTCAAGATAAAGACTATTTTAGTAGTAAAGAAAACAACCAGGAAGAAGAGAAAAATAATGAATACACTTCAGAAGAAACTTTTGGTAAATAATGAAGAGTTGGAACAACAAGTAGATATCATCGAGGAACATTCACCTGTCGGTAAAGGTAAAGAATTAAGTGATTATGAATCTACCAAATCAAATGCACCAGCCAAGAAATGAAAAGTTACTAAAGTAACAGCTACATTAAAAACAAGAAGCAAAACAACAAAAGAAGTAGACTCACCACCCTTAAAGAAAGGAACTGTGAGAACTTATTAGAAAATAAAGAATACATCTCCAACTGGGCAATCAACACCAACACAAAGAAGGAGATATCTAAGAGGAAAAGAAGACAAGGATGACACTGAAAAGAATAAAAGAGAACAAAGACTCCAAGAAGAAAAGGCCAAAATACCAAAGATAATTGATGAAATTGTAGAGTTAATCATCAATACTGGTATTTTATCACATCACAATATTAGAAAATGGCTAACTTTATCTACCGAGGATCAGAATAAAATAGAAGAGGCCATAATCAAGATTATGGTTGCATACAAATATGTACCTATACAATTTAACGCTTGTATTCCACAAGAGCTAAATGATAAGATATCAGCTAGGTGGACGTATGTGTTTCACACAAAGAAATAGATGGGGGAGAGATCCCTAGTTACATTCATGCCCGAGTCCACAATTGAAGAAATCGACTCAACCATGCAAGAGCACTCCAAGAATTTTTCTGCAAATACAAGATTATACAAAGTACTGCAAGACGGGTTAGAAGAGATTGATATAGAAAGCAATAAGATTTGGACACAAATCTTTAATCCACCAAGCAGGTACTGGCTCTAACTCAGATAGCTCACAATGAGGAGAAGGAGGCCACACTGATCCCAGAGCACATTTTCATCAATGACACCGAGGATATCACTCCCATTGACTTAACCATAGAAGAAAGCAAAGTCATGGATGATATTCCTGAAATATTGCAATCATTAGGGGAACAAGACATAACCATACAAGATGTCACCCATGAAGATCTTGCTAATCAAGCCGAGCAAGATGAAGATGTCACCACTACCACTAAGCCAACAAGTGAACAGGTCACTAGTGATGTTGCATAGACACTTATACTAGGCAAAATGCCTTACTTAATACAAGCTATCAATGTGACTACTAAATCATAGAAGACACCACCTGAGCCTAATGCAAACATACCGATGGATAAAGGTGATGAACATGGGGAGAAGAAAGATACAAATGAGGAGAAGAAATATACAACTGGAGAGGACAAACATATTGATGCACCTGCCAAGAACACTGAAGAGGCAGGCAAGGCTGAGGGACAAGAAAAATTTGAAGTAGAGACATCTACAACCGAACAACAGGTTCACACCGAGCAGCATACCAAAGGCACCACACCTCCCAAGCAATCACCAAAATCAACAGAGCAAGAAAAGGATCTTTCTATAATGCTTCATTCCCCTGCTTCCAGCACCATTTAAAAGAAGAAGAAGCACAAGAAAGGAAGAAAACCAGTAACACTTGCTGAGATAATCAACATACCCGAGTGTGATCCAAGGACACTAGATCCTGAGTCATTATCAAGGTATGGAGAAATATGCAAAAGGAAAACAATATAGGTTAAGCTTAGAAAGGAGCACAAGAATACACAAGTTCTGGAGACAACCAAGGAAATCCTGTTGCAAGTAGTACCAGACACACAGATTGATCAAACTGCACCCATAATTGATCAACTTACAGTTCTGACCGAGGCAATCACAACATAGAATGTAAACACCGAGAAGGTCATAGAGGAACAAGCAGAATAGAAGTACCAATACAAACTCATTGAGAAAATCAGCCAAGAAGTGGTAGAGAATAAGGTGAAACTTTCTAAACTAGTAACTATGTTAGAACCAGTTATATCAGAAGTAGTTAACTTATTCAAAAGTTATGCACACTAGAGAACTTTACTACCGAGCATAGTGAATAGATAGCTAAAATAGATGAAGATCTAAAAACTAGTTCACAAAGTCTATCAACCAAAGCAAATGCACTCCAAATGCATTATGAGAAGAATGTAGAATCTAAAAGGTTGATACTTGAGATACAAAAGGTAGAAAGAAAAATTAGAGATGAAGTAACCAAGATACAAGCTATATTACTACTGAATCTCACATTGTTGTTGACCCACATGACTTTGGAAAAGACTCTAATTGCCACCCCAGAGATGTCAATCATAGAGAATATCTATGACATCCACACCAGAATCACTTTGGATCACATGACCCTCGAGCACCTCAAATAAAAATGGGACAAGCTAATGGCAGCCATACAGTAATCCCATTCACACATATTTGACAAGTTGTAAGTACTACATCTTTTTCATTATTTCCAAAAAAAGGGGGAAAACATGTGTACATACATTGTATTACAAAGGGGAAACATTGTACTAAGGCATGCACATAGGGGGAGTCTTTGAAAAAGGTAAAACACTTGGTGTATATACTATACATATCAGTTTTTGATACTAATGCCAAAGAGAGAGATTGATAATCCTTAAAGGATAATAATTTGTCATTAGTATAATAAGAAAATAGTTTTGGACTATCGGTCACATGACCACTGAGTGACAGCTTTCACTAAACACAGTGGTCACTGAAATGGTTAAGTGCAGTGATCACCGAAATATTTTGAACACCGGGCGCAGTGATCACCGAGCACTAGTCTATAGAGACTTCACCAAGCACAGTCTATAGATACATCACCGAGCACATTCTACAGAGACATCACCAAACACCAGTCTACCGAGAGACAATTTTATTTCCGAGAAAAGTGGATCTCAAACTACACATATCCTAAAGCACTTTAATATTTAAAACAACTTTATGCTTAGCTGGACAACCATTTTTATGGATCAAGAATAAGGGAATATGTGGATGCAATTAGTTAACTGATTATATTCATGCAAACCAGGAGATCAAGGTCAAGTTGTAAACCTTAGATCATTAGAGTTATTCAAGAAAAGCGTGAAACCTAATTAGGTCAAGACATTGTATATATAGATGTATAATCAATCAAGAACATGATGAGAGTAGCCATAGAAGGACATCTATGGATCAAACAGAAGTTTCATTCAAAAGGACATATAAGGGAGAATTTAATTATCAATAACTACATACAAGGCTACCTAGAAAAATAGAATTATTATCCATCACAATAGGTGATATACAACTTTGTGAACTTAATGGATCTATAATCAGCAATTCAATATTTCAAGCTTTTGAGTCATCTATATTTTTGTCTACTCTCTAATAATTGTAGCAAATAAAAAAAATCCTTCAAGAAGGTGAACTTAACAGTCTTATTGTAAATCTCTTAACTGAGTGCACACATGCATTGTGTTGCTGAAATATCTTAACTGAGTATACTTAACAAGTCTAACATGTTACTCCTATTGAAGACAATTATTCAATTATGTATTGTGATTGATGTTACACATGTATATACACTTATGTAGTGGTTTTACAATAATGTCTACATTCAGACCAAGCATAGTTGGTAAATAGAATGATTTGAGTTAGGGCATTGAAGAAGTTCAGTGTTCACCGAGTTCACTCGGGCATTTCAGTCTTGGTCGGGCATCCAGTTGTAGCCGACTAACAATGATTTATATTATGTAATTAAATGGTTATATGAGGCCAACTGAATTATGATTTATCATTTAGAGTTTATTCAAGCCAACTTGATAGGGCTTACCATGTATTTATGAAAGGTCAAGTTTGGATTGAATGAGTAGGATTTGAAGTCTAAGTGTGTAAGTAGAAGTGAAAGTGAAAAGGTAGAAGTGTGGAATTCTATGAAGGCGAAATCAGATGACATTCTGATTGAGAACAGAACACTCGGAGCTGTAATAGAATATCTATCAGCAAGGATTCAGTTACAATCAAGTAGACATCTAAATCAGCAAAGATAGCTGCTTACACACACAGGTCAATCCATTGTTACTTTCTAAAAATTGTAGCAGTGATCAAAATCTCTTAACATAGTAGAATTAACAGTCTTTTGTAAATCCTCTCACAAGGTAGCATTTCTAGATTGAAGTGTTGAAGACCTCTAACGAGGCCACTCCTCACAGGGTGACTAAATCCTTTAAATAGGTCACACCTAACAGTGTATTATTGTAACCTTTAACAAGTTTGGCTCCTAAGAAGGCTCACTTCAGAAGAGTGAAAAATAGTAACTAGTTATATTGGTGGTTTTTCCCATATTGGGTTTCCACGTTAAATCTTAGTGTCATATGTGTACTTGTTACTTGTTTTATGCTTTATGTTTCTATACTTAATCTCTAAGTATAATTGCATTAAATATTGCTTTGACACCCGAGCTACAAAAGGAACACCCGAGCTATAGAGGAATATCTTAACTAACCCGAGTAATAGTATTAAAGTATTTATACATCTAAGGGACAAGGATTTGTTTTGGAGTAACTGATTCACCCCTCCCCTCTCAGTTACTTATCTCATTTCCAACAATTGGTATCAGAGCTTCAAGTTCTTTTAGGAAAGGTTTCAAGGCCTAAGCTAAAGATCAGAGATGTCTTATAGGAGGGAGATCCCAAAGATAAACAAAGACAATTTCCTAGTATGGCAGGAACTGATGAAGCTACATCTATCTACTATTGGAGACGCTGGTTTATAATTCTTGGAGACAAAATATGTTGCACAACCAGGGACTATGAATATGGAACAAATGATGGAATGGAAACTTCATAACATAATGATGATTGACATAGCTTCTTCACTCAAATATTCATAATTTGATGAAGTCAAGGACTGCCCTACAACCCATGATATGTGGAAGAAACTGCAAGACATTCATGCAAATGTAAAAAGAGCTAAAGAAGAAAGTCTAAGAGGACAATTTGACCAGATGAAAATGAAAGAAGGAGAAGATATCACAAAATACAGTGAAAGAATCAAGAAGATTGTAAGTGCCATCAAAGTAGCAAGTAGACTAATTGAAGATACTACAGTAGTCAGCAAGGTACTCAGAACTTTACTTCCTGTCTATGCTATTAGAGTTTTAGCCATTCAAGAAATGAGGTGCAACAAAGACATTACTCTGGATACATTAGTGGGAAGACTTACAACCTTTGAACTGGACAATTTTGACAACTACTCTCCTGGCTCTAGCAATCTTGAATCTGCATTCAAAGCCAAATTGAAACTTGGTAAGAATTATAGGTACTCTAAAGGAAAGTAGATTGAAAGTGACAGGGATGATGAATCTGATGATGAGGATCTTGACATCATTGAAGCATTGCTTGCAAGAAGAGCTACAAAAGGGGAATACAGAGGAAAGATACCATTGATTTGTTTCTCATGCAATGAGGTTGGTCACATTGCTACAAAGTGTCCAAACAAGGAAGACAAGGATGAGAGGAAGTTTAACAAATTCAAAGGCAAGAAAGATTTCAATAACCACAAAAGCTATAAGGATAAAGGCAAGAAGTATTATTATATTGCAAAAGACTCTAATGAAGAAGAAGAAATGGTTTATATCACCATTAAGGATGAGTCAGATGAGGAAGATGAAAAGACTACACTTTTCTCACACATCAATAAAAATGATACTTGGATAATTGTCAGTGGTTTTTCTCATCACATGACTGGTGATAAGACAAATTTTGAACATCTTGAACACTATGATGGTGGAAGTGTCAATTTTGGGAATGTTGAACCTTGCCCCGTAAAATGAAAAGGTTGCATTGTTCTGACAGAAGGAATCAAATGTGATAATGCTTATTGGGTTGAAGGATTAAGGAGAAATCTACTTAGTGTAGCACAATTGAACAACATTGGCTTCAAGGTAGAATTTAAGAATGGTAAGGCCAAGCTCCTGGATGGTAAAGGGAACCTAGTTGGAACTGGCAGGCAAACAAAAGGTAATTTATTATATCTTGATCTCACTAAAGGTTCATGCTTTATTGCATAAGTAGAAGAAAGTTGGTTATGGCATAAAAGGTTGTGTCATGTGAATTTTGACAATCTGGTAAACATAAGCAAGATAAAAAGAGTCAGAGGTATTCCTATCTTGAAGAAACCCAAGTTAGCAATATGCAAACAATGTCAAATTGGAAAGATGCGCAAGACTAGCTTCAAGAGAAAGAATTATAATACTGATGAAGTCTTGGAATTGGTACATACTGATATATGTGGACCAATTGGAACAACAAGCTATACTAGAGAAAAATATTTTATTCTGTTTGTTGATGATCATTCTAGAATGATGACTATCATGTTTCTTAGAGAGAAACCAAAAGCTTTTCAGAAATTCAAGTGGTATCTTACAAGAGTTGGAAAAGAAACAGGAAAGAAACTAAAATGCCTAAGATCTAAAAGAGGAGGAGAATTCATTTCTAATGAGTTCAATGAATTCTAAAATGAAAGAGGAATCAAAAGACAAGTATCTTCCCCTGGTACACCACAACAAAATGGAATAGCAGAAAGGAGAAACAAATCCATTATGGATTGTACCAGAACCTTAATGATTGAAAAGTATGTTGCTGCCAAATACTGGAAGGAGGCCATCAGCACTATAGTGTTCACCTTGAACAAAGTTCAACTAAAAAAAGGTAGTAATCAGACACCTTTTGAATTATGGTATGGATATACACCTAATATTCATTATTTCAAAGTATTTGGAAGTAGATGCTACATCTTGAAGGAAGCAAGAAATGCGAAACTAGATGCAAAAAGTGATGAAGGAATATTCCTAGGTTACTCATGTAAAATAAAAGCATACAAATGTCTGAATCTTACTACTCATAAAGTCATAGAGAGTGTACATGTCAAGAATGATGAGTTTTTAGAAAAATGTGAAGAGAAGAACAGTAAAGAGCCTGAAGACTACAAAAACTTTGTATATCACGAACCTGATACTATACCTATGACTCAAGCAATGGTGATGGGACAACATATACTGACACAAACTGTACTACCTGAGTTGCAAAGTGTGCAACATGAACTACTAGTAGAAGGACCCGAGTATCAGACAAAGGAACATGAAAGAATGTTTGAGAATGACAGGCCTAGTGGATCAAGTCCAAAATCTAGATTGAAGGATCAAGTACTTTCCAGATACTTGAAAAGGCATCATGAACCTGAGAAAATAATTAGAGATCAGACAGAAGTTGTAATGACAAGAAATAAACTGAAAGGTACATGCTTACTAAGTGAATTTGAATGTAGAACTGTTAAAGATGCATTGAATGATGAAAGTTGGATAGAGGCAATGAATGAAGAGATTGAGAAGAATAAAACTTGGACTCTTGTACCTAGGCCAAAGGACAAGAATGTGATTGGAACCAAGTGGGTTTTCAGAAATAAGATGGATGAAAATGGGAAAGTCTCTACAAACAAGGCCAGACTAGTTTGTAAAGGATATGCTCAAGAAGAGGGTATTGACTATGGAGAAAATTTTTCTCCTGTTGCAAGACTTGAAGGAATCAAAACTCTTCTAGCATATGCTGCACATAAAGGATACGAAGTATATCAGATGGATGTGAAGTCTACATTTTTTAATGGAATCTTAGAAGAGGAAGTCTACATTGAACAACCAGAAGGCTTTATTGATCCTAGCAGAAGGAACATGGTTTGCAAGCTACACAAAGCATTGTATGGACTAAAGAAAGTGCCCAGAGCTTGGTATGAAAGAATACATAGCTATCTAATAAGTATTGAATTTTAGAGAACCAACTATAACAATATCTTGTACATCAAAGAAGGACCACAGAACAAAATACTGTTAGCAGAGATATTTGTTGACGACATATTATTCACTGGTTATGATGACCTATGCAAAGCATTCTCTGTAGCTATGAGCAAATAATTTGAGATGTCTATGTTTGGTGAGATCAAAATTTTTGTTGGTTTACAAGTACATCAAATGAAGGATGGTATCTACATTACTCAATCAAAATATATCAAGGAGATACTCAAGAAATTTGGTATGGAAGATTCCAAACCTGTTGGAACACCCATTTGTACTGGATAGAAACTATCTAAGGTTGATGATTCAAAAGAGGTAGATCAGACCAATTACATATCTATGATTGGAAAATTGCAATATGTTGTGCACACCAGACCTAATATTGCATTGGCAGTTGGTACTGTTGCAAGATTCTCAGCTAATCCCAGAGATAATCACCTAATGGCAATCAAAAGAATTATGAGATATCTGAAAGGTACTGAAGACTATGGTTTATGGTATAAGAAAGGTGGAAACTTTGATTTAAAAGCATTCAATGATGTTGATTGGGATGGAAGTGTCGATGATAGGAAGAGCACCAGTGGTGGATCTTTCTTTCTTGGAAAAAGGTTAGTATCTTGGACTAGCAAGAAACAAAATTATATCTCTCAGTCTATAGCAAAGGTAGAATATGTTGTTACAACAATGAACTGTTCTAACATCATATGGATCAAGCAGGTGTTGTCAAGAATGAAGGAAGAGATAAAAGAACCAGTTATTATCTACTGTGACAACACCAATTCCATTAACATCTCAAAGAATCCTGTGATGCACACCAAAACCAAGAACATAGCAATAAAATATCATTTCTTGAGGGAATTAGTATAGAATAGAGAAGTAAGGTTGGAATATGTAAACACCAAAGAACAAGTTGCAGACATATTCACCAAAACCTTACCTAAGGATGCATTCGTGTAGCTTAGAGGAAATCTAGGGGTACTTCCCCTACCTAAAGGTCACTAAAATATAGTTTAGTGATGCATCAACCCAAGTGATAGTGAAAATCTTCTAGTTGATGCAGATCTATCAGAGCCCATTACAGATGAATTAGTACATTCAGGTTGTAGACATCCAAAAATATTAATATTAAATTCTCTCTTATTCCCCTAACTATTTAATTCAATCAATTAAATAGTTTCATTTGTTAGTATTTATCAATAATTTACATACTATTCTAATGTATTTTATTTAAATACATTTGCCTCACAAAATCCCCTTATTAATAAATTTATATTTATTAAAATCCCTTCATATTCCTAATTCTTCTAAACTATGATTTATTCAAATCTAATTTGAATTATAATCTAAACCCTAGCAAGGAACCTATTAATCCAACCTAGAGACCTACCCTACGCCTACCCTATTCCTACTCTACTCCCATCACCTCATTTCCTAAGCATGTTTCCCTACCTAACTGTCCTTTAATCATACTTAAAGGGTGATTCCTAACCTTTTTAAGGCTAATGGAATGCTCACCCACATGGGGAAATTCTCTCCAAAATAGGCAACCATCCCTCTTAAATTCCTCTTACAAGTTTGTCTCCCACTTGGAAATCTTGAGCCACTCAACATTTAATGCCAAGTTTGACTCAAATTTAGCCATCCCTTCAAGCCTGTGTGTCCCTTATGTGGCTCTTATGTGGATTCCATATAGATGCCACCTCATCCAAGACCTCCTCTTCTCTCCCAAAATTCTATAAATAGAGGCATTCTCCTCTTCATTTTTCATCTCTCATTGTGCATTGTTATTATGCTAGAATTGCTTTAGATTTTCATAGTTGTTTTCATGCTCATAGTTTCTTGTTTAATTCACTTATAAATCACATTCTAGGATAAAATTGGTAAATTAATCATAGTTTTCTTGCATTTTCTTGCATTTCAATCATATTATTTTAATCATTTGGAGAAGTTTGAGACTAGTTACTCCATACTAGTTCTTGAATCCTTCTCTAAACTTGCATCAATCTTACTCATTCCACTTGGGGAACCATTGTATTTTTTGTGTTTGAGAGAGAACACCCAAATCTATCAAAATGAGAAAATCAAACAAGTTAAATAGGGTGCTTACTTTTTTTAGCTTAATCTGATGTTATTTGGTGTTCTTTGTTGCTTGCTTGCTCTTCCATATGATTTTGAATTGATTATATGTGCTAACCCACTAATCTTGCATGTTTGAGCTTGTTCCCAATAGGTTTTAACCATTAAGAATTCCTCATACTACACAGGTACATTACAACTTCAAAGAGAAACAATACTTGTGGAATTGGAGTCTTTGGCATCTGTTGTCAAAGAGGGAGAGTTTTCTATAATACATAAGAATCAGAATGAAGCTAAGGACATTTTCAGAGTGAGAATCAGAATGAAGCTAAGGACATTGTTAGAGGGAGAATTAGAATGAAGCTAAAGACATTAAATAAATTTTTTGTTGCTCCACAATTCTTTGTATTATTACATGCTGTGTTGCCATCAATGCCAAAGAGGGAGATTGTTGAAGACAATTATTCAATTGTGTATTGTCATTGATGTTACACATGTATATACAATTATGTAGTGGTTTTACACTAATGTCTACATTCAGACTGAGAACAGTTGGTAAACAAAATGAGTTGAGTTCGGGCATTGAAGAAGTTCAGTGTTCACCAAGTTCACTCAGGCATTTAAGTCTTGGTCGGGCATTCAGTTGCAGTCGACTAATAGTGATTTACATTATGTAATTAAATGGTTATATGAGGTCGACTGAATTATGATTTATCATTTAGATTTTATTCAAGTCAACTTGACAGGGCTTACCATTTATTTATGAAAGGTCAAGTTTGGATTGAATGAGTAGGAGTTGAAATCTAAGTGTATAAGTAGAAGTGAAAGTGAAAAGGCAGAAGTGTGGAATTATGTGAAGGTGAAATCAAATGGCATTTTGATTGAGAATAGAACACTCAAAGCTACAAAAAAATATATGATCAGCAAGGATCTAGTTACAATCAAGCAGAGATCTGAATCAGCAAAGATAGTTGCTTACACATATAGGTCAATCCATTGTTAATTTCTAACAATTGTAGAACTAATCAAAATCTCTTAACAAAGTAGACTTAACAGTCTTTTGTAAATCCTCTCACAAGGTAGCATTTCTAGATTGAAGTGTTGAAGACCTCTAACAAGGCCACTCCTCACAGGGTGATTAAATCCTTTAAATAGTTCACACCTAACAGTGTGTTATTGTAACATTTAACAGGGTTGGCTCCTAACAGGGCTCACTTCAGAAGAGTGAAACAGAGTAACTAGTTACATTGGTGGTTTTTCTCATATTGGGTTTTCACGTTAAATCTTGGTGTCATATGTGTACTTGCTACTTGTTTTATGCTTTATGTTTCTTCACTTAATCTCTAAGTATAATTGTGTTAAAGATTGCTTTGACACCCGAGTTATAGAAGGAACACCCGAGCTACAGAGGAATATCTTAACTAACCTGAGTAATAGTATTAAAGTATTTAGACATCTAAGGGACAAGGATTTGTTTTGGAGCAACTGATTCACCCCTCCTCTCTCAGTTACTTATCTAATTTCCAACAACTCCTAATAGGGTAATATCATTAGAAGTGATCACAACTTGTAGCCTTAACCAACATCTTCCATTCTGCAGATAGTGAAGTTTTGTGGGTTTCATCCCCACCACAGTTTTTACCTTCTAACAGGGGTTTTCTGCATTATCAATTCTTGTGTCATTTGTAAATGAATTTAATGAATGTTTCTATGATTGCTTACATGCACTTACATTTATGTTTTGATATTACATGCATGAAGTAGAAAATCTATAATGGTCATTTATGAAAGCAATGATAACTAAGGCTTAAAGTGTAAAATTTATAAGGGTACTGATTCACCCCTCCCTCTTAGTACACACATTTCCATTATTCTAACAATTTGAACCTCCTTCCCATGCTTTTCCTAATGCTCATCTACAAATCTATCAAGATGCATTCCCTAATAATAAATTATGTGTTGGTCCCTCTAATGCTAATTATAGGTCACAAGTCTATGCCAACAATAATCAGGTTAATCACAATAAATGGAAATGGTTGCACCACCATGACACTTGATTGTGGTAATATAGTTGGTTTCATCATCAAGGTAAAGGATCATATGGGAATGATTTTTATAAAAGGCAAGGACACCCAATGTGTGGTAACCACTAGATAAGGGAGTATAATCTTTGTTTGTGTATCTAATTCACTTTCCTCTAATTGATTGTATAACATCTTGGAACACTTTGGTAACACCACCACCTAAATCTTTGTCTAAGATCTCTTTCGTACTTCACCAATTCATCAGGAGATCCCTCCAAAATCCATGAAATATTCCCATGTTCCTAATGATATAGATTCTACACAATTCCAAGGTCTTGCAAGATAAAAGGCATCATAATATAGCTTATTCTTCACATCATCAGATATGCCTTCTATATCACCCAAGTATAATTTTCCACATCACACTATAGTTTTCATTAACCACTTCATCGTGAAAAACGTCATGATTGATAATGGATCAAAACTTCATTTATGTACCTTAAAGTTTGTTACATAAGTGCAGTACACTAAGTTTGATACCAAAAATTAGATCATCACCATCAAGGCCTATGAAAATCTTGAGTCCACTTTAGAGGGTACTGTTTCCTTGCCCATTCAATTTTGCCTATCTTTGCAACATGTAGTATCTAATGTGGTTGAATTTGACCTTCCATATAATATCCTTCTCATTCTCCCATAGATCCATTCCATGTAGGTCATCCCCTCTATATTCTATTAGTACATAAAATTCCCTCACAATGACACTAAAGTCACCATCCATAAAGATCCTCAACCTCTTTCCTATTATTGTGCAATTGAGGCTTCATTAATCCACTCTCATCATTTCCACTTTATTCATCATTTTTTTAAAAATATCCTATCATTCCCAACACCCTCCTATCATCCACCCTCTTGTAGGTCTAGATCAATAAAAAAGTTTGCGCTGAGTATAGTATCTTTGATAGTTTTATTGTTGAGAGAATTCCCCTAGGCCCTAATGCACATAGTAGGCCCTCTTATCAACCAAAAGAAAGAGCCTCTCATTAAGAAATATGGTTGTACCACCTTTCATTCATCTGTAAACTTTAATGATGAAAAATAAAGGTAGACATCAATATATGGCTATATCAGGACTCTTGTGCCACATATGATAGACTCCTTAATTTATTCAAGGATAAGTATTATGCAGCTCATAAAATGGTCACCAAAAATAAGATTATCAAGGTGGTGGACAAGGATATGAAGAAGAAGGAATGATATTTTTCATTGAGCTTCCCAATCTCTCTTATAAACAATGTCTTGGGTTTAATCATGTCTCTTATGATGGAGCCTCAAGTTCCAAAAGGGTCTCCTCTAACATTGCGGGTAATTTAGTAATTTTTGAAGACGTCCTTGAAGAGTGAGTTAAGAAACCTTATGACAATATTGAAAATGATTCCCTCCTTGATAGTTCTATCCTCCTTGATACCTCCATCTTATTCATTGACCTACAACTTTCCAATCATGAATTGATTGACTAAGACCAACAATTAATTCCTCATCTCAATGTCTTTTAAATTTACAAAGCACTCCTATAATTCATGGGAGATACAAAGAAACCATCTAACTGGGGGAAAGATTCATATTATCTAATTGGGGGAAAGGTTTATATCTTTAAATTATAAGGATGACCACTTTGTTGACATATATCTATTATTCTTTATGCCTTGATCAAATTTTTTTATCTCAATATATAAAAAAGAACCTTGTTAAGACTCTTCACATGAACCCTTGCTTCAAATATCAAATTTGTGCTTCCAATTAGATTAGATTTCAAATTAATGTGTATCACTAGTCATACTTTAGTTTATTGGTAATGTACTAGGTTTAACAAGAATCTTATCCTTGAAGCACATAGTTTCACTTAAGTCTAAATGTCACATAGGTTATCATATACCTCATTTGTAATTATCTCCATGATGTAATTGAATATAGTTCTTTACGAATCAATATCCCATAATCATCAACATATAAACTTACCAAAGAAGTATTAAAATATTACTTAGATATAAAATCATTCCTAATGACTTGAACACTTTATAAGGGCTATTTCATATAAATATTGTCATCAAGACATTAAAACTTGTCATACACCAATACCTAATCATGTGATAGATCCCTTGCTTAGCCTATCACTGTTCTTAGTGACTTCCACACACATACCCACCATCCATAAATACATATACTTTGACATGATGAGCAATCAAATGCAACATGATGCATTCTTGAACTATCACTGTAAGCTAATGCATTAAACCTTGTCATGAATATCATTGCACTTTCTTGTAAAAAATAACCTTGAAATCTCCCCCTTTTTTAAAACAATAACAGGTACAATAACCATGCTTGTAACCCAATTGTAGTCCACATGCTTAAATGTTGCACCATATAGATTATACATAAATAAATCACTATGAACATTGAACTTGTACATGGTTAACAAGTCATTGAGATACCTGATAAAATATAAGGCTTAGATTCCCCATAGAGTAAATATTCACAAGTAACCAATGATACGACTATCATTAGAAGTGTCAATAAGAATGAAGAATATTCATACAAGGAAACAAAGTAATAATAGTGATCTTAATACGCCAAATAGCATAACATTATTGTATGTGTACTGATATTTCATTGCAAAATTTTAACAAGGCATTGGGACCAAATAGAAAAAATGTATTAGCAGATAGAACCTATGCCAAATTTAACAAAATGAAAAAACAACTATTTATGCATCACTATTAAGGATTATTATCATACAAAAAATAAATATGATGATTTCCAATTATAGGATAAGAGCATTAAATTCCATGAAAGTGATGAAAAACTAACTCCCCCTATCAAAGAAAACTTGATTCTCCATAGTAGCAACATTTCCATCAAATCCATCTAAGAAAGAATGAACTAGTATACTACCATGCCAATGGAACTAGTATGTTGTTATTACCGAGTGAACTTATGCCTACAATGGAATTGCAGTCCATAGATTGAGAAATAAATGCTTACAAATGAAACATCATCTTGAAGAAGATATATTTGTCAGACAAACAACATAAGATGTACTGCTTTTTGGCTATTGAACCCATAATTATCAGACAATTTCAAGACATTACCTTTGCAACATACACTTGAATATGTAAGCCTACAAAATAAACCTCAAAGAGAAACCAAATGATCAAAGAGAAGGATTGAATGGGTAGTTCATTTTATTGGCATGAATGGATGACATAGGAGACTTTCAAGATCCTACTCCTACAAAATAATTTGAACATATCACAAAAATTGCACCATGAAAAGATGAAGTGAAGTAAATAATCGTGTCGTCCCTATAATTACATTGAAATACCTTTAACTTAGGATGAGTTTCAGAGGTAAAAAATCAAATACTCCCCCTGAAACCAATCCTCTTGTAATAATTTGTTAAGGAAAGGAAGAGAAAGAGATCACTCCTAGTCTTTGTCTCATACTCTCATAAATGATTTTTTCATACAACATTATCCTTTAAATCTTCCCAATTATCCAAAACTTCTCTCACATCTATATGCAACATGTATGACTGCAAAAACTTCTTCAACTCCATTTCCAACAATACTTAGTTCAATCTACAACTCTCTATAGACTATTACTTCTGCAAGCTTCTCTTATCAATTGGATACAAACTCGCTTATCTCCTTTAAACTTGACTTAGCCTAGAGACACAAGCTATAACTAAATATACTATATTTCTTCCATTTGGGGAAAAAAAAATCTTCAGGCTTAACTCCCCCTAAATATTTACCTTTGTTTTAATACCTAGAAGATGTCACTTGTGCGTGAAATGCACAATCCACACTTATTGATTCATCCTTTTTACTCCGCTTCTCATCTTGGTTTTATTTTATTCTCTAAACAATAATATATTTGATCTCCTTCTCAACATTACTTCCCTCATTTTGCTTGTCAAGAGTCAATTTACAATGCTTGACTTTGTGAGCAATATTATGGCAGTTGTAAAATATTAAGCTATTCATTAAGTTAAGTGAATGTATTTCAACAAAATTTGATCTTTCCATCAAAGAGAACCTACACTCATTGATTCTATGACCATATTTATAACTAGAGAAACAATAATCAAAGGAATAGGAGTTGAACCTGATTGAAAACCTTCTATCTGATGTAGTTGATAATCTTGTGAACACGTTGTTACTACTCTCTCTCTCCATCTAAACCTGTCATGACATCCTTTTGATTTCTTGAGAAATCTTCTAACTTGCAGGTACTTACATAACTTGCTAGCTTCTTTCTCAACAAGATGAAATCCACCATTAGATTTTGACACTCCTCTACCTTGGATTCTAATTCCTTTTGAATTAACTCATCAATTTTTTTCTTCTCCTTAAGTTATATTCTCAAGTCAACAATCAACTCAACTATTTTTTTAATTTGATCGGTCATACTTTCAATTTCTTCAATAGCTTGATTTTCTAGTTTGGAGAATTTATTTTTCAATCTCTTTATCTCCTTAAGAGCACAAATCAGCTCACCCTCAAAGTCAATATGACTTTCTAAATCTTTTTTTATCTCATGTTCTTTTGGACCTAAATTCTCCACAACTTCTACCACAAGAAAAACATCACCATGATTGTCATTATTTAGGATATCTTCCAAGTTGTACACATTACTTCTTGTCCTTGTATCTGCTAAAAACAATCTAGAATTCTTTTTTTCTTGTATTTTTCAACCATAAGAGTCAAACTGAACCTCATACCCAATGTTACAAATATAAATCACATTCAAGAGGTTTTATTTTAGGCCCTCTACACAATACACATCTTAATAAGCATGTTACCATCTAAAAGAAGAGTTCTTATGCCTTTAATCTAAATAAACATATTATCACCAAACTTGATACAACCTCCAACATAGTGTTCAAGTTTTGTGATCTTTTGTTTATCTCTTATCATTTTGTGAGAAGAACCACTATCTAAAATCCATAAATCCTGCTTCTTAGCATGAAAAACAACCTATACAAGAAGTGAAATTTCAAACTTTGGACTACCTTATGTATCCAAATAAATTTACCTTTATCTTCCAATATCATATTGAATAATAGGAAAAGGGGAATGAAATCAAATAGAGGAAAAATCACATCCCCTTTTCAAGTGTATTTCCCATTAGGAAGGACAACGCCTCAATAGGCTCAAATATAAATTCAAGCACTAAGTGGGACAAGTTGTCTTTCCTTAAAAAGGATTGATTTGAAAATTGGAAATTATTTTAAGCTAGGAAATGTAAATGCAATAAAACAAAAGTGCACCTGGGATATAATAAATACCTCATTGTTTGATTGTTGCTTTTATGACTGTCAGAATCCTAAAATGGGTTGTAACTTTGGATTTGAGCTTTGTAACATATCAAATTTATATCCTAAAAATTCTAGGCTAAACAGGAGGGTACAAAATAACTGAGACATTATATAGATAGGTATACAACAATTGAGCCGCTATGTACCCTAGGTTTTGGGCTCAATTTTCACTAAGATCTCTCTTAGGGATTTTACCTTCTAGATCTACAATCGTGGGTCTATATCCAATATTTAAACACTAAAAATAGGGAAAAGGTTTTCTAAAAGGGGTTTGCCTTGGTAAAACCATTGTTTAGGAATCAGTCTTGAAATATGAAAGAAAATTGCATGAATGTAAATCATGTAATGTAAACACAAAGGAAAATTACAATGTTAATGTATTTACCCTCATGAATGGATGTTGGTATCGCTCAAATTCATGAAGAATACTTGTTGATGTAGCTTCAATGTAATTGTTGACCTTGTGAATGAGATTCAGAATCAATTTTACCTTCACATATGTGTGGATTTATAAATTTCACTCCTAGATCTTGATTGTTGGTATGCTTGATAACCCTTTCAAGAATGGAGAGAGATGAATGATGCAAATAATGTAGATGGATATTCTTTATTTTTTGAGAGATCCACTAATGGACCACCATGGGATAGAAAATATTTCTCCAAATTTCAAAATATTTCCTTGATATGACCGAAGAACAATTCCTTGGCTTGAGATCTAGAATTCACCGTTTGTACTCAAATGCTTGATTGCTCTTGAATGCCAAAAGTTCTTGCATAATAGATTGAGAGTAGTTGCGGATTGCTTGAATTGAATCTTGATTGAAAAATTAGGAGAGATATAGGGTTTATATACTTTACTACATCATTTCAAGATTAAAAATTAAGTTAGGTTGACCACGAAGAAAGAATTTCCTCCAAAGCCCTACCATAGGGCTCCAGGCCCAATTTGGGGTCATTTTAAAGGTTATATAATGAGTGGAATGAATAAGTTGTTAAGTACCATAGAAAATATTCCCAAAAGGGGGACAAGGTGTCAGGATGATGAGAGAAGGCCAGAACTTGATTTACATGTTGTTGGGATCAAGCATAATAGACAAAAAGGCCTTAAATCACCAAAGTAGAGGTTATAGATCCTGATAGAGAAACCAGTAATGAGCGCTAAATTTTTAGGATGCTATACATATAAGATTTTGCAATACTTTTAGTTCTTTAATTAATCTTATTCATTTTCTCACAGCCTCTAAGATTAAATTTGCAATACTTGTTAGTATGCCCATAGTTACTACAATTAAAACATTTCATACCAAACAACCTTTGATAAGAAAAATTGGAAGATCTTCTAAGAGAAACTCTACAGTCACAAATATTGTGTTGAAATTGACTACAATAAAAATAATACCCAAGGAAATATGTATTAGGACTAAATGGATATCTAGCAACTTGTGAGGCTTTAGACATAAATTTCTACCTTTATTCTACAAATCTAAATCTGCACTTTTTTGTAGATTTTACGATTAAATTTTGAAGAATTTTAGAGTTTTCACCAACCTCATAACTAAAACTAATTTTGTTCTTACAACTTTAGCATCCAACTTTTGACAAGTTGCGTCCTTAGATGCCAATTTTGTTCTGATTACATCTTCAACTCTTTTATGCTCTTCAATCTGTGTTTTTAGCTCAACTGATAATTTTTTGGGTGTGTTTACTTTATTAAGTAGGTATTTTTCTTGATCTTTGTATTCACAAACTACATTTTTTAGTCATTTAACCTCTTTAAGTGCACATATCAGTTGACCTTCAAGATATATGTCACTGTCACTGTCATTATAAGATTTGACAATATCATTTTAATATATTCAACTGCCATAAACAAGACTTATTCTTCACGATCAATAGACTCTTTAGAGTTGGTATTGGAAACATTATCATCTTTGACATAAAAACTCTTCTTCTTTCTAAAATAAAACTTTCTTCTTGAGTTAGAAGGTTTATTTTTTAATTATTTTTTTACATTCTCCTTATCACTATCATCATAGGGACACCTGGAAACAAAATGACCTATCCTCCCACAATTAAAAAATTTGAAGGGAATTCTTCCTTTTATATTTTCTAGACCCCTTTTTAATTTTCCTTAAAAAAATTGAGTATTCTACATCATCTTCAGAATCATATTCGGCTTCTTTGTTCCTTTTTTTCAATTTTAAAAGTAGTTTCCCAATTAGAGGACTCTTCCTTACGTGTTCTCATTTCATAGGTTGTGAGGGTTCCATTTAAATCATCCATTTTAAGAGTGTTTAAATATTTAATTTATTCTATAGAAGACAATTTAGAGTCATAACTAGAAAGAAAAGACCTCAAAACCTTTTTTTACCACATCTTTATCTTTTATTTCTTCACCTAAACCATGAACAACATTGACTATTTCATCAACTCTTAGAAAGTAAGTTGCGATGTTTTCTTCATCATTCATCTTCATACCTTCAATTTTTTCTCTAAGTGTTTGTATCTTAGCCTATTTTAATTTATCGTTACCATGATATATATTATTTAACTTATTCCATACTTCATGTGATGACTTACATTGCATAATCTTAACAAATACTTTTTTTGACAATCCACACAATATGCCATGTTATTCTTTAGGATTTGTCTCATAATCCTTTTTTGCAATTGTATATGTGGGTATAGTAGCACACACACTATAACCATTTGTGAATGAAGCCCAAACATCAACACCCAAAGAAATCAAATAAGTTTGCATTCTAACTTTGCAGAAAGCGTAATTAGTCCAATCAAACAAAGGTTCTTTTGAAGTAGAAGACTAGCCTACCTAATCCATTTTAATAGTATTCCAATATCAGGATCAACCTTAGGCTATTAGGCCACTATAAGGCACTTGGATTTTATAACAATTGTTGGAATACTTAGTGTCACTGATAGGGAGGGTGAATCAGTGACATATTAAAACCTCCACTTTGGAAAGATGTATACAAATTATTGAAAACAAAAGAACTTTATGAGAATTAAAAGCACAAAGAGAAGATCATCTTAATGCAAAATATCAAACATAGATAGATGAAACAAATATTTGAAGTGGAAAACCCTTATAGGGTAAATGATCACTTTGAAACATTCTCTATTCAAATCTCACTAATTACACCTTGTACCTCACTGGCAATTATCAAGAGCCTCACTGGATTTTCAACTAAAATCCTCTTCAAATTAAAATAGATAAAGAGATACAAATATCACCCTCTATTTTCAATACAATTCATATACTTCTTCAAAGGTATGTAATCAATAATCAAAACACTAAAAAATTACATCATTGATTGTCTTCATCACAAAAGGTAACAACTTTTTCAATCAATTATTTCAAATTTATTGAATGGATTCAGGTTCAACATGCAGACCGTTGTAGTGTTGAACACTAATTTTGCATTGATATCTCTATGCTCACATTAACATATTTATGAAAGAACTCATATATCAATCTTATTACCTCCTCACTCCACTTACAACCCATCTTTGTTTATAATCTTCATAAATAATATACTATAGTCATAAAAATAAGATATTAAGCCAATTCAAGTACATATGATTGAGTATTATTTATAGACTCCTTGAATTTGGTTCTCAAACTATAATAACTTGAAAATTATCTGTCACAAACTTATTTTCAATTAATAAATTTCTTAGAACTACTGTCCTCTATCATCTCTTTCCACAAATCCATAAATCCTTAAAAAACCTATTAAGAGTTGTTGAACCTTTTGAATTTTAAACTCTCATACATAATCCTTCATTAAATAATAGTAAACAACCTCCTTCTTTCCCATTGTATAATAGCAGTTGAGTTATAATGAATGATGACAACATGTTTTATGGAAGACATTTTCAAACTCATGCTTAGGGTTTAAGGACAAAACAAGAATAAATAGTTCCTTATCATTTGTATTCTAAAACATATTTATAACTAGAAATTATAAGGAGGACCACTTTGTTGATAGTGATCTATTATTATTTATGCCTTGATCAAATATTTTGATCTCAAGATAAAATAAAGATACTTGTTAAGACTCTTCATATAAACCCTTGCTTCAAATATTAAATTTGTGCTTCCAAGTATATTATCTTTCAAGTCAATATGTCTCACTACTTGTGCTTTGGTGTATTGATATTGTACTAGGTTTGAAAATAATATTATCCGTAAGCACATAGAATCACTTAAGTCTAGATGTCACATATGTTATGATATACCTCATTTATAATTGTACCCATGTTGGAATTGTATATAGTGTTTTATAAATCAAGGTCTCATTCTCATCAACATAACAACTTACCAAACAAGCCTTAAAAAATTACTTAGGTATTAAACCAGTCGTAATGACTTGAACACTTTATAATGGATATTTCATAGAAATATTTTCATCAAGACATCAATGCATTAACCTTGTCATGCACCAATACCTAATCATGTGATGGATACCATAATTTACCTACCACTATCCTTAGTGACATCCACACACATATCCACCATCCATAAATACATATGCTTTGACATGATGAAAAATTAAATGCAATATGATGCATGCTTGAACTATCACTGTAAGCTAAGCCATAAAATCTTGTCATGAATATCACTGTCCTTTCCTGTCAAGAATATTCCAGGAACCCTTTTTGACATCAATGTCAAACTTGCCAAAAAACACTCCTCTTCCCCTAATGGATACACAATTCCAAAAACAATCATCCATTTTGATTGAAGAAACTTAAGAGTTTAATTTTGGCACTAATACATCCCCTTGCCTCATATTTGTAGCAGCATCCTTATCAAAGGTATGGCATACAAATTTTCATTCTCTTCTCAATGAAGAGTCTGTCAACTTCACATGGACTTATGCTCATATTCTAGGATTAGATCCATCTTTAATGTTCTACCACCTTGTACTCAATCCAAATGCTATACCTATTAAGAAAAAGATTAGAAAGATGCACCTAAAGGTAACTCTATTGGTAAAGGCTAATTTAGTAAAGTTTCTACATGTAGGCTTCATATGCCATATTGAGTACTCTGAATAGATCTCCAATATTATTCCTATTTCCAAACCAAGTGAAAACATTATAATTTGTATAGGCTTTAGGGATCTTGATAAGGATTGTCCCAAAGATGACTTATCATTCCCTAATATTGACATCCTTGTAGATATTACAATGGGTCATGAGATGCTTTCACTGATGGATGGCTTATTTGGTTACAACCAAATTTGGATTGAAAAGGAAGACTAACATAAAATAGCTTTAAATACCCCATGGGATACCTTCTATTATTGGGTCATGTCTTTCAACCTTAAGAATATATGGGAAACATGCCAATGAGCTATGATGGTCATCTTTTATGACATGATCCATAATATTTCATAAGATCACGTGGATGACCTTTTAGGAAAATCTTAAACCGAGATATATCATCTCATGGTAATGAAATGTATCTTTGATCGCCTAGAGAAGTATCAACTTAGACTAAACCATAATAAGTGTGTCTTCAGGGTCACTCTAGGGAAAATTTTGTGATTTATTCTATCAATTTCAAGCATCAAGATCAATCCCAAGAAATTCAAGGTCATCATGGATAGGCCACCTCAAATAACCTTAGGTAGTTGTGTAGTCTATAAGGCAATTTACAGTCAATTCAAAAAATTATCACACAACTAGCAAAAAAGTGTTATATAGTTACCTATTTTCTCTATAAGGAAACCACCTTCAAACGATATTCTAGTTGCTAACAAAAATTTGAGAAAATAAATAAATATTTGGCCAACCCACTTATTCTCATGTCACCCATTCTAGGGAAGCCTTTTTTTCTTTACATTTTATCTACTATGACTGTAATGGGGGTACTTCTTGACCAAGAGGATGAAAATAGAAAGGAAAGATTTATTTAATACATTAGTCACACACTAGTAGGTTATGAGATAAACTAAAATCCTATAAAAAAATCATGCTTTGCGATGGTCTTTAGCACCCAAAAGCTTGGTCATTAAATTCTTAGTCATACTATTAAGCTCATCTCCAAAGTGGATCCACTCAGGTGCTTGATTTATTGTAACACCCTTCTAATTCATATAGCTAAGTGAGTTGTTGAGCCAATTCAACATACAATACATAGATGGGAAGGAGATAAAAGTACAAATAATCACATATAAATTAGTTAATGAAGCCTTAGTGGATGCCTACACCTTGGTCATTCAATTTATGAATGAGCACAATTGTGTACAATCAATGAGAAACCCATGTGAAAACTCTATTTCATTCATGCATTTATATCACATATATTAAGATCACCCTACAAGGAGATTACATCCCTTAATAATTCAAGATTTTCTTTACATTCACAACAACATAGTAAGATTATGAAGCTCTCATCTCAGGGATTAGAATGCAAATATAGTGGCACATCAAATGTTTACATGTCTTTGGTTATTCCTAGCTGATAATTAAATAGGTTAATGATGAGTTTCATTCAAAGGATGAAAAATTTCTTCCCTCTAAGATAATGGTTGATGGCATCAATAAATACTTTTAGGTCATCCAATTTGCATAATTTCCTAGTCTCCAAAACAAAGCAGAAAATTCCATGACTTTAATTATCTCTCTCCTATATGTTCCTCATGATGAATCTAAGTATGATTGCTTATTTGAGAAACTTCAAGCTTTTTCTTACAATCATATAGACACTGAGATAAATCATGAACTTGTTGGTCCCTAGTTACTTTGATACCAATATATGTATGCCTCTCTTAAGAATGGTATTATATCCCCTTATCTCTCCCATAACTAATACCAAAGCCTCATTTGTTGATCCTCTCGCAACACCATTATTGAAGACACCTTATATTGTTGAGGATATCATAACATCCTCTCTTGGTGTTTAGATAAATCATGCATTATGATATTTCCAATTCAAGACTTGTGATGCCCACACAAGTGGTACAATTGTAGCTAAACAAAGGTAGGATATTATTTTTTGACTATAGAACATGATGCTTGTGATTTTGTAAAAAGGTCCCTTCATTGTCAACAACACACAAATATTATTATCATTCCATTGTAAGATTTTCAACCCAACATCACATCTTGTCCCTTTACTTATTGGAGCCTCAACCTTATTGGTAAGATCACCCCTCCCTCATCCAATGGACAAAAGTTGATCATGAATACCACTAAGTATTTTACTGAGTGGGTAGAATCAATTCCCCTCACTCTAATAATAGGTGTCCAAACATCCAAATTTATCCTCTCCTATCTCATTTGTAGTTTTGGTACCCCCTCCACCATTATAACTAACAATGGTACCCCTTTCAAGAATCAGTAGGAGAAAAATCTATGAGACAAATTAAATATCCAACATAACTTTATCCGCCCCTATTACCCCAAAGGAAATGGTCAGGCTGAGGAAACCAATAAAAACTTCAAAAAATTTCCAAAAACCATTGTCAAATATATTGGTTGTGATTGGCATTTGCACCTCAGTCCCACCCTCTACACCTATTGCACATCCATTAACACTCTTCCCAGTACCATCTTGTATTCCCTATTCTATGGTGCTAGAGCCATTTTACCAATCTAGTTTGAACTTACATCCTCTTAATTGGAAAAATTAGGTACTGAGGGTGGGGTGAATCAGTATTAACAAACTTCAAACACTTTTGCTTCCGATTGAACTTTAAACCATTAAACATTCTCTGATAGTAACTTTAACTGATAGTGTTCACAGTATAACCGATATGTTTTAACTTAAACATAAAGTAATTAACACTAATGCATAATCAGATTCACACATCCATAACACATAGATTTTGGTTACACAAAAACCCTTGGTTAAAGAGAAAAATTGCGATGGGAATGACACCCACAACTAATCACTGCAAAAAAGTAATTCTGGTTAGGAATTACAATATGTCACCTTCCAAGTGACTCACTCGATTAGAAGTAACTGATACATTTTTAAGTGTATCTACAGTCCTATTAAGAATAATCTTTTAAAATATTTATTCTTTCCTGTGTGGCGTTCACCCTGTTAAAGGATTTACAAAAACCTCACACAATATGAACTTATCAGTCCTGTTAGAGAGTACCCGGTTAAGGGATTTACAATTCCTAGTAGAAACTGTTAGGATTCTTCACAAGATAGTAATGACCTGTATACGCTTCCTTCCAAATATTTTCAAATCCCTTATGCTCTAAGTCTTTGTTCTCTTCTCTACTCTGCTCTCGATTCACTTATGTACTCAGTTTTGTCTCTGTAACTTCTTCTCAACAATTATCTCTATGATCTATTCCTTAGGCTTCTTATCATTGAATCCCCTTCTCTCATTCTTCATTACTGACCTTTGATCTTAGGATTAATTAAAAACTTAATCTCGATCAATCCATAAATTGTTTTCCTGTTCTTCCTCTTATCGGTTGTTGCATGCTTTTCCTTACGATCAATACTTTTTAGCTTCTGATAGTTAACCTCCCTATTTCGATAAATCTTCTATATGTCTGATTGGTATTTCGATAGATATTTGACATCAATGACAAAACTTATCATAATTTCGATGATTTCTAAAAATCTTCTCAATAATTTCCAACAATATTCCCCTTTGGCATTGATGGAAATTTTTTTGTCATATGTCATATGTCTTGTACCTAGAGATAGACTTTGTATTCCTGTATACTTTGTATATGCCGATATACTTCCCCTTAGATATTTCATTGATATATTTTTCCTTTTACTATATACATCCCCTATGTTCATTATATATTTAATTCCCTTTTTTTGGCACTCAATGCCAAATGATAAATGCATGTGGCATATCCTTATAGTGTATCCATGATGAACTTGTACATGTCTCTTGTATTCTTCAAAATTGTATCCCATTCTTCTGGTAGTGTGTTCAATCCTATCATGTGTCCATTTAAGTCTGATGCGAGTGCTTCAAGACTATCCATAACACTTAACTATGGTTTATGTACAATTTTCTCCAATGTTGAAATATTAACTTGTATAATATCAATGTGTGGTGTGACTATACCTTGTAACTCCAATATTCTCATATGTAGGCCTACTCGCTCTACTGTTAACTCTTGAACCTTAGAAATAATCTCCCTTGGCTTAACTAAATGGTCCATGAAATTTATCTTAGGCTGGAGATTATCGATATCTTGGGTTATCTCTATCTAAATTCCTTTAATCTTATTTCCGATATCGGTTATGAACTCTACAAAATTACACAATGTTGTGTACATTGATGTTTCTTTCTTCAAAATTTACTTCATATTTTCAATTACTGAGCTGATAATTCCACTTTCAAAACTACAATATTTGTTAATAATTGTTGTACAAGATTATCTTCCAGTTTCTTCATCGCATTATCGATAAGTCTCTCCTCCAAATCTTTTCTTGATTGATTGATTTTATCTATATAGGCTTTAATTTGGTAAACTAATGACTCTTTTGTATCCATAGTCACATCTGGCATAAAATCCTCAAATATATCTAGTGCCTTAATCAATATTTTCTTCTTCTATTTCTTCTCTCTTTCCTTTTCCAATTTTGCTTTCTTGTCCAAAAATTGTGCATACTCCTCTTTTTCCTTATTATTCTTCAACTTCCTCGAATCCTGTTTGAGTATCTCAAACTTGGGATCATCATCATCTGCATCTCCATCTTCTTCTTATTATTCTAATTCTCTCTTCCTTTTCCCTTTTTCATCTTTCTGCTTCTTCTTGTCATCTTTATCTTTGTCATCATCTTGTGCATCTTTCTTCTCATCTTGTTTTTGTGTTGCTTCATCTTTATTTTCTTCATTAGTGTGCTTCTCACTTGTGTCTAGTTTCTTATCACCAATATCTATTGTATCTTGTTGCTTCTCGGTGTCAGTGTCTTTCTTGGTATCTTTTTACTCTATGTTGGTTGGCGAATGTTGTTTCTTAGCTGATATAGAGTTCTTCTCATGTGATATTTTATCTTGCTTCCTCATTTCCTATAGGATTTCTTCTATACTTTGTAGTAGGGGGTCCAGTAGGGTTTCTTGTGTTACCTATACAATGACTTATTCTTGTCTTGGTTTCTCTTCTATAGTCATTTATGTATTAACTATGTCATCTTCTCTTCCAATGGAAACATGTGCTAAATCTTCTTGTTTCTCTATGGGCTTCTCCAATTCTTCATTAATAACTACATCCTTGGGTGTGGACATATTGGTTGCCTTAGGGGAATTATCGATAATCTCACTTACAGTAAATGTACCATCAACATTTGATGTTCCTACCTCTGAATAGGCTTGATTTTTTTCTTCATTCAATGTGTTCTTCCATACTTCACTTATGTCATGTTCCAACATAGATTCATCATTTACTAGAATTATAGTTGTCAATGTTTTTGTTCTTAATTCTAGCTAATACTTATCTATATATACTTCTGCATCGTTCTCTGATAACTTTGGCAATATGTTCTTCAATATTTTTTATCTCAATTCCTCAACTCTATGATATGTTGAATCCCATCTTGTTAATAAGGTCTCATATAATTCTCTAGGAACATTATCCTTTACATCTCCATGATATTTGTTGTAATTCAGAAAATGTTAAATAATAGTATCTTCTAACAGTTTCTTATCTTCCTCTATTAGCTTTGTAAAGGCAGTGGGATTGGTTCTCCCAACTAATATTGTTTGAGTTATATACTCTACCATTTTCGTAGGGTTTGTGGGAATCTTGAATTGATCCTTCTCATATTATGTATCCTCACCATTTGTGTCACTTTGCTTTACAGTAGCAGGGGGTGTCTTATTTTGACTTCTGGTGGTTCTCATCTCAGATACTTGAGGTTGTGATTGCCTTCTTGTAGGAATTTTCCTTTTTGGTGTCACCTCAATCTATTTATCTTCTTCACCAATAGTTATATGTGTGGTCATTTCTGCTTCCACTTCCTACACTTCACTATCCTCAATCTCTTGAATTGTTGGTAGGGTTTGTGTCTATGTAGATGTTCCTTCATGTTTAACCCTTTTTCTCTTGACTGGTGTGGAGGATTTCTCTAGTAGATTCACTTGTTATTTCTCCTCTACCTCATATGGTTGCAAACTTCTTTCACCTTCACCATTTCCATATTTGTCTGTCAATTTCTTTATCATTTGTTCTTTCTTCTTTTAAATCTTGTGCTTCTTGATGTCTAATGTAATCCTTTTGTAGGCTTCCTCATATGTTCCAAATTTTTTTATTGTTGTATCCTTTGGTTTTTTCAATATGTATTTTGTGCATCCAATTGCATCTTTCTCTACAACTTCATATCCAAATGTTGGGACCCAAGATATTTTTGGTTCCACAGGTTGAATCTTGCAAGTGTCAGTGTCTACTAAAAAAAAATAGTCTTTGTACTTATCTACTATCGACGGGGGTATCCGATAATTTTGTTGTATTTTCATTTGAAATTCCTTGAAGTTTCCCCACATGATCTTATTGAACTAATCTCCTAATTACTCAATATAATCATTGATCTAGTAAATAACTGATCTATCTATATTCCAATTTACTTCACCTATACCCAGAAAGAAATTTTTAACATGAAAGTATAAACAAACAAGTAATGATCCAGACTTAACCTCTTACTTTTTTATCCTTCTTCATTCATTTCATGTAAGAAAATAGTTGGTTTCGCACCATATATGATAAATAATAATTATTCCCTAATTTGTCTATCTCATAGGCTACATATACAATACTACCTGGTACAATGTTCAGTCGACTAGACTAGTAGACTTTTTATTTGATAATCATTGTTGCAAACCATGTTTTGAGGTTTGTAACCTTGTCTACTCTCATTTCTCATCCATACTTATATGTTTTAGTTATTTTCCTCATCTCTTCCATATTAGATACTTGTAGGGTACATTCTTTACCTTCTGTCGGTAAGCTAGTGACCATATAAATTAGGTCTTTTGTTATTCTGGCTAACTTGTCTCCATCAAACCACAAAAAAATATCATGTACCTGGCTCAAAACATATCTGATCCAATCCTCATTAAAATATTTAGGCAATAATATCATATGTGTCAAAACTTTCTGCTCTAAATTCTTATGCTTGTCCTTCAATACTTTATTGTCACACAGCTCATTGTAGTAAATATTTTGTATTTCTGTATCACTCAATTCAACTATTTTGTTGTGAATAAATGTTCTTATGTCTTCAATCAACATTACCCTTTGTGGTAACGATGATAGGGCTCTAGTGTTGTCTTTATCTGTTGCCTTTAGGGGGCACAACTTAAACTTAGGGGAATGCTCTTCATTGATAATGACAACTACTAGATTCTTAATCTTTGCTGCCATCATGTTCTGTAAACTACTCTTGAAACATTCCAACATCTGCTAAGACTTTTGTTAGGGCTTTCTTATAACTCTACTAGCTAGGTCACTAAAATACTCTAGATCACTTCTACAATAATTCTTACTAATAATTCTTCACAATAGATTTCTCTAGGCTTTTTAGATACTGCTCAAATGATTGCTTTAGAAAATTAAGGTAGCAAATGAATAGCGTCGGCGCATATTTATCAACTGAAAAGTGTCCAAATGACTTATGATAATAAATGCTCTCAATAGTAACTTTTCTACTGATATTTATTCTTTCTATATGATAACTAAACTTATCACTGATAACTATATATCTTCAAAATGACAAACCAATAATGTCTAATACTAACTAATTCAGTATGACTTCTACTACATATTTTCATGCCGATATAAAATTCAATCATAATATTTCACAAAGGGACAAATAGATTTAACAATTTATTAGGTCCCTAAGTAAAACTTTCTTTCTTATTTTTATGATGAATCCTCCAGACTTGGGGTTGGAGGGTTATCTTTTTGCTAATTGATTTATTCCTTCTTCACCCAAATTTTCTTTATGTCATTCTTCACCTAATCTTGATTCACTATTTTTTTCCCTCTATTATTTTCATTTATGTCTTGTCGATAATTTATGTCTTGTTGGTTCCAATAGTTTTGTGCAATATGATTGTACTTATGACAAACAAAACATAACATTCCTATTGATCTCCATGTTTCTAAATTTCTTCTTGTATTTCTCATTTTATAGTGTTCAAGTTTATGTTTGTATTGACTGCATGTGTAATGGTAACCTGCAAAGCTTCCTTCTGATGATGTGTTATTATCTCTTGATCTGCATTCTTTTTCCTGATATCCAAACTAATTATAATTGTAGAAATATCCTTGAAAATGTGTACCTCTTAAAATATTGACCGATTTTCTTCTACAAACATTTTATGTATGACAAAAATTTCCACAATTGTAGCATGTAGGTTTCTTACCATGTGTATTGATAGGCTCCTTTGGCTCTTATCATTGATTCTCAGTTACCGATATTAATGATTTGTTGATTTCAATTTTTTTTTCACTGATGTAACCTATATCAGTTTTGTCTCTTGTTCTTCTTGGATTTTTCAATTGTTCATTCACCTGTTGCATGCTTTTCTCAAACCTAGTGAGTCTTTCATTAACCTCTTTCTCAACTTTCAGATTGTTGTTCAAAGTTTCAACTTCCTTTCTCATATTTTCATTCTCAGAAAGTATCAGTCTATTTTTTTCATTTGTACCATGTATAAATTTGTTCAGTATGTTTTTCTCTTGTTGTAACCTCATAATAATAGCATCTTTGTCTCTAATAGATTTATCAAGATTTTATTTTCCAGTTTCATGGTCTTTTTGGGCATCCAGTACTTCATTCATTCTTATAGCTTGAATTTCAAGTTCTTTTGGGCTTTAGTTAGATCTTCTTCTAGGGCAGTGTTCCTTTCCACCAATTGTTCAACTATTGCATCGGCTTCTTCCATATTTGTACTATTTTCCTATAGTTCTTCAATGTTATCCAGTGTTATCTGCAACTTTTCTGACAGTTCCTTTCTTTTGACAAAAGAGTGTATCAAATTCTTCTTTAGATCTTCAACTTGTTCCAAGGCTTCATCCAAAGCTTCTTACATTTTCTTCTTTCTCTTATATCTCTCCATACTCCAAGATCTACTCTCAAGTTGGTAAACTTCCCTCTAGAGAACTAAGCTCTGATACCAATTGTTAATTGGAAATATTAGGTACCGAGAGGGGGGTGAATCAATATTAACAAACTTAAAACACTTTTGTTTCAGATTGAACTTTAAACCATTAAACATTCACTAGTAGTAACTTTAACCGATAGTGTTCATAGTATAACCAATATTTTGTAACTTAAACATAAAGTAAATAATAGTAATGCATAATCATATTGACACATCCATAAGACATAGATTTTGGCTGCACATAAACCCTTGGTCAGAGGGGAAAACTGAGGTGGGGATGACACCCATAACTCTTCACTATAGACAAAAAAAATTCTAGTTAGGGCTTACAATATTTAATCTCGCTTCTGTGGTGTTCACCTTGTTGAAGGATTTACAAAAACCTCACACAATATGAACTTATCAGTCCTGTTAGAGACTACTTGGTTAAGGGATTTACAATACCTTATAGAAACTATTAGGATTATTCACAAGATAGTAATGACCTATATATGCTTTCTTCCAAATATTTTCAGATCCCTTATGCTGTAAATTTTTTTTCTCTTCTCTGCTCTTCTCTCGATTCTCTTCTCTACTTAATTCCATCTCTGTAACTTCTTCTTAACAACTCTCTCTATGATATGTTCCTTAGGCTTCTTATCTTTGAATCTCCTTATCTCATCCTTCATTCCTAGCCTTTGATCTTAGGGTTAATCAAAAACTTAATCTTGATCAATCCATAAACCATTTTCCTATTCTTCCTCTCGTCAACTGCTACGTACTTTTCCTTACGACCGATAGCTATCGGCTTCCGATAGTTAACCTTCTTATTCTTATAACTCTTCCACCTATCTGATAGCTATTCTAATAGCTATTTGAAATAATGAAAAAAATTATCATAATTCCAATGAATTCTAACGATCTTCACAATGATTTCCAACACATCCCTATGCATGTCCGTCAAGAATTTGGTCACCAATGAGTATTATTATGTTTCATGTTTTAGACAATAAGAGTTTCTTGATGAGAAGAGGTAAAAGTCCTATGATCACCTAATAGTCTATCAGAATGGGCTCAAAAGGCGATATGGTGATAAAATTAATCCTCTCTAGATTCAAGTGGGTGACTTTATCATAAAAGAGAACGAAAAAGTGTAGCAATATCATGAGAAGAAGGGAAAGTTATATCCAAATTAGCCCAATCCCTATGTAATCATGACAAAATATAATGTAGGGGCATATTAGTTGTCTACATAAGAAGGTGAAACCTTAAGTTATCCCATTAATATCATTAATTTGAAGAGGTTTTAACCATGAACCATACAAGTGTACCCTAACTGTCAAGAATAAAAAATAAAAAACTAATTATAAAAAGTCCTAAAAAATTCTTAAAAAATCAGAAAAAATTTTAAAAAAGTAAAGAGAAATAAGTCATCCTATGTTGAAAACCATTCTTGTAGTGCCTTGGATAAGTACATATGGTGAAAAATTGGAAATATGCACTGTTTGTAAAGGGCCTCGTCATTGTCTTTCACGTCCTTACTTCATGTGCGTCATCTCGAGCTTCCATCTATGTCTGCTTCTATCTGCATCTCCCTCCATCTCATGTGTATTCCATATATTAAAACATTTCCTTGATACACCCTTGTATATAAAATACATCCATCTTATCACATTCCCCACTTATTCTTGTTACTTGGGTGTTCTTCCATCACATGTGCATTATGACTTTGTCCTACTATCCCAAAACTTGAGCTTTGTATAGATCAATTGTATATAGTATTTGGTCATTTTGTCTTGTACATCCTTATTGTTCACGTCCCTACCTAAATCTATTTGTATATATTGTGTCCTTAGGTCCTATATTTGGTGTCGAGTTAGTAGTGTTTTATCAAAACCTTTATCCCTATTCAACTTTCACTTCAACAATCAACCATGAGGGTCCTTGTTATCTTGGTCATCCTAGATAAATTTTATTGTTAGGGATAGTTAATCTTTTATCCAATCATCAATATCTATAGGATTTATCCTTCCTCAATTAAGCCAATAATAGTCATATCCATCATTTAACCTTTGGAAAAAAGATGTTTGAGATATCCATTATGGCATTGATTCTTTTTCATCATTGTTTATCTTTCTTTTTGAGATTCATCATTTTACCTCCACATGTTCTCCATGATCCTTTATATCATAGAGAACTATGAATGGTGGAACTACAAGCAAGTTCTTTCTTTTTTTTTGTGCATGTGTGTATATTTATCTCTTTATCGTTCCCACATGTGATCCACACAGTCACATCTTACATTAGGCCATGTTGCTTGCTTGTGGTTTTTCTAGCATCATATCCACCAAGGTCCCCTATGACTTTGTAGGATTTTAGACTAACCTTTTTATACTTTTTTTGTTATTCCATGCTTCATTTAAAACATAGCCTTAGTTCCTCATAACATGGCAAGACCCAGATAGTGCTAAATCAAAATAAGTGCTCACTACATGATAACACCCTTTTAGGGTGCTCCAACTCAAGCTTCTCCTTCCCTGATCTCTATGGTTCATGGTGTGCACATGTGTCCTAAGTATTCCCTTGTCCCATGATGGGGTTTTATTGCACGTGAATTGATGACTTCCTTTTATTGGAAATAAAATGTAGGTTCATTTGCATTTTCATTTACTCCCATCATTAATAACATGCATACATCATCCACTGCATCATACTATTGATGAAAATTATTCAATTGTGTATTGTCATTGATGTTTACACAAATGTAGTGATGTTTACACAAATGTCTAATCCTATCCGAGAACAGTCAGTTCATGCCAATCACTCTCGAGCATTGAAGAAAACCAAAGTGATTTTCATTTATAACTGATTTCACTCGGGCATTATAGTGTTGGTCTGGTGTTGAAGGATTTCAGTGTTGACCGAGTTAAATAGTTAGTGTCAGCCAACTAACAGCAGTTTACATTTTAAGTTTAAATGGTTATATGCAGCCGATAGACATATTTTTATTATTTATTTGGAAGGTTATTAAGGCCAACTTGACAAGGATTATCATATAAATATAAGGTCAAGTTTGGATTGAATTATAAGATGTAAGAAAGAGAGATATGTGTTTATGACATGAAGAGTGAAGGTGAAATCAGATGGGATTCTGATTGAGGAAAGAACACATAGAAATGCAACAGAATATTTGATCAGCAATGATCAAGTAATAAAATCCAGAGAAGAGATCTAAATTAGAAAAGATAGTGGCTTATCAAAATAGGTCAATCCATTGTTACTCTCTAACAATTGTAGCAGTGATCTAAATCTCTTAACTGAGTAGACTTAACATTCTTTTGTAAATCCTCTCACAAGGTGACATTTCTACATTGAAGTGTTTGAAGACCTCTAACAAGGCCACTCCTTACAAGGTGATTAAATCCTCTAGCAGGGTCACACCTAATAGTGTGTTATTGTAACCTTTAATAGGGTTGACTCCTAATAGGTCTCACTTCAGAAGAGTGAAAATAATGACTAGTTGCAATTGGTGGTTTTTCCCATATTGGGTTTCCATGTTAAATTTTGGTGTTATCTGTGTACATGTTATTTTATTTATGGTTTATGTTTCTACAATTAATTACTAAGGATAATCATAGTTAATATCTTAAGATTTTCTATGTTAACCGAGTGACAATAGAATATATGTGTTACGAGAAACAGTGATAAATTTTTTTAAGACATCTAAGGGACTTGGATTTGTTTTTGTGGTAACTGATTCACCCTCCCCTCTCAATTACCCAACTCATTTACAACAATTGGTATCAGAGCACCAAGTAATGGTATAACTCTAGATGGATTGGTTGGAAGACTTACAACTTTTGAGTTGGATAAATTTGACAATTATTCTCATAATCCTAGAAATCTTGAGTCTACATTTAAAGCTAAATTACACCTTGGAAAGATGAAAGGAAAACGGATTGACAGTTACAGTGATGATGAATCTAATGATGAAGATCTGGAAATCATTGAAGCATTACTTGCAAGGAGAGTTGTAAAAGGAAAAGGATAGTACAAAGGAAGAATTCCATTGATTTTATTTTCATGTGATGAGGTTGGTCACATTGTTGCTAAGTGTCCAAACAAGGAAGAAAAAGGTGAGAGAAAGTTCAACAAGTAAAAAGGCAAGAAATATTTCAAAAGCTACAAGGACAAAGGTAAGAAATCTTGTTATATTGCTAAAGATAATGATAGTGATGAAGATGGAGATGAAATGGTTTATATTTCTATTAAGGATGAGTCAGATAATGAAGATAATGAAAAGACAACACTATACTCTCATATTAGCAAGAATGACAATTGGATAATTGATAGTGGTTTTTATCACCACATGACTGGTGATAAAACCAAATTTGAACATGTTGAGCACTATGATGGTGGGAGTGTCAGTTTTGGGAATGATGAACCCTTCTATGTGAAAGGTAAAGGTTGTATTGCTTTAACAGAAGGAATCAAATGTGATAATTTTTATTGGGTTGAAGGACAAAGGTGTAATCTACTAAGTGTGGCATAGCTGAATAACATTGGTTTCAAGGTAGAATTCATTAATGGGAAGGCCAAGCTCTTGTATGGTAAGGGAAACCTAGCTGGAACTGGAAGGCAAACAAAATTTAATCTATTCTATCTTGATCCCAATAAAAGTTCATGTTTTATTGCAGAAGTAGAAGAAAGTTGGTTATGGCATTAAAGGTTATGTCATGTAAACTTTGATAACCTAGTCAACATAAGAAAGAACAAAATAGTAAGAGGTGTTCCTATTTTTAAGAAACCTAAACTAGCAATATGCAAACAATGTCAAATTGGGAAGATGGGCAAAACTAGTTTCAAGAGAAAGAATTACAATACATAAGAAGTCTTGGAATTAGTGCATACTGATTTATGTAGACCAATTGGAACAACAAGTTACATAGGTGGGAAGTATTTCATTCAATTTGTTGATGACCATTCTAGAATGATGACTATTATGTTTCTCAAAGAAAAATCAAAAGCTTTTTATAAATTCAAGTGGTACCTTGCCAGAGTTGAAAAAGAAATAGGAAAGAAACTTAAATGCTTAAGATCTGATAGAGGAGGAGAATTCATTTCTAATGAATTCAATGAATTCTGTAATTAAAGAGGAATCAAAAGACAAGTATTTGCCCCAGGTACACCATAGTAGAATGGTATAGCACAAAGAAGGAACATATCCATTATGGATTGTGCAAGAACCTTGATGATTGAAAAGAATGTTGCTACCAAATACTAGAAGGAATCCATCAACACTGTAATTCACACCTTGAACCGAGTTCAACTAAAGAAAGGTACTGAGAAGACACCTTTTGAATTATGGTATGGATAGAAACCTAATCTTTGTTATTTCAAAGTATTTGGAAGTAAATGTTATATCTTTAAGGAAGCAAGAAATGGAAAATTTGATGTAAAAAGTGATGAAGGTATATTCCTAGGCTACACTTGTAAAAGAAAAGCATATAAATGTCTGAATCTTACTACTCATAAAGTCATAGAAAGTGTGCATGTAAAGATTGATGAGTTTTCAGAAAGAGGAGAAGAATAGAGTAGTAAAGAGCCTAAGGACTATAGAAACTTTGTGTATTATGAACCTGATACTATACCTAAGACACAAGCAATGGTGATTGGACAACATCCATGTCAACCATTGAATTCAACTGCGCAAACTCAAATATTTCAACTCAAGTTGCAGCCTATGCAACCCGAGATGCTAGTAGAGGAAACTAAGCCACAGACAGAGGGAACCAAGTCGCAGATAGAGGCACCCAAGTCTCAGACAAAGGCACCCGAGTCTCAGACAGTGGAACCCAAGTATCAAACAGAAAAGCATGGCAGAAATTTTGAGCATGGTGAACCAAGTGGAACAAGCCCAAAATCAAGAAGGAAGGATCCTTTACTTGAAAAATATGTTAGAAGGCATCATTCACCTAAAAAAATAATTGGAGATCAGACAGAAGGTATAATGACAAGGAACAAAATCAAAGGTACATGTTTGCTTAGTGAAATTGAACCTAGAACTATTAAAGATGCATTTAATGATGAAAGTTGGATTGAAGCAATGAATGAAGAGATTGAGAAGATAGAAAAGAACAAAACTTGGACTCTTGTACCTAGACCAAAAAATAAGAATGTGATTGGTACTAAGTGGGTTTTTAGAAACAAGATGAATGAAAAAGGAGAAGTTTCAAGAAACAAGGAAAGATTAGTATGTAAAGGATATGCTCAAGAAGAGGGTATTGATTATGGAGAAACTTTTTCTCATGTTGCAAGACTTGAAGGAGTCATAACTCTTCTGGCATATGTAGCACACAAAGGATACAAGGTATATCAAATGGATGTAAAATTTGCATTCCTGAATGGAATTCTTGAAGAGGAAATATATATTGAGAAACCTGAAGGTTTTGAAGATCCTAGCAAAAGGAATATGGTTTGAAAACTACAAAAAGCATTGTATGGACTAAAACAAGCTCCTAGAGCCTGGTATGAAAGATTGCATGGTTACTTGATAAGTATTGGATTTTAGAGAACTAATGACAATAGTAGCTTGTAAATCAAAGAAGGACCTCAAAACAAGATACTATTAGCATAAATATTTGTGGATGATATATTGTTTACTAGATATGATGATTTATGCAAAGCATTCTCTAAAGCTATGAGTAAGGAATTTGAGATGTCTATGTTTGGTGAAATCAAATTCTTTGTTGGTTTACAAGTTTATCAGATAAAGGATGGTATCTACATTGCCCAGTCTAAATACATAAAAGAGATACTGAATAAATTTGGGATGGAAGATTCCAGACTAGTTGGAACTCCTATGCCTACTAGACATAATTTGTCTAAGGATATGATGATTCAAAGGAAGTAAACCAAACTACCTAAAGATCCATGATTGGTAAACTTCAATATATTGTTCACACTAGACCTGATATTTCATTAGTAGTTGGTATTGTTGCAAGGTTTTCAGCTAATCCTAGATAAAATCATTTGATGGCTATCAAAAGGATTCAGATATATCTTAAGGGTACTGAAGATTATGGATTATGGTATAAGAAAGGAGGAAACTTTGATTTGAAGACTTTTAGTGATGTTGATTGGGCTACAAGTGTTGATCATAGAAAGATAAAAAGTGGTGGAGAATTATTCCTTGGAAAGAGGTTAGTCTCCTAGACAAGCAAGAAATAGAACTACATTTCTTAGTCTACAGCAGAGGCAGAGTATGTTGTTGCAGCAGTATATTGTTCAAATATCATATGGTTTAAACAGTTGTTGTCAAGTATGAAGGAGGAAATAAAAGAACCATTTATTATCTAATGTGACAACACTAGTTCAATTAACATCTCAAAGAACCCTGTGATGCATACTAAGACTAAACATATTTCAATAAAGTATCATTTCTTGAGGGAATTGGTTCAGGATAAGGAAGTAAGATTGGAATATGTGAATACTAAAGAACAAATTACAGACATATTCACTAAACCATTATCTAAGGATGAATTCTTGTATCTTAGAGGAAAGCTAGGGGTGATTCCCCTAACTAAGGCTCACTAAAACACAATTTAGTGATGCATCAACCGAGCTACAAAAAAAACTTAGCATGTTGAAGCAGATATTCAGAGCTTATTGCATATGAATCAGTATAGATAGATACATGAAAACTGCATTGGATATATATATATCAGTTGGTGTCTTTGGCATTGGTTTTCAAAGAGGGAGAGATTACTGATGGAGAGATTGATGATAGAGGGAGAGAATTTATCAGTAATAGAGATTAATGTAAGAGGGAGAAGTTTTTATTTAAGAGATTGTGATGGTAGAGGGATTTTTTGGATGAGAATCAGAATGAAGCTAAGGACATTAACAAAATTTAATTCTTATGTCTGTTTCTCTATAATTCTTTATATTATGACATGTTGTGATGCCATCAATGCCAAAGAGGGAGATTGTTGATGACAATTATTTAATTGTATATTTTCATTGATGTTTACACAAATGTAGTGATGTTTACACAAATGTCTAATCCTATCTAAGCATAGTTAGTTCATGCCAAGCACTCTCAGGAATTGAAGAAGACCAAAGTAATTTTTAGTTCTAACCGAGTTCACTTGGGCATTACAATGTTGGTCGAGTGTTGAAGGATTTTAGTGTTGACCGAGTTAAACAGTTAGTGCCAGCCGACTAACAGCAATTTACATATTAAGTTTAAATGGTTATATGTAGCCGACAAACATGAGTTTTATTATTTATTTGGAAGGTTATTAAGGCCAACTTGACAAGGCTTATCATATAAATATAGGTCAAGTTTGGATTGAATTATAAGATGTAAGAAATAGAGATATGTATTTATGACATGAAGAGTGAAGGTGAAATCAGATGGGATTATAATTGAGGATAGAACACATAGAGTTGTAACAGAATATTTGATCAATGAGGATCAAGTAGTTAAATCCAGAGTAGAGATTTGAATTAGCAAAGGCAATTTCTTATCAAAACAGGTCAATCCATTGTTATTCTCTAACAATTGTAGCAGTGATCTAAATCTCTTAACTGAGTAGACTTAACCATCTTTTGTAAATCCTCTCACAAGGTGACATTTATACATTGAAGTGTTTGAAGACCTATGACAAGGCCACTCCTTATAGGGTGATTAAATCCTCTAACAGGGTCATACCTAACAGTGTTTTATTTTAACCTTTAACAGGGTTGGCTCCTAATAGGGATCACTTCAGAAGAGTGAATAATAGTGAATAGTTGCTGATGGGGAGGTCACCTATCTCTTCTAGATTCCTACTCCCTCGTAGGAATCTCACTTTGGACCCTATTCACTTCAAGATCCTCTAGACTCCCACTCGAGTCTCTTAGGGTTACTCACAGTCCCTAACTGGAAGGATTTCTATACTCCCCCTCTCCTAGGTTTCCTACCCACTGAAATGCTTCACTCTCTACCTTATCTTCCTCTCCATGACTAAATAAAGTCAGTCATGCACCTTCTCCTGCTATCTCTCTCTCCTACAAGTTCCCTAGCCGGACCATTTAGCTCGCCTAGGACTTGTCTACAATTCTGACTAGCCTCTTCTCAATCCCAAACACAAAAATAGAATAAAAATACATGAGGGATGCTTCTTGACGGTCACACTCCATAGGATGGATTATAAGAGTCAAAAAGCATCCATGAGACTTGATTGAATTCAAAATCCTACCCTACAGAAGTCTGCACACAATAGTAGCACACACAGAAAACACAGGAAACTATTCTTTATTGAAAACCAGAAAATTACAATGAAAACTGAAAGCTTCTTCGCTAGTCTACTCCGTCTCTAACTTCTCCAACCTCTCGAACAAGTTCTCTTCCTTGCCTATATATTCGGCCTCTTCTTGATTTGTAACCATTTCTAGGTTACCTACCGCCTGAGGATTCTAACTGCCTTGGCTCTTCATCTTCCTCCTGTAACTGTCATCATTCTCAGCATGGTTGCCGATGTGGACTTCATTTTCCTCCGTGTCACTAACTTTTCCAATTCCCTCTGCGATGTTGACAAGTCAACATATTTCTTCCTCTGTCTGTTAGTCACAATGTCGCGAGACTTAATAGCCATTCATGCCAATCCTGCACTACATTATGTTATCGCAACACTGATAGACTTCACCGCCTGTTATCCTGTGATCATGCGACAGACGGTCATCTCATTGTCACAGCACTTATTCCCTTAAGCGTCGATCCTCTGTGACTTGGCGATACACTGCCGTCGCGTTGTCGTGATTGTTTCAAACTAACTATCGTTCATCCTGCGACTGTGCGATAAGCCTGGTCGCATCATCGCCAACTATTTCCTGTTAACCGCTGTGCATCTGCCAACTTTGTGATCACCATTGTCGCTTCATCGCAAGCTATTTCATGTTAACCACTAAGCATCTGCTGACTTTGCGCTAAGCCTTTGTCACGTAATCGCAACTGTCTCATACTAACCACCGATCATCTGTCGACTGAGCGATAGCCATTGTCGCATAATTGCAGACTATTTCTTGTTAACCGCCGATCATCCTGTGACTTGGCGATAAGCTTTTGTCGTATCATCGCAGCCTGTTTCACGTTAACCACTGATCATTTTCTGACTGTGCGACTGGCCCGCTCTTGTGCTAGGAGTTAAGAGCTGTTAATGTTTAGGAAAAAGACTGACTGCTAACTGTGATCTGCTCCCAGACCACCATTGCTAAATAGCTAGGGCTTCGGAGCTAAAACCCTAGGGTGCTCTGCACCATACTCCCCCCTCTGCGAAGGAAGAATTTAGTTTGAATTAGTCGGCAGTAATGCCGAACTAATTCCTTGTTTTCTGCAGTCTTCTTCGTCCATCCATGTCGCTTCTGCTTCTGGTAATCCTAACCATTTGACTAGGTATTCTCTGTATACCCTTCGTCAAGTTGTCTTCTGAACTCGTGAATCCAAGATTTTCTCTGCTTGCAACTTTGATTTAGTTTTCACCCGTATATCTTGAACATCTTTTCCTACTTCCATCTTTTGAGGAGTCTCAGGTATCACTGGTCCTCTGTATGGAATAAGATCCTACACA
>MU224399.1:2242062-2253868 GCA_018584345.1 Thuja plicata
TGTATATATATATATATATATATATATATATGCAAGTACCTATCTTAGGTCATGGTTGCATGTGTTATCACTAATACCAATGTCCTATATTATTCATAGGTACATCAATCCTCCATAGGAACGTAGGTAATACTGCTACATGCTCAATATCCCTCATCCACAAATGCAACCCTCTAATTGAGATCTACCATATTCCGTACACATCCTCCACTCTCATTATCTCACCTATGTGTTGGAATTAATGGAAAGTAGTACTGAGAGGGGAGGGGTGAATCAATACCTCTAAAACTTTTAACACCTTACACAATTCATCATTAGTAATCTTTTAATTCTGATTTACCAACCATTACTATTATTCTTTCTTATGTATATATTGTTTTTTCATAATCTTTAATAGTTTTCTATCATTCATAGAAACATTCATGAAATTGATAAACACATAACACAAGATATGGTATCACAGAAAACTCCTGTTAGGAAGTAAAAACTGCAGTGGGAATGGCACCCACAAAACTTCACTATCTACAGAATGGAAGGGAGCTAGTTAAGGCTTACAATTTGATCACTTCTGATGATCTACCCTGTTAAGAGTATTAAGGTGGAGACTTGTTAAGATCTACTATGTTAAGAGATTTAGCAACACTGATTTAAGTGTGCACTCAATTATAAGATTTACAATAGAACGGTTAAGCCCACCTTTCTTGAAAGGATTTCATTAGTGTACTACACTTGTTAGAATGAGTAAAAATGTTGAACTGACTGTATGCAATATAAAATTGTTGATTTATAGATCCATTAAAGCTTTTACAATAATAATATCACCTTAAGTGATTGATGAATACCTTTTCTCTGCTTGTCGGTAGCCTCTGTTCTGTTCTTGAAAACTGATTTGATTTTGTTTGTGTTCTTCTGCATGAATTCTCTGTCTGGTCTTTAGTTACTCTTTATGGCTACTATCTTTATTGATCAACTTCTTTACTCAATGGATTGAGAATCTATTTATAAAAGTATTTGACCTATCTTAGAATTCACGTATTACAATGTTAACTCTTAGATCCAAGGTTTACAACTTGACCTTGATCTTTAGTTTGCATGTTTTAAAATAGTAAAACTAATTAAAACAATAATAATTACATTGCTTCCTTTGCACATAATGAATTTAAAAGCAAATCAAGAAGCTATAAATACAACTTTAGTGATTTATCTGACATGGAAAGTCAGATCCACTTTTTGTGGGATGTAATTGACTGTCGGTTCTTGGTCGTCAGTTTGAACTTGCAGTCTATCGGTGTTCCTTGACTGAACTATTTGTTGAGTTCCCTGTATGTATTGGGTTCCTCTCTTTTCTATTCTATCAGGTAGCACTGTCGTTACTCATCGGGTATCTTTTACCTTTTTTTCATTGGATAACACTTAACAGTGTTTGTTGGGTAACCTTGGCGTCGGATAGTATTGTGCCCTGTCTGTCAATGTAGAGTAAACCGATGGTGTAGATCATGTTTTTCTCTAAGTATTACTAATGGAAAAATATAATGCATTCAATCTCCCCCTTTGACATTGGTATCAAAAAATGATATGTGCATAATACTAAACTCTTTTGGTATGTATACACCATGTTTATATCCTTGTCATAATATGACTCCCCCTTACTATGTGCATCAATATAGTGTATGTATATGTACATATCTACAATTTATTCTTTGTATGTACATTATTTCCCCTTTCTTCCACTATACATATGATTTCCTCCTTTTAACTGAGGTGATGTACATATCAAATTCCCCCTTTCTTTGATACTGATGACAAAAATGTACAACTTACAATATGCCAAAATTGTGACAAAAATGTGCAACTTACAATGTGTCAAAAATGTTAGAGTGGGTAGTTTTGATATCTTCCAACAGTTTCTCCCATTGTTCTTTCAACTGTTCTAGTGCCATGTGCTATAGCTCTAGTCTTGCATGCATATCATAAATGATGTTTAGGACAGACATTTTAGGGGTGGCAATTAGAGTATTTTCCTATGTCATATTTTGTTGTAGTAGTGTAAGGGTCGGTAAGAGCTTAACTTGGAGCTCATTGACCTCACCTTTGTATTTCTTCTCTGCAAACTCAATGTCCTGTCTTTGTTTCCTAGCTTGTATGACTTTTTCATTATGCAATTTAAGTGCTTCTTCTGTGTTGGCTAGATTTTGTACACTGGACTTAAGATCAGCATCTATTTTTGCTATCTTGTCAGTATACTCCTGAGTGAGTAGATCTAAAGTGCACAATTTATTTATTAAGGTAACAACTTTTGACATAATTGGATAAATTGTACTTACCAATTCAGATAGCTTGACCTTTTTCAGTGCCACTTCCTGGCTTATTTTCTCTATGAGCTTGAATTCATACTTTTGTTCAAGTCTCTCTTGCATAGCCTTCTCAACATTGGTATTCTGAGATGTTATTGCATCTGTGAGTATAACCATTTGATCAAGCATTGGAGCTTTTTGATCAATATCTATGTCTGGTACAATTTGTTGAAGTATATTTCTTGCTACTTCCAATACCTTAGCCTCTTTTGCCACTCTCTTTAGCTTGTCTTGTATAGCTTTTCTTTCACAGAGATTTGCATATTTTTTTAATGCTATCAGATCCAATTTTCTTGGATCACAAACTGGAATCTCAATAATTTCATCCAGAGTTACTGGATTCTTATTCTTTCCTTTCTTCTTCTTTGAGATTTGAGGGGATGCAGATGTATGAACTACCATAGCTAGTTCATTTGTACATTCTAAATTACTTGGTGAAGGTTTTGTAGATGATGCATCTTATGTATTTTTCTCTGTGGGCACCTGTTGGTTATGTGAAGATGTATCTTCATTAACCTTGGGTGTTTCTGCAGAGTGTGCTCCTAATTTCTTTTCTATATCATCCTTCTTTCCTTCTTCACCTTTCTCTGAAGGCTTGTCCCATGTTTCCTTTTGAGTTTCTTCCTTATTCTAATCAGTAGATGTATCTTTTTGATCATTGGTTACAGCTTGCTCTACATTTGTATCTTTTGTTCCTTTGGCTTCTTCATCACCCTTGTCTTTGGGTGTGCTTGTTTCTTCTTCATTTGATTCATTATTTCCCTCTAGTATGTTTATTGCCTTCATTAGGACAGGCATGTTACTTTGAGTTGTGGCTTGGGATTTGTCAGTATTGGTGTCCTGCTCATCGGTTAGTGCCTTGTCAGCAATGACATCCTCATCTTTTTGTATATCTTCTACAGGGTCTTGCACTTTTGAGTGCATGATTGAAGTGTCTTGCACTTGTTCATCAACAATGTCAACTATCTTACCATTTGATGTTTGTAGTACTTGATGGCTTTGTTGATCCTTAAGTGTGATGAATATTACATCATCTTTCTTCTTTGGATCATTGTTGGAATCCTAGTTAGTTATATATTTGATATTATCATCTATACATGTATCAAAGTTAATAGGCTCATCATCACTTTCTTGATTGTCCAAAGCAATATGCTAAGGAATTTCATTATCTGTCTTCTCCTCTATGTGAAGTGTGTTTGTGAGAATTAATTGCTTCTCAACACTTGTTGACTCTATTTTTAGATCCAGGAGTTGTCTCCATTTGGTTTCTGTCATTGAATCTAGTTCAATAAACTTGTTCTCTAGTACTTTTGTAAGCCCTTATTTTGGATACAAATTTACTTGAGTGTTTCTTTAGTAATTCTTTTATCTCTTCAATTTTGGATTCAAGAGGCATCAGTCTCACAAGTATTCTTTATCTTGCTTCTCTCTCTGTTTGCAAGGCATATGACCATTGTTGGTATACCCTTTTACCTATCTCTTGAGGTATTTGACTTAAAAATTCTATAGGGGCATACTTGTTCTTGATCATTGATTTTATGAATGCCTCTTGTATTTTATTTTGATCCTCTAGATTTAATGTATCCCATTGTCTGATCTTTTTATCAGTCATTATGCCATGAGTAGCAATTGATTTGGTAGCTTCATCTACCATTTGATTTCTGAAGTTCTTCTTTCCTACATCTGGCTCATCATCTTTGGTGTCATCCAAGTCAGCCTTTGTCCTAACAAACCTTTTCCTCTTTTTAGGTGGTGTGGTTTTGCTAGTTTGTTGTCTTGTTCTTTTGTTGGCTGCTTCCTCATATAGGTTCTTACTTGACCTTTCTTAAGTGGTGTGGTATCAGTTGCAGCAGTTTGACTTCTTGTCCTTTGCATCTTTGCAGGAGGTGGAGATGGAGGTGTATCAGATTCAATAACTTTTATATCTGATTTCTTTTCTTATAGTTCTTCACCGATGGTGCCCTGTTCATTGGTTTACTCCTATTGATCATGTTCTCCCTCTGAGACCTATAGAATCTTCTTGAGATTTTTAACCATTTTATCCTTCTTGTTTATAGTCTTCTTAACTTCTAGGCCTTTTTTATCTTAGATTTGGCCTCCTCATATGTTCCAAACCTTGGTTGTTTCTTATCAACAAGCTCATTGATCAGTGCCTCAATTAAACTTGTAGATTGATCAATATTGTTCTCATAGTCTAATGGTGCTAACCAAGCTATTCTTGGTACAACTGGTATGATATGTGTGTAGTCTATGTCTACCATGAAACATATCACATCTTTGTGTTTTTCAACTAGTTGTTCAGGAATCCTAGTTCTTTCCATTATCTTTTCCTTGAACTCAAGGAAGTATGCAGACATAACAGACTCAAAGTTGTCTCCTAGTGACTTAATCAGTTCACTAATCTATTGGGTTACCGGTTTGGTAATGTCCCATACAAATTTTCCTACTGAAGGAAAGTATTCTTGAAAATAGAAAAATATACACATGATAAGTGATCCAAACTTACATGTGTTTCTCTTTGCAGACCTGATTTTGATCATATTCTCATCAAGTTGTTTCAATAGGATCTCACACAGATCCATCTAAATTCTTTTTGTTACAATCTTGTAAGTTGTGCTTACTGCTATTGTAGAAATGTTGTTCATTCTGCTGGCCTAAAAAATTTTGTACCCAATAACACACACACCAAATTCTATCTCTTCATCGATGATTGTGTTCACTTTGAGACCTCTGTTGTCTCTTTCTGCATTGGTGAGTTGTGTAACTTCTTTCATGGATGGATGCTTGTGTTCCCTAGGCTTGTCAATTATTGGATAACCAGTGACAGTGTAAAGAACATCCTTGGTTATTTGTTTGGGTTGGTCTATCCATAGTTTGTTGTCATGCATCCTGCTCAAGACTAACCTAATCCATTCTGTTTTGAATTCCCTTGGGAAATGTAGGGCATTGGTTAACCCTTTGACCTCCAAGTGTTTGTGTTCTTCTTTCATTTTTCCTTTGGCATCACATAGCTTCTTGAAAGCTTCATCCATTTCAAGATCACCTATTTATGTGATCTTGCAGTGAATATAAGACCTAACATCTTCTATGAGAAAAACCCTAGGCAAAATTTTTGAAAACACGCCAGCTTCATCGGGTTTCAATGCAATTTCTGGATAGATTTTGTACTTAGGTTCTACACGTTCTATTCTTGATCAGTTTCACCACATTCCTCTTATCATTCTTTATCTTAGCAGTTCTTGATGTGGTTGCCATTGTATTTCAAGTTTCTAGGGTATTCTTGAAATTAAGGCTTTCTTGATAAAATAATGACAGAGATCTTTCGATGCCTTTGGTACTTACTTAAATTCATAATAGTGATGAAGGATCTATTTTCTATGTGCTAAATTGATATGGAGACGCTTCTTCTTTCTATTTTTCAATCACTTGGTTTTCGCTCTGCTTTCTCTTCAAATCGCGGGTGAAAAATGAAGTTGTCCTGTCGACTATTTATAGAATTTTTGACCTAAGTCTTTGCAATAAATTCTCAACAACTCATCAGGATGTGAAGATGGGTTTTGCAGGAGGATGTTTCAAATCATCATCGGTGAAGACATGATGCTTTAGGTAGTTGTTAACCACTTTGATTTTACCAATGGATATTGGTATTCTGTCACAACCATTTCTGAACTTTGCTTTCTTACTGAATGTCGTTGGGTTACTAGTTGACTAACAATTTTTTGTAAGTGTAAACAACTCATTATTGTATTCACCGATGATTTTTGGTAAGTGTTTACCGATGGTGTTGCATTCTTAGATTGGTAACAAGTGAAGTAATATGCATCTTTGGTTTATGCAAATTTTGACTATCTATTAATTTGTATAATGGAACTGATGCAAAATATAACTTGGTATAGTGCAGTTCCATACTTACTTGTTCATCTCAAGTGGGGTTGGTGGTTTCACTAGATCTATTGGATGGGGTGTCACCATTTGCATTGCTTGGTCCAGCTTCATCATTTTTTGAAGCTTTTATCCACATTTTGTCTCTTGGCCTCCAAATATCTTCAATGGTGTTTCCATTGGGATATGTGCTTGTTTCTGTCAATCGATCCTTGCAATCTCTCTTGAGGTGATCAAATTTATGACAATGTAAGCATGCCATTCCAGGGGTTGACCAACCTCTAGACCTTTTGGTCCATTCTCTCATGCAGTTTGCAACAATGTGACCATATCTACCACATGTTGTATATTTTCTCCAAGTGTTGTAATCCCATACATATTGATTACCGATTCTCTTTGGTTGATAAGGAACTTCTTTTCCTTTTGGCTTCCATGCTTGCTTTTTCTTTTTCCAACATTCTTCAGATGTCTGCCCATTTATCTTGCATGTAGGATAGTATTTGTCAATGTAGGTTTTCTTCTTTGGATTTTCTATCTTTCTCTTGCATTCATAAGCTTTATGTCCTTTCTTGTTGTTAGTAATAACTGAGAGGGGGGGTGAATCAGTGGCCTAAAAAATTTATCATTTAATCTTTAACCACCAATCAAAACACCTCAGATTATTAATTCCCTACAAGATGCATGCATGTCAGTTTTACCTTGTCTGTCCTTATTCTACTTGATAACCGATAAGCAGTAAAACTATTTACCGATACTCATTAAATATGCAGAGTATACCAATCAATCCAGAAATGCATGTGTGAAATGTGAAACAATAAAGTAATAAACCATACACACATAACACATGAATTTTAATGTGGAAACCTTGTTAAGGGAAAAAACCACTGGGACCGGTACCCCAAATTTTCACTCCTCTAAAGTGAGCCCTATTAGGAGCCAACACTGTTAAAGGTTACAAACACACTGTTAAGTGTGACCTTGTTAGAGGATTTTATACATAGAGGTTGTCACTTAGTATCTGGCATCTATTTTGCTACCATCCTTGAATCAGCCTCCTTCTTAGACTGTCAATAGGCTTTAGGCAAATCTTGCTACCATCCTTGAATCAACCTTCTTCTTAGGCTGTCAATAGGCTTTATGCAATCTCAATGCTACTTTCATGAATCAACCTTTTTGGAAATCTGTTAGGATATACCTCAATTATAGAAGATGCTTAAGTCCTTCTCTGTTAAGAGACTTGATGCTTCAATAGTTAAACTAAAACATTATGACCTATTTCTAATGCAACTTGAATTGCATATTTTAAGATCTATTTAAGTACAATACCTCTCTAATCAATGTATCAATTCAATTACTTGTGCCCACACTTTCTTCTCTGTGATGTTGTGCTTCACTGTTCATCGATGTCTATAGAATTCTTTAGCTCTCCTTCAGCTTGATTGATCAGGAATGTATGAAGTTATCCTTCATCAATTTCTCTTCAGCATCCTCTTTCTATTCACTCCCCTTCCATGTATGTGATTGCTTGTGGAAAATGAATTATGCTTGTCTCTTATATAGACATGATATTCCTTAATTCTTGATTCTTGGCGTGAAAAACAATCTGACCAATCTGATTTAAAGCTTTAACTCCTGATTTATCTCGTAGTTATCTTCTTGCAAACTATACTAATCTTCTTTAAATCAATTACTTAACTCTGGGCGAATAAAAAAAATAAAACAACCAGTTAAGTCTATCCTTAAGCTCTGCCAGCTAGATATTTTGTCATTTTCTAAACTCTCTACTCTGTCGATCAATTTTGTAGTTAGTCATCGGTGACAACTGCTAGTTCCATCGGTGTAACTCTAGTTAGCTTCAGGATCTCCGTCCGTCGGGAATCATTGGATTTTGCTCATCGGGCAATTCTGCTTTCAACTCATCGGGCATCTTGTGATTCTACTTCGTCGGGAAACTCTGTCTTCTACTCGTCGAGCATCCTATGATTTTGCTTTGTCAGGAAACTCTATCTTCTGCTCATTGGGTATCACTGACTTTTTCTTTGCCTTTACCGATGGTGTGCACTTTGTCGGTGTTGTCTATCACTTAGTGAATACTTGACTTTTATGCATTGTTGAAAGCATAATCTCTGTTCCATTGATTCTCTAAAGTCTTTGGCATTATGTATATGATCATACAGTTGATATCAAGTTGACATCAATAAAAATACAAACCATTAACTGATTTAATGTCTTGCATCATCTTCAACTTAACATTATCAAACATTCAAGCAGTTACATGTCATCAATCTCTCCCTTTGGCATTGATGGCAACATACTATATTATCATACTATACTATTTCTAATACAATATGAAATATAATTGTTGAGATTCATCAGATTACCAAACACTTTGTTTTGATAACCGATAAAAATGTCTGACTGCCGATAAGCTCTATGTTAGCTTAGATTTGATTCTTGCAACTTTCTCTTTTTCTTGTACTGATGTGTTGTGTTCTCTTTTTGTGTCAATTTCTCTCTTTTGATTGTTCTTCTTCTTTGATGTCTCTTGTCTCTTGTCAGCAACTCTTCCTTTGTATATGATTCCTTCATACAAATTCTCTCCCTTTGGATATGATCTCTCCCTGTTTGGAGTAATCTGATAATGAATAGTTTCTAATGATAATATGGATACATTCTCTCCCTTTGACAACAATGCCAAACAAATATTTTACAAATATCTGGCATTCATGTTAAACAATTATTTTCTTCTATCCATAATATATTCCTTGAATTTCCCTTTTCCATCAGCAATACAACAATATGCTCTGGTGCTTGATTCTAATATATACCTTTTTGTATATAGATGTAGCTTTGAAGTTCATCTTTTTGCTTGCATCACCATGAATGATATTTTAAAAATATATAGGCTTATGCAGCCTTCAGTCCTTTACTAATTGGTAGACAAGGGTTTGACCCCTAGTCTCTTTCTCAAGTACTCAAATGTATCCTTGGGCAATGGCTTGGTGAAGATATCAACCAATTATTCTTTTGATTGCACATATTCAAGTATCGCCTCTTTTTCTTGAACTTGTTCTCTTAAATAATGATACTTGATTGCAATGTGTTTAGTCTTTGCATGCATGACTAGATTCTTGGAAATATTTATTGCATTGGTGTTATCACAATAGATAATCACTGGTTCTGAGATCTTCATATGCATACCTTCCAGAAACTATTTGATCCATGCAATATTTGAGCAATTTGCAGCAGCAGCAACATATTTTTCTTCTGCAGTAGACTGAGAGATGCATCCTTGCTTTTTGCTAATCCATGTGACAAGTCTGTCACCCATAAAGAATTCTCCTTCAGTTGTGCTCTTCCGGCCATCAATATTTCCATCCCAATCAGCGTTGATAAATAGTTTTAGTTCAAATTTGCCTTCTCCTCTATACCATAAGCCAAATTCTTCAGTATTCTTCAGATATCTTAGAATTATTTTCACAGCAGTCATGCATGATTCCCTGGTGTTCGCAGAAAATCTAGCAACAATTCCTACTGCATGTGCAATATCTAGTCTAATGTGTACGACATACATGAGTTTTCCTATCATTTATCTATACAAAGTCTGATTTACCTTTTTTGTCTTGTCTTCCTTTTTTAATTTGCATCCAGTAGCCATCGGTGTTCCAATAGGTTTGGAATCTTCTATCTTGAATATTTTCACGACCTCTTTGATGTATTTGGACTATGTAAGTAAAATACCTTCACTTTGTTGAATGATCTATAGACTAAGAAAGAACTTGATCTCTCCAAACATAGACATCTCAAACTCTTTTCTCATCTCCTTAGCAAATGATTTGCATAGCATATCATTGCCTCCAAATATGATGTCATCAACAAATATTTCAGCAATCAAAGTGTTAGCATTGGTATCTTCTTTTAAATAAAGATTATTGTTTTCACTAGTCCTTATGAATCCAATACTTATTAGATAGGAATTAAGTCATTCATACCAGGCTATGGGAGCTTTTTTTAATTCATACAAGGGTTTGTGAAGTCTACATACCATGTTCCTCTTGTTTGGATCTACAAACCCTTTTGGTTGTTCAATGTATACCTCTTCTTCAATTATTCCATTAAGGAATGTTGACTTGACATCCATTTGATATACTTTGAATCCTTTGTATGTAGCATAAGAAAGTAGTCTTCTTACTCCTTCTAGCCTAGCAACGGGTGAAAAGGTTTCTCCATAGTCTATACCTTCCTCTTGTGCATACCCCTTGCATACTAGTCTTTCTTTATTCCTTTTGACTTCTCCATTCTCGTTCAACTTGTTCCTGAATATCCATTTTGTACCGATGACATTCTTGTCATCAAGTCTTGGCACAAGTGACCATGTTTTTTTCTTCTCAATCTTCTCAATCTCATCATTCATAGCACTTATCCATTCTTCATTATCTAGTGTAGCATTGACAGATTTTGGCTCAAACTCACAAATTCAGAAATGTGAATTTAAAGACTTACTTCTTGTTCTTGTACCATCTTTCTTATCTCCAATGATCTGGTCCTCTAGATGGTCCCTTCTTACATATCTTTCAAGTATAGGTACAACTCTCTGTGTATCAGCTTGATCTTCATTACTTTGCACATTATCTTGATTATTATCATGACCATCAGTATCAGCATTCTGACCGTCGGTTGCAACATTCTGTTGTTATGGAATTAAGCACTGTTGCTCAGGTAGATATATGGGTTCTTCACAATATACAAACTTATTGTAGTCTTCTGGTTCTTTTGTGCTTTCTAGCTCATTCTTTTCTACAAATTTATCAATCTTCACATTTGCACTTTCAACTTTTTTTTAGAAGCCTTGATTAGACATTTAAAATATTTGCTCTTGGTAGAATACCCCAAAAAAATACCTTCATCACTTTTGGTGTCAAGCTTTCCATTTCTATCATCCTTTAAGACATAACATTGACTACCAAATATTTTGAAGTAACTTAGATTGGGTGTTTTACCATACCATAGCTCATAAGGTGTCTTCTTTGTCTCATTTTTCAATTGTACTCTATTAAGTGTATAAATAGCAGTGCTAACAGCTTCCCTCCAGAATATTTGGGTGATGTCCTTTTCTATCATCAGTGTTCTTGCACAATCAACTATTGATCTATTCCTTCTCTCAGCAATCCCATTTTGTTGTGGTGTTCTTGGTGCAGAAACCTGTCTTTTTATACCATGCTCATTACAGAAATTACTAAATTCATCTGATATAAATTCTCCTCCTTTATCTAATCTTAAACATTTTAGATCCTTACCACTTTGTTTTTCTACCATAGCCTTATACCATTTAAACATCTTGAATTCTTTAGATTTTTCTTTTAGAAACATGACTGTCATCATTCTAGAGTAATCATCAATAAAGAGAATAAAATATCTATCTCCATAATAACTCTTTCTCCTCATAGGTCCACATAAATTAGTATGGAATAATTCTAGAATATCATCAGATGTATGAGTTTTACTTTTGAAACTAGACTTTGTCATTTTACCTTTTTGACAATTTTTGCACATGATGTTGTCTGGCTTTG
>MU224399.1:2255441-2303775 GCA_018584345.1 Thuja plicata
CTCTATAACCATGCAGTTATGCTCATGCTTCTCTCTCAATTGATCTACTATCAATGGTCCTATAGGCAACACATATTTAGTATCTAAGTATTGAGTAACATCATTACCAATACCTGATAAGTGGAGTTTTATCCTGCTTAGCCATGAAGAAAAATTGTCTTTGTTCAACTTGGGCACATCTCGTCTATTCATCTTGTGATCTTTACTTAGGTCTTGAAACCTTCCTTCTAAGAACACAAGATCTGATACCAATTTTTAGTAATAACTGAGAGGGGGGGTGGATCAGTGGCCTAAAAAATTTATCCTTTAATCTTTAACCACCAATCAATACACCTTAGATTATTAAGTCCCTACAAGATGCATGCCATGAAATACTTGTAATATTTTACTGTCTGTCAGTTTTACCTTGTCTATCCTTATTCTCCTCGATAATTGATAGGTAGTAAAACTATTTACTGATACTCAGTAAATATGCAGAGTATACCAATCAATCCAGAAATGCATATGTGAAATGTGAAACAATAAAGTAATAAACCATACACACATAACACATGGATTTTAATGTGGAAACCCTGTTAAGGGAAAAAACCATTGGGACCGGTACCCCAAATTTTCACTCTTCTAAAGTGAGCCCTGTTAGGAGCCAACCCTGTTAAAGGTTACAAACACACTGTTAAGTGTGACCTTGTTAGAAGATTTTATACATAGAGGTTGTCACTTAGTATTTGGCATCTATTTTTCTACCATCCTTCAATCAGCCTCCTTCTTCGACTGTCAATAGGCTTTAGGCAAATCTTTTTACCATCCTTGAATCAACCTTCTTCTTAGGCTGTCAATAGGGTTTATGCAATTTCAATGCTACTTTCATGAATCAACCTTTTTGGAAATTCGTTAGAATATACCTCAATTATAGAAGATTGGTAAGTCCTGCTTTGTTAAGAGACTTGATGCTTCAATGGTTAAACTAAAACATTATGACCTATTTCTAATGCAACTTGAATTTCAGATTTTCAGATCTATTTAAGTACAATACCTCTCTAATCAATGTATCAATTCAATTCCTTGTGCTCCACACTTTCTTCTCTGTGATGTTGTGCTTCACTGTTCGTTGGTGTCTGCAAAATTCTTTAGCTCTCCTTCAGCTTGATTGATCAAGACTGTATGAAGTTATCCTTCATCAATTTCTCTTCAGCATCCTCTTTCTATTCACTCCCCTTCCATGTATGTTATTGCTTGTAGAAAATTAATTATGCTTGTCTCTTATATAGACATGATATTCCTTATTTCTTGATTCTTGATTCTTGATTATTGATTCTTGGCGTGAAAAACAATCGAGCCAATCTGATTTATAGCTTTAACTCCTGATTTATCTCATAGTTATCTTCTTGACAACTGTACAAATCTTCTTAAATCAATTACTTAACTCTAGGCGAATAAAATAAATAAAACAACCAGTTAAGTCTATCCTTAAGCTCTACCAGCTAGATATTTTTTCATTTTCTGAACTCTCTATTCTGTCAGTCAATTCTATAGTTAGTCATCGATGAAAACTACCAGTTCCATTTGTGTAACTCTAGTTAGCTTTGAGATCTCCATCCGTCGAGAATCATTGGATTTTTCTCATTAGGCAATTCTATTTTTAACTCATCGGGCATCCTGTGATTTTGCTTCGTCGGGAAACTCTGTCTTCTGCTCAATGGATATCACTGTGACTTTTTCTTTTCCTTTACTGATGGTGTGCACTCTGTCGATGTTGCCTGTCACTTAGTGAATACTTAACTTTTATTGAAAGCATAATCGTTATTCCATTGATTCTCTGAAATCTTTGGCATTATGTATATGAACGTACAGATGATATCAAGTTGACATCAATGACAATACAAACCATTAACTGATTTAATGTCTTGCATCATCTTCAACTTAATATTATCAAACATTCAAGAAGTTGCATGTCATCACTTGTTACATTTATAACAGAATCCTATGAATGAAGATGTAGGTGTAGATATAGGAGTACCTTTCATTTTACCTCTGTATACATTCGATGTGTGCCCTTGCTTTCCATAGTGCTTGCATGATAGCTTTCTTGGTCTTGGATTTTCATAGACATTCTTTGGATTTGATGATTCTCCATTTTTTCTAAAGCCTATACTGTTGTTGTTGTTGACTCTTCATTGTCCTTCAAGAAATTCATCCATTCTTTTATTGCTTTCTTCAGCCTTTCTGATAATCTCATTATGTTGTTGCTAAATTCTAATTTCATGCTTTAGCTTTTCATTTTCTTCTCTTAGTTCACCGATAAACTGTATTCTTTCAATGAGTTCTACATTTATTCTATTTGCTTCTTGAATCATAAGGATAATCTGATTTGTGAGATCATGGTGATGCTCAGCATGTCTTTGAATTTCCATTTCCTTTTCTTGTAGTTTCTCTGAAATCTTCCTTCTATCATCAATAGAAAGTGTTCTCTCTATTTTAGCTTGTCGGGCAAAACTCATCACCTCAATCATTCTTACCATCTGGGTCTCTTGACTGATTTGTAGCATCTTTATTTTCTCTGTCAGATGTTGATTGATCTCCTTTAGATTTGTGTCATTCTCTTCTAATGTATCTAATGTATTACTTGCATTTGATCCTGAAGATTCAAAGAAATCTGGAATCTCTTCTTCTTGATATAATTTTTTATTTTTCTGGGTAGCCATACCTTTTCTTCCATCTAGTAGCTCTCTCATCTTGATTCTTGCTTCTTTATACTATTCATAGAACATTTGTATCTCTAGATTTTTTTTCTCAATATTCTTATCAATTTTGTACTTCTCCATTGTAAGATCTTTGCTCTTAAGCCTTTAAAATTTTCAAAGAAGATACCAAGGCTCTGATACCAATTGTTGGAATTAATGGGGGGGAGTACTAAGAGGGGAGGGGTGAATTAGTACCTCTAAAACTTTTAACACCTTACACAATTCATCATTAGTAATCTTTTAATTTTGATTTACCAACCATTACTATTATTCTTTCTTATGTATATAATGTTTGTTCATAATATTTAATAGTTTTCTATCATTCATAGAAACATTCATGAAATTGATAAACACATAACACAAGATATGGTATCGCAGAAAACTCCTTTTAGGAAGTAAAAACTACGGTGGGGATGGCACCCACAAGACTTCACTATCTGTAGAATGGAAGGGAGTCGGTTAAGGCTTACAATTTGATCACTTTTGATGATCTACCCTATTAAGAGTATTAAGGTGGAGACCTATTAAAATCTACTTTGTTAAGAGCTTTAGAAACACTGATTTAAGTGTGCACTCAGTTATGAGATTTAGAATAGGATGGTTAAGCCCACCTTTCTTGAAAGGATTTCATTAGTGTACTACACTTGTTAGAATGAGTACAAATGTTGACCTGACTGTATGCAATCTACTATTGCTGATTTATAGATCCATTAAATATTTTACAATAATAATATCACCTTAAGTGATTGATGAATACCTTTTCTCTGCTTTTCGGTAGCCTCTGTTCTATTCTTAAAAATTGATTTGATTTTGTTTGTGTTCTTCTACATTAATTCTATGTCTCGTCTTTAGTTTCTCTCTGTGGCTACTATCTTCATTGATCAAATTATTTACTCAATGGATTGGACATCTATTTATACAAGTATTTGACCTATCTTGGAATTCATGTATTACAATGTTAACTCTTAGATCCAAGGTTTACAACTTGACCTTGATCTTTAGTTTGCATGTTTTAAAATAGTAAAACTAATTAAAACAATAACAATTACATTACTTCCTCCACACATAATGAATTTAAAAGAAAATCAAGAAGGTATAAATACAACTTCAGTGATTTATCTAACGTGGAAAGTTAGATCCACTTTTTGCGAGATGTAACTGAATGTCGATTCTTGGTCGTCAGTTTGAACTTGCAATTTTTTGGAGTTCCTTGACTAAACTATTCATCGGGTTCCCTATATCTATCAGGTTCCTCTCTTTTCTATCCCGTCGGGTAGCATTGTTGTTACTCCTTGGGTATCTTTTACCTTTTTGTCATCGAATAACACTTAACAGTGTTTCTTGGGTAACCTTGGCGTCAGATTGTACTGTGCCATGTTTGTCAGTGTAGAGTAAACCTATGGTGTAGATCATGTTTTTCTCTAAGTATACTAATGGAAAAATATAATTCCTTCACTATGAAAAACTAGAATATCGATATCTCCAACTTCCATTGCTCTGCCAGGGCTGACAACATCCCCCATACACCTAGATGGATGACACTTGTGCCAAGTTTAACCACCCTAATTTAGTCTGCTCTGACCAGAGACCCTATTTTTCCTAAGTGTGATCATACCCCTAATTATGTCAAGACAATTCCTCAATTAATTGGCATAGTTCATTTAAATCAATTTAATTTCCTAAAAAACAAAGTGATCTCATCACTAATTTACATTAATTGCCTTAGGAAATTAATCAAATCAAAATAATTAAATACATGCCTAAGGTAATTAATTAAAAGGAATTAAACAAATTCCCTAATTACAACTCCTCACTTGTAAAATGAAAAGTCAATCCATTATCCAATGAGTGTTAAATCACTTGGATCACTTCACATGGATCACAAAGACTCAATCTCCACCTTTCTTCACAAATCAATCTTGACCTCTCATTCCTCAAATTCTTCTATAAAAGGAATGAATTTTGAGCTCAATGGGCCCCTAATCTTAGAAATTTGAAAGCACTCTTATGTTGCCCTTAATCTTAGAATTTCAATTACATCCTTATGCTGCTCTAATTTTGTAGAATCCTAAATGCATTTTGTTGATAGTAATTTCAAAATCTCTTTGGTGCACTTAAAATATAATTTGTTTGAGCATTTAGCTTGCATTCTCTCTAAATATTCAATTCTAAGCATGAATGTGCCACTGATTTATGCATAATCTGATGGAAAATTATAGTATATATCAAACTCTTCTTAGATAGGGAGCAATTTGTCAATTTTAGTGATTTCTATGTGCTTTTACTCTCATATTTCATGTTTTTCTCAACAATGTAATGACATATTGAAGTGTTGTGTTGTAGCTTGCAGGTTGACAAAATACACACACATTTCTGGTGCCCACCATGGGGCAAATCCTCAAATTTCTCCTCATTTTTAAGTCTATTTTTGCTGATTTATATTCTCTGCTTTTGGGTCCAGAGTCGCATTTAGTTGCTAAAGCTCGACTTTAGTTGCAAAGGCTCACATTCGAGAAAGATCATTGCATCCTAGATTTTTGTCATCGCATCTAGTATATCCTAGATCACATCCAGGGAAAGATTGCATCAGGTAAATTTTGCATTGCCTTTAGTGCAAAGGCTTGTTTTTAGAATCATTAATTACATCCAGGAATTCTAGGATCACATCTAGTAAAGGCAGTCGCATTTGGTTGGTTTATTTGCAAATTTAAAATTCTAACCATTAATATTCTAACCATGACTATTTCTATGTTTTGAACAGCCTAACATTTGCTTGCAGGTTGTTGTCAAACACTTTTTTGTTAAAAAGTTGGAAAGCAACTACTAATTTGTGGTTTGCAGGTTGCCAAATTGCTCAACTTGACCTTTGTTTTTATAATATTTCAAACTTAATAACATTTTTTGTCACTTAATAAATTGATCAGAGGATTATGCTCTTTTCCTTTAAGGAAAATCTGAAACTCAAAAGTCAATTTATAATTTCATAAGAATTTGGGGAAAATGAACAAGCAATCACATTTTTCTAAAGCTGAGAGTAATTGAACAAGCAATTCCCTAAGTTTGGGGAAATTGAACAAGCTCAATTGTCTAATTTTGGAAAGTAATTGAACAAGAAACTCATTTTATAAATTGGGGAAATTGAACAAAACAAACTTTTATTTTTGTCAATTCTTACAATAGGCACTTAATATCAAATTTAAACACATTACTTAGTCTAGCTAGAGGAAGAATCAAAGACTCATCATGGGGGATTGAGTTTTGAGTTACAAAGTTTGAGGAAATGAACATGTTTGGTGTGCTTGTGGGAGAAAATGACATGGAATAGGAGAGTATACTCTTCTTCTTTTGAAGAATCAGAAACTCTAGACTCCTAAGTCACCAATCCTTTGTCATTTATTTTAAAACATTAGAGGGAATGTTGGCTGAGGAAAAAATCTCCCAGGATGACCCAAGTGAGGATAGGTTTTACGCCAACCCTTCCAACTCACTATAAATAATATGCCTCCTTGTAGGCTAAAGCCTTGAAAGATGTAGTCAGTTTTGTTCCTATAATTTTGACATCATTCCTTGAACATGATTGAGTTTCTATAGAGCAGAGCCACTTGAATCTTTCTTGTGAGACTACACACATTTGAGTATTCATAGGGATATATGCCTGAATTTTATCTTGTGCAATTCTATGGGAGACAATTGCAAATGGATGCCCACAATTAAACAACATTTATAGTCAATACTACCCGGTTTATCTCCAAAAGGGTGATAATCTTTGTGCAAGGCAAATAGTAATTACCTCAAGATACTCATCATTTCGTGCCCTCACTTGCATTTGGATTTGGCTAATACATCATCATGACTGGAGCCATTGTGTGCTTGGTGATGGTCGTATTCTGATTAGCATGTAAGTGTGTACCTAAGTCTACAAGCAAATATTTTCACTCTATGCCTAGAATCTAGTGAATAGGGATGTGTTTGATCACCTTAACAAAAAAAACATTGCTTGATGTGTCCTAACATCTCACTAAAAAGATAATCTCCTCAAAAAAATCAATAAATTTCAATCCCTACGATACATGTTTAAAACTCTCTGGAAAGTCTTAGACAAACTCTACTGTCAGAATAAATTTCACGTACTTCAAGACAAAACTGACAAAATTTACAAAAACCATCAAAGGCTTGCATATGGTCATTTTAAGTCACTTCTAGTTGCATTAGCTTACATCTAGGGAAATATCTCACTTTTGGTGATTCATGGCTCGCATGCAGGAAAGTTTCTCGCATCCTGCATATCAAAGCTCGCATTTAGTTTGCATCAGCTCGCATCTGGAAAGTCACAACTCACATTTAGGGAGTCGCATCTGGGATAGTGGTTACTTGCACATGTGTCACTCAGAGGAACTTAGTATTTTTTGATACCCTTTTGGATCTTCAGTTTGGTCCTGTTGCTTGTGTTGGTCCACCTGTCGTTGTTTCACAATTTTCTTAGAAGTCTACCTTGCATGTCCTTTTGGATTCTCATAATTGGTCCCAAAATGTGTGGTATTTTCAATTATCCAAACCTCTTGATTCCTAGCTCACTATTAGGGAATTCTAAGCCTTTGACGCTGGATTCATTCACTCAAACCAAACAAAAACACTCCTTCACTACTTGGACACACCAACTTGGACAATTTGAAATCCTATTGACACTATTGGAAAACCTTTGATGAAGTTGAGACCCAGCTTTCATGGTTAACACAAGACATAATCAATACCTTACTGATGATTCAAAGAGACCTCCTAGATTACTCGAGTTTCAACAAGGAGAGACATCTCACAATCCCCTATTTGATCAAGATTTACCCAAAATGGAAGCTCTGCATCAAGGATGGAGTGCAGCTTTTAAGGAATATAATGATGAACAAGACTGTAACGAACAAGAAAGTAGTCATGAAGAAAAAAATCTAGGTCATCCTTTGTTTGATCTAGATAGTGAAAAAGACACATTGGAAGAAGAGTATAACAAACTCAAACAAAGTAGAAAATTCTAAAGGACCTTGGAAAAGATTATTGGTGAAGACAAAGAGAAATATTTCCTACACCTAGCTTCTCTTGGAGTCAGACTTCCCAAAGACTATGATGTTGAGAGGCTAAAGGAAAAGGAGGTACCAACACCTATTTCTATTCTCACCAAGCAATTTACCTTAATGTAATCAGAACTTGCAACACTCAAGCAAGAAAAGATCAAACCAATGAAAAAATACTCTTTGGAGCACATATGTCCATTTCCTTTTGACAAGAGTATCAACATGGTTCCATTTCCTCCTAACATGGAAAGAATCAAATATGAAAAGTGCATGGGATAAAAAGATCCACATCACCATGTTAGAGAATTTTGCACTCTAAGCATAGAGTACATGCATGAACCTACTTACCTAATGAGGCTATTTTTGGGAAGTCTAGGTAGAAATGCTATGGAGTGGTTCTCCAAACTCACACCAAGTGTGCAATATTTTGAGGATTTAATACAACTATTTTTCCAACATTACTCCTACAACATAGAACATAATGTAACCATGATGGATCTTTGTAACATGAAACAAATAACGGGTGAATCCTTTACATACTTTTTACAAAGGTGGAGGAGAATCTTTGCAAGGTACTCAAGAGAAATACCCAAATCTGAAAAGATGGAAATCTTTATCAACAACTTGGTACCTGAAATGAACTATGCTTTACAAATGAAATATTCACCTAGTTTTGATAGAATGATCAAGAACACTATCTATGTGGAAGATGTCATGGTCAAGAAAGGAGAAATCACACTCCAAAGTGATAATAAATCTAACAACTACAACAACAAAACTAAATGGTGGAACAAGAACAAGAATGTTGTTAGTGATGGAGTGGTAGAAGCATCCTGTGCAAATCCTAAACCAGCGGTATTCAATCTAACAAACAGCTTACAGGCAAACAAAGAAGCTAAGGTAACAACCACAATACCAAGAGAAAAAAATGAGAACAACAAGAGTAAACCATGAACTTCTAGACCTCAAAGAACATTTACTCCATTGGGAAAACCTCTTGAGACAGTTTTGAGGACTCTCTTGGATAAAAAAGTCCTCACAATACAAGATTCAAATCCATGGGAATCGGAAGTTAAACCAAGATGGCGGAATGACAATGCCTATTGTGTCTTTCATAAAAATAAAGGACATAAGACTAATGATTGTGTTAAGCCCAAACACATTATACAAGACCTCATTGAGGGAGGAAACATCAAAGTGGAAGGACATACCACTAACGAAGATCACATAGAATTTAAGAAACCATTCCCTAACTTAAAAAAAGGGGGAAGCTTCTAAAGGAAAATGAAATGAAGTAAATTATACCTACTCCCATAATGATAATTTGATCAACATGTTGGACATAAAAAGTGAATCAATCAATGTGATCACTATCAAAGCTGTCAAAGACACATCAACACATTCAAACTTGGTAACTCGAAGCCAAGCACAATTCATGATCAAAGGAGTAAAATCCTCATCTAAGAAAGCGACATCTTCTAAAGTACCTATCATCACAATTCCTAAACCAGCAACAACAAGAAAAATAGTTACTATACCATCTGCAAACTATAACTTGGTAGACCAATTGCAAAGGACCTTAGCTCAAATTTCTATATTTGAGTTACTAAAGATCTCTTCAGTGTATAGGGAAGTTCTTGAACAAGCCCTACATTTTGTAAATGTTCCAAAAGACATTCATGTAGACAAGTTTGAGGCAATGGTCAATCACATATCAACTCCACATTACCTCTCCTTTTCAAAAGAAGATGACAAGTCCTTGACTCATCCACATAACCAACCCCTTCACATTGAAGTCTTGATTCACAAATTATGTGTCAAACATGTATTGATAGATGGAGGCACAAGTTTGAATATATGTACTTTCAATCTAATCAAAAAACTAGGTCTTTCAAAACAAACAATTGACTCAAGAAGTAAGATAACCATCAAGGCTTGCAATGAAGAATAAAGATCATCCAAAGGGCTCATTGTTCTACCAATCAGAATAGGACCAATTGAACACAATGTGATTTTTCAATTTCTTGATCTACCATTGACCTATAACATATTACTAGAGAGACCTTGGATACATGAAATGCAAGCAGTACCATCTAGTTACCACCAATGCATTAAATTCTCACATAATGGGGTGGAAGTGACAATTCCTGGAATTCAAGCTACACTTGCAACAATGTTAAAGAAAATAGTATGGTTCCTCACAATAAGGAAGTCCCAAAAGAATCCATACCTGAAACCTCTAAAGACATGGTGATGAGAAGCTTTGGAAAGACACTAAAACTTGAAGAAACTAGTATGGGGGAATACAAACTAGACATGATGTCGTCATTGGCTAACATTCCTGTGTCTCCAAGATCTTATGGGAAACCTTCCTCATATTTCACACCTACTAGATCAAAAGAATAAGACATTCACAAACCAACTGGTATGGTTAGAGCCTCTACTTCTAAAGAGGATGAAAAAGAAGATAAAGCAGTCTTTGCTTGGCTCTATATAGGAGATAAAAGAGAAAATGAGGTAAAACATGTGGAGATATGCCCAAAAAAGTATGGTAAAGGATATGACCTTCTCAAAAAAATGGGATATAAATGGAAGGGACCTTTAGGAGATAAAGGAAAAGGACTCATTGAACCTATACACAAGGAATTTAGAAACACCAAAGACAAAATAGGGTTAGGTTTCAATAACAATTTAGAAAACCCTACTTCAAGAGATGGTCCAATATTTGATGAAGGAAGTGATGATGATGAAGAAGAAACAACACTTGAACCATGGACGTATGAAATATTATTACACATTGGTATTGAGTATCCCGAATATCAAGCAGAAAGATATGTACCTACCTTTGTAGCACAACAAGAGCATCATATTCCTTTTTTGTCACAAGTTGATGTCCAAGAAGTGGAGGAAGAAATAGAAGACTCTTGAGAAGTCCAATAGGTAGAAGAAACTTATGAAGAAATACCCCAACAATAAGATGTACATCCTAACTGGGGGAAATTGGTGGCAATTTCACATATCCTAGACTTATCACACTTTGATCTAAAAGTGGCTAATATAGTACATCAGGTAACTATTGTTGAGTTTCTAAATAGATCTGAAGACAAAATAATAGACTCGCATGATTATGAATGGGATCACATGTCTGATGCTACCATGGACATTGAGGTAGATGTGATTCATAAATTTGCACCTCTATTGGAGAGAGGAGAAAGTTATAACACTTCCCCTAACATTGTTGTTGTCCCATAATCAAATGAGATATCACTACCCAGGATTGTTGATGGATTTTTAGGCTATAACCAAATTAACATTGGTCCTAAAGACCAAGAAAACACAGCATTTACATGTGCATGGGGAACCATTTTTCTAGAATGTTATGCCATTTGGACTAAATAATGTTGACGCTACAAACAATCTTCCACGATATGATACACCAAAATAATGAGGACTATGTGGATGATACATTAGCCAAGTAAAAAATAAGAACAACTCACATTGAAGACTTGAGAAAGATACTAGATCGAATGGAGCAATTTCAACTAAGACTTTGTTGACAAGACTTTGTGACCGAGTCCGCCAACAAATGTAAGTTGTCACCGGGTACTGGAGTACCAGCCAACTTCACCTGTAAAGGTTGTCCAGGGAAATGAGATTCCCCAGGCCTTCAAGCACATGAGAGTATGGTCTCAACGACCATGTTATTGAACTGGGGAATTCCCAGACTGGCCTAAAAATTTGCGGCGTCCAAAGACACCATTGGAGTTGGGTACCTGGTCAGGACCAAGGCAGCAAGCATGACCGCTTGAACGAATGAGTTTTAATGTGTGGCTAGAGTAAGAATATGTTTAGGGGTTTGCACAAAACACAGGAAGAAAGAAGCCCTTAGAATCCTAGAATTATCGACATTGATGGCCAATGGGTCTTCGGCCATTCATTGAATAAACATCATTTTCACCAGGGCCTGCATTTCTACCCACATTTTGATGCTGGTGTCAGTGATCAACCGAACACTGGAATCAATCTTTGAACCCATGACAATGTTTTCCTTCAAATACTTCATGGTCAGGGGAAGATTTTCTAGGGCCCTCTCGATCTTAGTTCTGACAGCCGCCCTGGTGACTGTCATGGTTGGAAGATCTAGACTCCTTGGTGGAGAGGATACAGATGCCTCTGACATGATTAATGAATTAGATACTGGCAACCTGCAAGGCAGGATGACCGTCAGAACTTATATAAGATAGAATGCTATTTTGGGGTCTGGAGATCTTACCATAGCATCTGTACCTACAAGGGTTAGTTTTTCAAATCCCTGGAAAGATGTGCTTATAATGAGAATTGAAAAAAATGAGCAACATCTAGGGCTCTAGAGATCCTAGCACACATGATACTAGCAGAACAAGAACCAGGTAGGGACATAAAATGTAGAATCTGAAAACTGACCGTTGGCTGACATAGCCGGAAGAAGAGCCATACTAGGCTGACATGGATGTCACATGACCATGGAGTAAATAGGAGTTATGGTGACAACAATGGAAACTACCTGAACACATGCAAAGTGAAAGCCACTTGGCTAGACTTGAATGCATGCATGGGAATTAAATTTTCCATTAAGACTGACTCGATGGAGGAGAGAGAAAGTTGCCATGGTTCAAACCAGCACAGAGCCAAGTCTAAACCAGGTGGTATCCGTCGAGAAGGTGAGCTCACAGATTTGGAGAAAAAATGGGCAAGGGAAAGGTGAGCTTGACATGATACCAAGAGGATATACATCAAAAATACAATAGAATACATAGGGCTGAGGGCTGAAACATATACACACGAAAATACACAATATTTACAAACTGCTTACAGATTTATACAATATTTACATAACCACATGAACTACCCTAAGACAATATACATTGTATACATTAGTTTACAATTGCATAGAGGGCAGACAACCCTCTAGCAGAGCCAACCCACCAATGGGAGGCAAACCAAAAATCAAAACACAAAGGTGAATGAGCAAAATTGAACCGAGAAAAACCAAAAGCAAAGGAAACAGCAAGAAAAGACAACAAGAAACTAGAGGACAAAATGAGGATCTACCTGGAGACATGAAGAAATTAGGGGAGAAGCACACCAAGAGCATGTTGCAACAAGTCTACCCTAGAACAATCCCAAACAGACATCGCAAACCAACTCGTAATTGACCACTAAGCACAGAACCACTTCGCAGCTTAATCGTAGTTTAATTGCCTAAGAATCATTCTGAATGATCTAAGTGTTTTTAATCATAGTAACTGTGAAAGTAACAGGTGATTTCCATTTATACTCTTAGGGTAAAAACAAGTTACACTCTTCTCTACAAACTCTAGAACAGGCAGACCTCCAGACTTCAGGCCCGAGGATTCCACACAACTATGCCTTCTCGCAAAAGGAGACACAGTTGAAGAGAATCCCGAAGTCTGGAATCTAGCTCCGGAGAGAAAAAAACTCTGGGACCAAGTCCCAGAGACACAAGAAACAAAAAATAGAAAGAAAAAAAAAACTCACAAAAGAAAAGCCCGGAGGGAAAACAAAGAAAAAGGAAAGAAACAAGGCAAAAGCAAAAAAGAAAAAAGAGGGGACCCAACATTTTGCACACAAAATGTAGGGATAGGTATGCAGGGCATAAAAAATGGTGACTATCTGGGACAAATGCCTTAGCACATTTGAGAACTGTAGAACCTTTGGTTGGAAAAACCAGAGTAAATCGTTACTTGGAGCATCCTGCTTGCAAGGTGCAAAGCGTCTAAGAAAATCTGGCCCATACATGATTCAATCCTTAGTCTTTCATCAGTTGTGAAGTGTGTGCTTTTGAAAGAAAATCAAGCCAATGACCTCTGGGAGAAGTATAGAAGAGGCACTAAATATATATCAAACCAAAGTCATCAAATCTGCTTGTTTCCCCCGGATACCAGAATTTCCCCCATTCTCTAGTTTTCTTTATTTCTTTCTTTTCTTAGATGGAAAGGTTGTACTCCTTTCACCATTAAGCTTAAGCTTAGCTAATTTTAATGACGGTACTTATTTCACCTTTCCATCCACTTAAAATTTCTATATAGGGGGGGGGGAACTCTGGACCCAGAAATAATTTAAATATTTTTTAGACTTGGGCCAACAAACTAGTGCGACCGATCTACCCTAGATGTGTTCGATTAATTGTTCCTTTAGTTTTGATTTAACTAATTTCTAGACTTCTGGGGATGAATATGATGAAGATTACTCATAGCCTATTACCAAACTCACAAAATAACTCCAGAGTGCAAACTAATTCCACCATTCTAGCAATAGATTCCAAGTTCACCAAAAATGCAAAAGGTACCATTCTGGAGACTCGATGTTATGTGAAGCATACCAGTCTACAAAAAGGAGAGAAAAATAATGGGAACCCAAAAAAAGAAAGAACAAAGCCAAAAAAAATGAAAAATAAAAAAGGGGGCGGTCCCGGAGGATGGCCAACAAAACTATTTACAAGGCACCCCAAATGGAGCACCGGGAAAGATATTTACAAGTGAGAAATTTACATATAGTACAATTCCAGACAAACTCACCTCATTCAAAATAGTGCTTGAGAAACTATCCATTGATGGGCAATGGAATGGCTTCTCTGGTCATGGTATTGAGGTGATAATTATTTGCCCTGTAGATCTCAAATATCAAGTATGGGCCAAGCCAGAGCCGTTGGAATTTGGTGTGCTTTCCTTTCTTTTCTCGAGCTTTGTCCCACAAAAGGACTAGGTACAAAATCTGAAAGGCCTTATATTGGGCTCTTTGGTCAAACCATCATTTCACTACTGCTTGGTGATGCGCAAAGTGTTCAAGGGCTACGTCTCTTCATTCTTCCATTCGCACAAGATTTAGGAGCCAAACCTCTACAATGTTGTCCTAGTTGCCGAATTCCTGCATGAACTACAAAACCAGGATTTGTAAGTTAATGGGGAAGACTAGGTTCTGGCCATAAACTAGGTGGAATGGGGAAGTCCCTAGGGTTTCCTTTATTCAGATACAATCAACCCAAAGGGTGAATCTAAGCTTTTGGTGCCAATCCTGGGGATTCTATTCTAATAGATGTTTGATCACCTCAAGTAAATTTTTGTTGGTCGATTCAGAAACACCATTACCCTGGGGATAATAGTTGCTAGAGAACTTCAAAGTGACCTTTCTATAATAGGTACATTCAAGTAATTGTGCCAAAGAAAATGCCAGACCGTTGTCCCATACTATAGAAAAAGGCATTCCAAATCACGTGATGATGTTTTCTTCCATGAATTTTATGACTACATCTTCCGTGTTGTTTTTGCAAGGGATAGCTTTAGACCACCGAGTGCAATAATCGGTCATAGTCAAGATGTACTAGTGGTTGACAGACAAGTTGGGGTTGATTTCCTTGATAAATTCAAATTCCCATTAGGCAAAGGGTCTAGCTTTAAAGACTGGCTGCAAAGGCATAGCTAGGTTCTGCTCACGATGTGTCACAGTCTGGCAAGTGTGGCACTTCCTGACATGAGTGTAGACATCCTTAAAGATATAGGGCCAATAGTATCTAGCCCAGAGGATTTGATAGGCAATGGCATTAGCTGATCCATGCCCGGTTCCAAACTTCCCATGAAACTCTTCAATTATCTTTGCAACTTGAACCCTATCGATGCACTGGAGGTACACTCCCTCATAGTTCCTGTGAAAGAGTGTGGAATTTTTTATCATGAAGTGTGCACTTTTCAATTGTAGGGCATGATGTTTGTTTGGAAGCAGTCCCTTCAGGCATCTATTATTCAACAACAAGTACACCAGGTCTATGTACCATGGATCCTGAGTGATGGACTCCACTATATATGTTTAACATTCGATGTGTGGAGTCTCTTCTCCCATTGCTCTACATAGTCCCTCGCCTCAAACTATCTTCATGGGTTGTATTTCTAAATCATACTCTTGGAGAATGGTCATCCATTTCCCTCATCTTTCACCTAGTTCACTCTGCATCAGCATGGATTTTACTACCTGGTCCAGGATAATAGCATGTACTTTTCTCCAAAGAATATAATGCTAGAATTTCTTCATGGTGTGAATGAGAGAAAATGTCTGCTTCTCCAAAGGAAAATACCAGACTTCAATGTTCTTAAAGGGGGAGCTCATGAAAGCTATGGGTCATTCTTCCCCTTTGACCTTCTAGGTCAAAACTGCCATGGCAAAATGTGGCGAAGCAAAGGAATGAATGTAAAAGGGGAGGGAATAGTCTAGACTAGCTAGGACTAGGGCCTCTGTTATTGTTTGTTTTATCTGGGAAAACGTCCACTTTGCTTCAGGGCTCCACTCAATTTTAGTATCTTTCTTCATCATTTCATTGAGTGGTTTAATGATCTCGGCAAATCTTGTGATGAATCACTGGACAAAATTGATCTTTCCAAAGAAAGATCTCATTTCCTTCTTGTTGTCAGGCATTTGTAGGTTTAGCAGTGCTTCAACTCTCTCAGGGTCAATGGATATACCCTTCTCGGAGACAATATGCCTGAGCAACTTCCCTTCAGTGACCCCAAATATGCATTTCTTAGGGTTGAGGGATATTCCATACTAGTGACATCTCTCACAAATCTGGGCGAGGTGGGCAGAATGGTCACACCTATCTCAGGAAAAGATGGTCAAATCATCCATGTAGATGATTATGCACCAGTTCACAAGGCCCTTGAATGCAATATCTGTAGCCTTCTAAAATGTGGCCCCTAAATTGATCAGGCCAAAGGGCATTCTCTGGTAGGCAAATGTTCCCCACTTGGTGGTAAATTTTATTTTTTCTTTGTCTTCATACTTAACCATGAATTGGTTATACCCAGAGTACCCATCCAAGAAAGACATCATTTGTGATCCATTCACAATTTGAAATACCTCATCCAACAAGGGGAGAGGGTGATTATCTTTCTTGGAGGCTTTGTTTAAATTTTGAAAATCCACGCAAAGGTGGATCTCACCACTTTTATTTCTTACAGGGACTAGGTTGGTAACCCATGTAGTATGCCAGATTGGAAAGATGATCTGGGCTGACAACAGTTTTTGAACCTCCTGATGAATTAGAGGCTCTATCAATGGGTTAATCGGTCTTTGCTTTTTTTGGAAAGGCTTAGTGTCAGGTTTTAGTGGGATAGTATGAGTCATGATGGATGTAACATATGTCTTCTAATCCTCATATCCCCACATAATTACATCTACGTATTCTTGAAGAACTGTGAGAATCTTCTCCCTCTCCTCTAGGGAGCAGGAGGTGCCAATGTGTATCATTTTCTCTTCACCGGCCTGGCCAATGTTCACCTTCTCAAATTTTCCTCCCTCAGAGGAGGATAATACCTTTTCCTAGCCCTGAGGGTCTGAGTCAAAGATTCATTCAAGTGTGACCATCCCCTTAGGGATGGTGTTGGTTGGTAGGTCCATGATCCTGTCGTCTTCATCACCCTGTCTAGTATCATTGTGATCTCTTTCCTCCACTATCTGATCTTTAAAGACACCAACATTGGCCATAAAGGCCAGGATATTTTGGTCTTCCTTAAAGACCTAAAAATGGGTGACACTGTCTGGAATGGTCAGGGTGGGGACCATCTCAACAGAGAACTTTTCGAGTCGGGAGCCAGCCATTGGCTCAAGCATGCTGCCAGAAATAGCAAGGGCGTCCGGGACATAATTCCATCTCTGAGGAATAAGATCAATGCCGAAGGCATCAAAATATTCAATAAGGCTCCATGCCCCATTGTGGTATGCAGCTAGCCTTTTATCATGACAAGTATATTGACTCCGGACCTACTTAACAATCAACTCTAAATCACCCAGGGCTCGGAGGCGAGTGATTCCTTTCCTTAGTGAAAATAGGAATCCAAGGACCAAAGCCTCATACTCTATGATGTTGTTTATGCAGTTTAATTGCAACCTATAGGACATGAGGAAGAATTTTCCCCATGGGTTGATCAATTCCACTCTGGCCCCACAACCTTGTTTGGATCGGGTCCCGTCAAACTTAAGTGTCCACGAGTCATCGTTTGTTCTCTGGGGCTGGGAAGATGAAGTGTTCTTTGGATTGTTCTTGGGAAGGTTGAGAGGATTTTCCTCTGGTGCTGATGGTATGTGGGTGAGGTTTGTCTCTGAAGAGATTTCTGGTTGGGATCCCAGGATGAACGACATTGAAGAGGCGCTACCAGCAAAAGTACTGGGTCTTGGGGAATCAGCTATATGTTCTTCTTTCTGGAGGGCATCAACGTGTTGAGTAGCAGTGGTAAGGAAAGGCTCACACTCTAGCTCTAAATGTTTTTGGTAATGCACTCGACACCAATTGTTAGACAAGAGTATATCGGGGGTTGCTATGGTACCCTAAGAGTTAACCTCAACCCTCAGTTTTTCTTCTAAGTCTTGGGTTCTCTGCGAAACTATGGGGTCCTCCCTAGGGGTGAAATTGAATGTTAAGATCTCAAGGGGTTGGTACAACCTAGGGGAAGTCTCAGAGAAGAGGACTTCATTTACCCTCCCAACTTCGGTGAGGGCCTATTTCATCTGGGGCTCACTTTCAACCTAAATCTGATTAGATTTTCCCTCCCATGGGAGCCACAAGTGGGAAAATTTAGTCAAGAAATACCCATTCAGGGACTTGGACCAATTGCAACTTAGTAACATCCCATAAGTCTCTAGGATGTCCACCACTTGGATATCAATCACACTGGCTATCCTGGGGTCCTAGATGAGTTGAATCCAAAAGTTTTTCACTTCACCCACCATTTTTACAGCAATTTTATCTAGCTGGATTACTGCACTGTTAGACAGAGTGGGGCAGAATTTGAGCTTCTGGCATATGGATAAAGGCATGATGTTTCCCAAAGCCCCAAAATCTACCAGGAAATTATGTATATTCTTCCCTTGTATGTTCAAACCTAGTAGGAAGGGAGGATCCTTAGTGTTACCCCAGAAGACAACTGCGTTGGCGTCATCAAAAGAGACAGTCTTGGGTGGGTGACTAACAACTTCCAGGTTTCCAAAGACCTTCAGAAGAGACTTCTTCTGCTCGAGAAAGTTTAGCAAAACCTCTATCAAGGTCATGGAGGTGGTAGTTTGTTCTGACACCTTCATAATGTCAAACCTTCCTCCCGGGAATTGGTGACTTCCCTCGGTCAGGTCCTTAGCTTGGTTGGAGCCAGGGCCTTTCAGAGGGGTGAACTGATCAGTCATGTTGTCCCAAGGAGGAGTGTATTTGGGAGGTGTGGGCATGTAAACTAGTCCTTTACCGGCCTGACTCTGATTGTTATAGGGAGTCTGTGGGCTGGTGAAGGCATTGGACTCAAAGGCCGGGATAGATTCATCAAAGAACCCCTATAATTTGGGTTTCTCTTCATCTTCTCTACCTATTCCAAAGAAAATGGTCTCACAGGTGAATGCACCATGAGTGGGCTCCTGTATTGAAGGCTCTGGGGGAGTGGGATCAAAAGTTTGTTGTCTGTCTAGCTGGGAAATCATGATGACTTTCTCCAGTGTGGCATAATTTACCACATTATGAGAGCTGTGTCGTGCAATCTACACTAGTTAGTCATGGGCTGGAAGTCCACGATAGGTGCAAAATGGGAAGTTCTAGTGCCACCTAGATTGGTGTTTTAGTTCAGAGGAGGACCTTTGGTATTAGCATTGTTGTTCCAGTATTGATGGTTGGGCTGAGGCCCATTATTAAAATTTCTTCCTCTGGCATTGTTGTTTTGTTAGCCAGAGAAAATATTCCCTCTCTAGGAATTGGTGTTGTGGGGTGCAAAGGACCCCGCCTTTAGCTGACCCATGTCCACAGTCAGTGTAGACAACATTCGCTGGAGGGACTCAACCTTGGTGGTCAACTGGGTATTCACATCACAATGTGACGCTTGTTTTTGTTGGTTTCTTGGAAAAGTGGCAACATTTTCCAGAGTCGAGGGAAGCAATCCTCCAACGGTAGATGACTCAAAGAAAGGCACTCTGGATGATTGTGTCTGTGGTTGTTGCATTTGCTGCGGTTGGTTCTAGGGAAAGGATTCCAGACCTATTATTGTCTGAACTTGGGATGGATATATGTACTGGGCCTGCTAGTCTATCGGCAGTGGTGGGGAATTCATGGCCATTACGGGGGCACCCATTGCCTAATTAGGGTTATATCCCCCGGCGTAAGAAGTTACATTGGGTATCATGTTAATCCTGCCCATAAATCTATTGAGACCACAGGACAACTCTAAGGCTAGGTTGTAAACTTTAGCCAGAGTACCCTGGTCACCCAAGGCGGTAGTTCTCTAGAGGAGTGTGGCAACAAAAGGGTCCATCACATTGAGATAGGTCTCGATAGTTACATCCATGGATGGGATGAAGGGACCCATGCACCACTTCAAGGCTCGTTGGAACTGGTGCTTGAATGCTACAAGGGGCTCATTCGGTTCCTCCCTGATGGAAATAAACTAGCTGTGGGACCACACTAGGTCCATGTGCATGTAAAAAGTAGCCAGGAAGGAGTCCTCTATGTCCTGCCAACTATTGATGGAGTTGGCAGGAAGGTTAAGGTACCAATTCAGCTCGTTCTGTCCCAGGGATAGAGGGAACATCCAGGTCACAACATCTTGATGTTGGATCCAGTGTCGGTTCATGGCATCTTTGTATGCCTGTAGATTCTCTTCTATGGTTCACGAGCCTAAATTCTCATAAGATAGAATGTTACTCTGGGATCCAGAGATCTTACCATTGCATCCGCACCTACAAGGGTTAGTTTGTCAAATCCCAGGAAAGATGTGCTTATAATGAGAATTGATGAAACTAACAAACATCTGGGGCTCTGGGGATCCTAGCACATATGATACCAGTGGAACAAGAACAGGTAGGGACATAAAACCTAGAATCTAAAAATTGACCATTGGGTGACATAGCCAAAAGATGAGTCATACAAGGCTGATGTGGATGTCACATGGCCATGCAATAGATAGGAGTTATGGCGACAATGCTGAAAACTATCCAAACACACACAAAGTGAAAGCCACTTGGCTAGACTTGAATGCATGCATGAAAAATAAATTTTCCACTAAGATTAACTTGACAGAGGAGAGAGAAAATTGCCATGGTTCAAACCAGCACAGAGCCGAGTCTGAACCAGGTGGTATTCTGTCAAGAAGGTGAGCTCATGGATTTGAGTAAAACATGGGCAAGGGAAAGGTGAGCTCAACATGATACCAAAAGGATATACATAAGAAATATAGTAGAATACTAAGGGCCAAGGGCTGAAACATATACACACTTAAATACATGATATTTACAAACTGCTTACAAATTTATACAATATTTACATAAGAACACAAACTACCCTAAGACAATGTACATTGTATACATTAGTTTACAATTGCACAGAGGGTGGAAAACCCTCTAGCAGAGCCAACCCACCAATGGGAGGCAAACCAAAAAGTGAAACACAAAGGCGAACTAGCAAAACTGAACCAAGAAAAACCAAAAACAAAGGAGACAACAAGAAAAGACAACAAGAAATCAGAGGACAAAATGAGGACCTACTTGGAGACATGAAGAAAGTAGGGGAGAAGCACACCAAGAGTGCGTCGCAATAATTCTACCCTCAAACAATCCCAAACACACACTGTGAACCAACTCATAATTGACCACTAAGCACATAACCACTTCGCGGCTTAATTGCAGTTTAATCTCCTAAGAATTGCTCTGAATTCTCTAAGTGTTTTTAATCGCGGTAACTGTGAAAGTGATAGGTGATTTCCATTTATACTCTTAGGGTAAAAACAAGTTACACTCTTCTCTACAAACTCTAGAATAGGTAGACCTCTGGAATCCAAGCCCGGGGATTCCACACAACTATGCCTTCTTGCAAAAGGAGACACAGTTGAAGAGAATCTCAGTGTCCAAAATCTAGCTCTAGAGAGAACAAACTCCGAGACTAAGTCCTGGAGACACAAGAAATGAAAACAGAAAGAAAAATAAACCTCACAAAAGAAAATCCCGGAGGGAAAACAAAGAAAAATGAAAGAAATAAGGCAAAATCAAAAAGCGAAAAGAGGGGACCCAACATTTTGCACACAAAATGTAGGGACGGGTATGCAAGGCATAACAGACTTAATCCAAAGAAATGTGCATTTGGATTCCAATAATATGGACCCTAAAAAAGTAAAATCTATACTAGAAATGCCACCTCGCAATATCATTCAAATGAGAAAACTTCAAGGAAGACTTCAGTCCATCAGGAGATTTATGTCCCAACTAGCAGATAGAACACAACCTTTCACAAAATTTCTACATAAAGGTGTTACTTTCAAATGGGATGAGCATTGTGAAAACAATTTCAAATAATTAAAGGATTACTTGGCTACTCCTATTCTCATGGTGTCTATTCATGTAAAACTATTATTACTCTATATCTCAGCTATGACTACATCTCTTGGAGTATTGCTAGCACAAGAGGACGAAAATAAAAAGGAAAGAGTGATCTATTACATCAGCAGGACCTTGGTGTCTTATGAACTCAACTACAATATCATTGAAAAATCTTTCTTAGCGGTTGTCTTTGCATCCTATAAGTTGAGACACTACATGCTATTGCATATAGTGAAACTTATTGCAAAAATAGACCCTCTCAAATATCTCTTGAATAAAATAGCATTGATAGGAAGAGTATCAAAATGGGTCTTGATTCTAATTGAATTTGATATTGAGTATGTGGATAGAAGATATATCAAAGGACAAGTCCTAGCATATCAACTAGTTGATTCACCATTGCAAGATGATGCACCTTTGAACATAGAATTTCCTGATGAAACAATTATGCACTTAACTGAATATCCATGGAAGATGTATTTTGATGGTTCTTTCACACAACAAGGATCTGGAGTAGAGGTACTATGTATCAATCCTCAAGGCTACAAGATACCCAAAGCATATAAACTGATGTTTCCATGCACAAATAACATCTCAAAATATGAAGCATTGTAAAATGGACTTAAACTTGCTATGGAATGGAAAATTGTAGAGTTACATGTGTACAATGACTCTCAGCTCATTATCAACCAAGTAAATGGAGATTATCAAAAAAAAGATGAAAAACTGATGCCTTACAAACAACTGGTAGAAGATTTGAAAAATTACTTTGTATTCATCACATTCTACCAAGAATGGAAAACAAAGTTGTAGATGCTATGGCTACACTAGCGTCCATGTTACAACTGGAAGAACACCAATTCTGTTATGACTTCTTGGTGGAATAATTTTCCTTTCTAGCCTTTAATACACCTGAATCCCAAGTGATTTGTGCCTTAAATGCCCAAGACCAATCCCGATATGCCAAAATAATTGCTTATCTTACTGATTAAACCTTCCTCATGGTCTATCAAGGAATGAAAAATGAGCTTTCATTAGGACAGCATCACGTTATGTCCTCGTCACTACTAACTTATATAGGAAAGGTCTTGGTGGTACACTTCTTAGGTGTTTAGAACAAGAAGAGTTTGACCGCGCATTAAAAGAGGTTCACAAAGGTGTATGTGGATCTCACTCGAATGGCTTTTCATTGGCTGAGAAACTATTAAGAGTTGGCTACTATTGGCCTATAATGGAAAAATATGTTGTGCAATGTTCTAAAACACGTCACAAATTTCAAACACATGGAAACCTTATCCATGCTCCAGCCATAGAACTCATACCTTTTATAACACATTTTCCATTTCAGTAATGGGAATTTGATCTTGTTGGATAGATTTATCCTAATTCTTCAAGTGGACATAAGTAGATCATTACAACCACTGATTATTTCACCAAGTGGTTCAAGTTCATGTCGCTAATCAAAGCCATTGGAAAATAGGTTTCTATGTTCATCTTGAACTACATCATTTGTAGGTATGGGATACCCTTTTCTATTGTAATACACAATGGGGGTCAGTTCAAAAACCAAGATATCGAGGACCTTTGTACACAATTTAATATCACTCATCATTTTTCTTCAATCTATTATCCTCAAGGTAATGGACAAGCTGAGGCTTCAAATAAGAAAATTCTAAAAATCTTAAATAGAACTATGAGTAAGTCTGGCAAAGATTGGCATTTGCAACTAAATCCAGCACTATGGGCCTATATAACAAGTATCCAAATACCAACAAGAGCCACGTCATTTTCTCTAGTCTATGGTATAGAAGTAGTGCTACCCATTGAAGTAGAAATTCCATCTTTCACGTATCTCTCCAAGGTCTTGTTACAGATGAACAATATCGCATTGATAGGGTTCAGGCACTAGAACTACTAGATGAGCGTAGACAACAAGAATTTGATCATCTCAAAGTGTACCAAAAAAGAATGTCAAAAGGGTACAATAAGAAGGTAAAAACCATGAAAATTTCAATTGGGGGATCTCGTTCTCAGAGAGAATTCTAAAAACCAGCCAAATAGAGAATAAAAAGGCAAGTTTGAACCCAACTAGTGGGGCCTTTTGTTATTAATGCAACTTTCAGGACTGAATCTTATCAATTAGCTACACCTGAGGGGGATGTTCTTCATGGTCCCATCAATACCATAAACTTGAAGCAGTTCTATGCTTGACATCTGGTTGACAGAGCCCATGCAGTGGAAATAGTTCTCAGAAAATACAAAAAAAAATCAAGAAATTGATCCTGAAGAAATCCAAAAATAGTGGAAAAAGTCCTGAAAAAAGGTATCCGTGGTGAAAACCAGGAAAATAGGCACCTTGATACTAACAAAAAAAAGAGAAAAAAAAGAAAAAGAAAAAAAATTGAAAAAGAGAAAAGTGCCTTGGCAAAAACCTGGCAAACAGGTGTCACTTGTACTCTATGCTTCATCTATCAATGCCCTACTAACACTAATCCTTCACGACCACACCAGTGCTAATGGTTGACTCTTTTCCTTACAAATGTCATATCCTTGTCTAGGATTTATCTGCATTTGCCTCTTAGGAATAGTCATTCTACAATGGGGGCATCTTTGCTAGCATGTTCGATCTGCATCTGCTAGGTTGTCCTAGGTTCCTTTTCTAGGATGGTTTGCCTCTCAAAATAGTATATCTCAATACTTGCATCAAAACATCACTATCACAAACAAGGCTATTTATTTTACACCACCTACCTGTAACAGACATCATACTAGTGTTTGTCAACACTTTAATCATACTAGTGTTTCTCAACACTTTAGTCAAACAGTGTTCCTAAACACTACATTGGATTGCAATTGCAAATAAAGTTAATCTCATATACTCACACATGAAAACATATTGCTTGATTCCAAGTTCTAATTGATGATTCTCTATTGTGCTTGACAAATGAATCAACGGTATTTCTCAATACTACTTAAAAACATACAGACTATTCTTGGTTTGATTATGAATCTTTTATGTTCTGATGATGTTTCAAAATAGGGGCATGTAAGCAGTTATGAATTTTCTTTGATTGATTATCAATTGTTGATTGTTATATCTTTTGATTTACTCCATGACATCTATTCAAAGACAAAGAGTTGCAAGGACATGGGGCATAATGTTTTCTTGGTTTACTATGTATGGTGATTATTTCAATGATCCTATAAATTTCACCTAACTTGGATGTTTATGGTAAGAGCTACCAACATGAGTGGATAGCCGCATATATATAGATGTTTGTTATGTGTAAACTACAGTAAGGTTGAACCAATTTCCTTGTCTATTTCTAAATTAGATTCTAAGTAAGGTGTATGACACATTATATACCCAAGGATATGAATATTGAAGTTCATTGCGAGTCACATATCTTACATTATACACGAACAAAAGATGATTCTTAGAAGAAAAAGGAGATAACTAGAAATTCATCTTGGCCTCTATGCCTTAATGCTTAAGTTTATTTTCAACATTGCATCCAATACACATAGTATTCATACTTTCATGATACCTTTTGGGTATTAGTGATAGTTGTACTGTCAAATGATATCCATTAAAAAAATGCCCAAAGATGATAAAAATTCTACAATGTATACAAATCAGTGACAGTCCTAAGAGTCTGCATGTAGATGCATTTAAATATTTTAAGATTCATTTTTAGAACAACATAAAGACTTGAGCTCAAAATGATTTCATGGTTCATCCAAAATCCAAGTTAATTACTTAATCTATATCACTGATATTAATGTCATTGCATATCCATGGCATACATACTTCATTCATAAATGAGAATGAGAAAATACAAAAACAAATCATTCAAGCATTGCATTTCTTTTACATCCTAAGTGCATCCATACATATATTTGCGTAAAGAAAATCTCAAAAACATACATATGCATATTCATCTAGAATTATCTAAACACATTTATATATCAATAATAAATCAAAGAGCATAAATGATGTCATCACATGAATCTATTATATATCATCGAAAGACCAAGTACATAATCACATGTGCATCAATCTAAACCACTATCAAGAAAGAGAACCCATGAACATGTCAGAATTAGAAACAACTATCTTAGATATATATCAGTGATGGAACAGATCAAAAATACAAAATTATCTACAAAAGAGTATCAGTATAATCATGATGAAACAGATATACATGTATCAAATGTCTATAGTACAATGGATGATCTCATAAGGATATATACAAAATGTCTCAAATATCAAAAGTATGATATTAGGTCTGGCTATCACTCTCTCCCTGATCTGGAGGAGGAGGAGGTGGTGCATTGGCTTAAGCATGATGAGTTGGTGGAGGCATCGCTCCTTCTGACTGTTGTGCCACTATGGAATAAATAGGATCTCTCTATGCCTATGGAACTGCTACATAATATAAAGAAAAATAATATGTCTCTCTATGTCCCTAATGAGTTGTTGTATGGGCATGAACATCTCTCTCAGATCTCATAACCTCTAACTATTTGTCCCTACCAACAAGGTATCCAAAGTAGTGATACAAGCTTTGAGAAACTCACACTCTCTCTGACACTGTGATAAGGCATCTCCATCTCTTCTAGAACCCATGCCTATATCTATGGGAGGATCCTATCTAGGATGTCCACCTCCTCCACTTGGCACCTATCTCGATGGCCTTTGCTACTGTCGCTACTTCTCTCTGGTCAATAATGAACCTGGATCTATCCATTGAGGTACAAACCTACACTGAGTCTGTCTGCCACTAGCGCCCTCTCTACCACCACCCTCTCCACTACCACTCACTCCACCACCACCCACTCCGCCACCACCCCTATCATCTTCATCATCTCAGCTATGTCCATGACCTCTTTTCAGAGGAGGGTGTCTACAATCTCTCCTAGCCCACCTCTCCTATCACTCTGGGTTTCGCCTCTTCCTCTCATGAGTCTATCATTGGTAGGATCATAATCAAGAGCTTCCTCTATATGAGGAGGTACCTCATCAAGAGCTATAAATCAAGGAAAGGGATACTGTAACAAATGCGTAAGATATCCATCTGTACACCCAACATCTGCAACATCTCTAAGATAATCCCATCCAACTATAACCATCTGAATGATCACCATCTGTGCAGTCTCATATACTAATCTAGCCCCCCAAAAAGGCTCCTTGTCCTGAATACGTGCATATGATGTCAAATTCTATGACCTTCCCTATATACAATCAAACTGTGACAACACATGAGTAACAAGAAACCGCTTAACAAAGTAATGGGTCTGACCAATCAAATATCTACTCAGAAAAAAGTAAGGCATATGATGCCTATCTGAAGTCCACTCCTCAAAATCCAAGTATGGCCTCCATATGACCACTGTTATGTCATCTAGAATATGGCACTAGTACTATAGCTTACCCATATGTGGCTGTTGGATGAATCATGCATACATATATACATAAGGATGCTCTGGTTCTCTCTGTCTATCTACAATCGGCCATGTAACTGGGATTTACTCCAAGGCCCAGATCTGCAATATCAGAATCCCTACTATCATATTGTGGGATTACTCATAAATGATCTCATGTAACTCTTTGTACATGTGGGCTAATATAAAACTACCCCAGCCAAATCTGCGTGATGAGACAACCATTTGCTCTAAGGTCTCAACCAAACCGCACATGAATCCATAGTGACCTTTGTCAGGCATGAGGATACCTCCAATCAACCTAGCAAGATACACAGGTAAATGATCATAGTGAGCACACATGTAGTCCCATGTAAGATATCTATAGACTATAGTTTGATCTGCAAAGTACCTTCATGCAGACGCAATCGCTATCGTAGAATGTGACTAAAACTAAAGCTCCTGACCCATCACTAAAATCCACATAATGCGCCACACATCCTCAGGTGTGACATTCATCTCACTAGTTGGGAGATGGAAGGTGTTGTGCTCTGAATGCCATCTCTCAGAAAGAGAAATCAACAACCCTTGATTTACCCTTATATTGGGTAAATCTATGAGCGATGTCAATCTGAGACATGCTATGATTTCTAGCTCAACATGTGTCAAGGACCTAGATAAGGCAAGGAATCATCCTAGACAAGGTCCTTGAAAGGATACTACATCAAATTCAATCTGTCAAAAGAACACAAGAATAGGTTCAAATCAATATTCTAGCTAAGGAAACTACATAGAAAAACTATCATTCAAGTCTTTTTGGCCTTCACAAAGCACAAAAATAGTCAAAACTGGACAAAACCTAAGTCCTAAATTGAAAATGACTGTGTTTCTATAGGGTGTGATCCTGAACACTAGGTGCGATGCACAATTTCATGGATATGATGGGGAATCTAGGAAGCGATCATGTTCTGACAAAAAAGCGACGCGGGATGCAGGGTGCGATCATCTTTTCACAAGATGCGACGAAATTTGAAGACGAGCAGAATTTTACACTATGCGATACACAACAAGAAAATAGGATGTGATCCTAAAATTATAGGGTGTGATCCAGGATTTTGTGTGAAAACCAAATGTCACATGGGATGGACTGGATGTGACCCAAGATATGAGATGTGATTGGAAACTAAATGCTTAATAAGTACTGCAAAATTTGACAAAAATCAAAATAGGAAGCATGAATAGGTAGGTATTGATGTACTCACCGGCGGTGCATAATCGATCGGAAGTTGATGTTGACATGCAAGCTTGAATTCATGTTTCTCCATGAGAACCACCATCTCTGTAGAGCTCTAGATTTACTGAGGATAAAAGTGAAAATGAATGAGTAAAAAGTGAATTTTGAGATATTTATTGACATTTTTGAGCTATTTAGGAGCTCTAAAAATCCTCCCTGACTATCAAATTTCAATTTTTTTCTTCTCTAATCAATCGGGAATGAAATAGATGTGTAGACGATGTTATAAACAAAATGCTACACATTTTATGACAGTCTCCAAAACAAAAATGCAGAATTTCTATACATGTTCATAAAATTATTCGCAGGCTTCACGCAATTAATTTTTTGGGTTCTATATCATCAAATTGCACGTTCTTCATCAAAATATTGGTCCTACATCATTTTATAAGACTCAGAACTTCCATTTTAACATAATCAACTTGGCAAAATTGTGTTTTCTCTTAACACACCTTCGCTTCATCATTTCTTCTAAATTGATTCTTTCTTGATTCAATAGATCTGTTCAAGTGATATATCATTCTACAGAGGGATTTTATTATTTTTCCTTCGAATTCATTCCTGAGGGGGCATCATCACACTTAAAATCATTCAAATTCTTTCTCAAAAGCATTAAAATGACTTCATCATCAAAAGACTAGGGGCATGGCAGTTTCCCTCGATCAAGTCAGGACTGTTGGATAGAAGACTTTAGTGCTAACAAGGTGGATATCTATGTCCACATATTCTCATATCTTTATTAAGCTCTTAGTACCTTTGAACTAACCTTTGTTCGATCAAGTTCAGAGTCAATATTATCAATTCTCATTCAATCAAGTTTAGAATTGATACCTCATAGATTCTAGCACCTTCGTACTGACCTTCGTTTGATCAAGTTTGGAGTCAGTATTATCAATTCTCATTCGATCAAGTTCAGAATTGGTATCTTAAGATCTTTGTTTTATTTACCTTTTTTTATATCAAGATCAAAGAAAATACTATCAGTCTTAGTTCAATCAAGTGTGAGACTGATCTCAACAGAAATTTTGTTCAATCAAGTGCAGAATTCTCAAACTTTTTGAAGTCAATATCAAACATTCTTTGAATCAATGCACTGCTCGCACATCAATTCAAAGAGGGGAAAATGTAACCACCCTAATTTGGTCTGCTCTGATGAGAGACCCTATTTTTCCTAAGTGTGATCATACCCCTAATTATGTCAAGACAATTGCTCAATTAATTAGCATAGTTCATTTAAATCAATTTAATTTCCTAAAAATCAAAGTGATCTCATTAATAATTTACATTAATTGCCTTAGCCAATTAAATCAAATCAAAATAATTAAATCAAAAGAATTAAATACATGGCTAAGGTAATTAATTAAAAGGAATTAAATAAATTCCCTAATTACAACTCCTCACTTGCAAAATGGAAATTCAATCCATTAGCCAATGAGATTTAAATCACTTGGATCACCTCACATGGATCACCAAATATTCAATCTCCACCTCTCTTCACAAATCAATCTTGACCTCTCATTCCTCAAATTCTTCTATAAAAGGAATGAATTTTGAGCTCAATGGGCCCCTAATCTTAGAAATTTGAAAGTACTCTTATGTTGCCCTTAATCTTAGAATTTCAATTACATCTTTATGTTGCTCTAATTTTGTAGAATCCTAAATGCATTTAGTTTATAGTAATTTCATAATCTCTTTGGTGCACTTAAAATGAACTTTGTTTGAGCATTTAGCTTGCATTCTCTCTAAATCTTCAATTCTAAGCATAAATGTGCCACTGATTTATGCATAATATGAGGGAAAATTATAGCATTTATCAAACTCTTCTTAGATATGGAGCAATATGTCGATTTTAGTGATTTCTATGTGCTTTTAGTCTCACATTGTTTTTCTCACTAATGTAATGATATATTGAAGTGTTGTGTTGTAGCTTGTAGGTCCACAAAATACACACACCAAGTTCCTTAGCCCCATCTAGTCAATGACCACCCACTTGGCCTCCCTAAAGCCCTATTATATTCCCAACACTGTTGATTCTCTCTCTCACACCTCCAGTATATCCACGCTCCTCTACACAGTCACCAACATATATCAATCCTCCTTCTACCAAGTTTTCTAGTTAAGCTTACAGCGTAGACCCACCCTCTTCTCCCCCACCCATCAGTATGTCCCATTATATATGCTAGAGACACTAGTATCAATGTGAATTCATTCCTCTCTACATTGAGCCAACCTACCCCTTTTTCCCCTCTAGCACTCTCTCTGATCCTCAATATTTTTTTATGGATCTGCTGCACCTCCTGGTGGATATGTCTATCTCTTCCCCCCTTTTTAATGGATCTACTACCATTTCTTGACATATTAATGTACACACCTCAAATTGCTTCATTTCCTATGTGTGATGCTAACACTACTTTTCCTCTTAATTGAATAAATTAATCGTTATTATTTAATTGAGTTGTGTCATTCTCCTAATTAAAATTAAAATTTAGTATTTCCCTCCAAAATCAATAATTAAATTATTTGAATTAATTATTTAACGTCTACTTCATTTATAATCAAATTCTTTTCTAATTTTGTCTAATTATTCTTCTAAATATTAATTAAATTATTTTATTATTTAATTAATGTCTTTTCTAATTTTAATTGAATAATTCTTATTATTTAATTAAATTAAAATTCATCATTCTTATCATCACAGTTAAATGATTATTCCAATTATTTAATTAACTAATTATATCTTATATAATTGAATTATTTAATTATTCCACTTCCACGATGTCAACTAAAGTCTTCTAAAAATAAATAAATTATTTTATTTATTTATTCCTAATCATGCACAATTAAATAAATTTTGAATTTAATTAATATAATTATTCTTCTACTTCCACCTCTTTGACTAATACTAACCTTGAGTCTGACTAACCCATCCACTCTGTCATCTATCCAATGACTTTTCCTAACTGGTCAATTTAATTAGTTCTCAATTTACTCAAATCAGTTATCTATTAATTAGTCTCACTTAATTGATCAATCAATTATTATTTTAATCAATCAATTCTTTCATGCAGTTAGTTAAGTTAGTTAAGCCAGTTCACTCTTAATCAGTCTAAACTTAATTAATTCAAATAACTCTAGTCTAAATGAGTCTTAACTGCCTATTATCAATCAATCAGAACTATCTATTGAAATCCAAGGAAATTCTACATAATGAAGGTGATTATCTTTTATTCATAACCACGATTTTCAAATCCTCATGTTATCATAATTTGAGCAAATCTAAGAGCTAACAATTATAAAGAGAAGGAGAAAAGCCAAGGGAGGATTTATGGTTTGATGCTTGCATGTTTATTTTCAATTTTCTATGGTATGCATTGAATTATGTCTTTCTCTCTTGAATAGGAGTATATTATCTACAATAATATAGATCTTTTGGTTTGATCCAGCATTGGTTGTTATAGGTACACTAATTCGATTATTGACCCCCATTACAAATAGTGAACCCAACATGAAACACCTATTGTTTCTTCTTCTTCTTCTTTTGTGCAGCTACAGGAAAATACACATTTGAGTTTCATTTGCCACAATTGCATGTTTGAAAGTCACATATGGTTTTTATCATTCACAATTACTTTCTTCTTAGTAATAATATTTGGGTTGTTCTCTATTTTTTGTGCATTTTTATTCATCGCAGTCATAGATTATACAACACAATTTCATGTCATGGATACGTGATTGTTTTTAATCGATTACATAGTTTTCCTATCTCAAATCTTTATTTATCTTTGTTTTTACGCATGCATGCTTTATCGATGCAATTGATTTTTATTTGATGCATGTGCAAGTGAAATGTTACAACTGCCATAATTAAATGACACAAATGGAGGTTTAAAATTTACATGTGCACATGAAGTGACACAATCTACTATCAAAACACATGCATAAAAAATTCAAGTTGAATTAGTCGTCTAAATAGAGAAGAAGAAGAAGAAGAAGAAGAAGAAGAAGAAGAAGAAGAAGAAGAAATAAGGGTCAATCAAAATTTCACATGAAGAGTAGCAGCAGAGGAATTTCCAATCGATATCGAGTATCAGGAAACCTTCAAAAATTATTTGAAAAGGTTATACATTTATTATGACAAATAAAGGTTTATTAATGTCAATATCAATAATCTTCATGAATATGAGCTTTGAATTCTAGATATAGGGTTTTTGGATACTGGTATCTAATTTGTAGCTTATGGTGAGGATATATAACTTATATGTCTTATCATTCACACTTTGTTTTGGGCTATAAAATAAAATTTTAAAATTTTGTTTGTTTGTAGCATAAAGAACACATCATTTTGGGAAATAAAAATTGAACAACAAAATAGAACACGCAGACGATCTTATCAACAAAGAGTACAAGGTTTACAAAAAGGTGCTACAATGGTTCTCTTATGAATACAATGCATAATTCAATTGGGGACTTAGGTCCTTGACCCAATTGAACTACTATCACAAAACACCCTAGTACCATTCTCTGTAATATTCTCCCTTACACATACTATCATGGGTCCATAACGAACATGATAGAAATAACATTTTTTACAAAACTAAGCTAGCAGTATCAAACATTCAGAATAGTCATCACAAAACATAAAGAAAACTCCCAAGCGGGGGAATAATCAATTCAATATTAAATCATAAAAGATATCGTGATAATTCAACATTAAATAAAGTGTGACCAATGTCACAAAATAGATAGCGAAAAGAGAGTCTGATGACTAGTCCAAGTATAAGAAAGTTCAAAAATTTAATGCTAGCCCAAATACAACACAAACAAATCATAAAATAACCAAAATATAGTACACAAACCCTCTTTACAATATAGTACCATCATCTATCATGAAAACCATGACAATGGGTCACAACTATAATTCTAGTATGCCCTCTAGTACATCATAGACAAATGCAAGTACTATATCACAAACTATACCAGTGACTACTATAACACCTAGCATAACAATACCTCCAGTCTCTAGTGCAAGTGTTATGACCAATACAATAACTCAAGGAGGACCTTAAAATCAACCCCTAGTGGTTTTAAATGTCAATTTTCAAGGGGTACCTTCTAACCAAAACACTAGTGGTCCAAATGTCAAGGTGGACCTTCCACATCCTAGTGGTATGAACACCACATTTAAAGGGCCCTCCTTTACTCAAAACACAAGTGGAAAAAATATTGGGGTAGTACCTTAATTTCATCATACAAATCCTTTTGCTCAACCTAATCTGGCATTTCCATATTTCACACCCACAAAGTGTTTCCACCTATGTTCGTAGGTATACAAACACCTCAAACATGTTTCCAGGAGCTCAAAAAACATATATGAATAATTGAATACCCATGTATCAACATCAAAATATATTTATGGGCCTTATTCTTGGTTCCAAGATAAATATGCCTTTAACACCTACTGAGATATTAGCACAACAGGTGAAAACCCTCCAACAAAAACTAACCAGCATGGAGACTACTGATTAAAAGAACATGTACATTGTGGATGAGTTATGTCCCTATCCTTTTGACAAAACATTGTACATGCCACCCTTTCCTTTGAATTTTGAAACATGAAAATTTGACAGATATAAGGAGAAGCATGATCTAAGGGACCATATTAGGGTATTATTTATGACTTGTATCAAGGTTTCTCGCGATGACCCTTATTGTATGTGCCTCTTTCCATGAATTCTTAGTGTCCATCCATGGAGTGTTTCTCACATCTACCAGCAAGAATACGGTCATGGAGTGAATTGGTAGGAAAATTCATATCAAACTATTTTCATAACATCATAATAGAAGTCACAATCTTGGATCTAAGTAACACTAAGAAGAAAATTGTAGAACCCTTTGCATCCTCCCTACAACAATGGAGGAACATGGTAGATGATGTTATCAACAATGTTCTCAACAACTAAATAGAATGCTCAGACGATGTTATCAACAACATGCTACACATTTTACGATAGTCTCCAAAAAAAATGCAGAATTGCTATACATGTTCAAAAAATTATTCATCGGCTTTACGCAATTATTTTTTTGGGTTCTATATCATCAAATTGCACATTCTTCATCAAAATATTGGTCCTACATCATTTTACTAGACTTGAAACTTCCATTTTCACGTAATCAACTTGGTAAAATTGTGTTATCTCTTAACACACCTTCGCTTCATCATTTCTTCTAAATTGATTCTTTCTCAATTCAATAGATCTGTTCAAGTGATGTATAATCCTACAGAGGGATTTTATTCTTTTTCCTTTAATTTCATTCCCGAGGGGGAATTATCACACATAAAATCATTCCAATTATTTCTCAAAAGCATTAAAATGACTTCATCATCAAAAGACTAGAGGCATGGCAGCTTCCCTTGATCAAGTTGGGACTATTGGATAGAAGGCTTCAGCACTAACAAGATGGGTATCTATGTATGCATATTCTCATATCTTTATTAAGCTCTCAGCAACTTCATACTAGCCTTCGTTCGATCAAGTTCAAAGTCAGTATTATCAATTCTCATTTGATCAAGTTCATAATTGATACCTCATAGCTCCTATCAGCTTCGTACTGACCTTTGTTCGATCAAGTTTGGAGTCAATATTATCAATTCTCATTCGATCAAGTTCAAAATTGGTATCTTAAGATCTTTGTTTTATTGACCTTTGTTTGATCAAGTTCAAAGTCAATACTATCAGTCTTAGTTCAATCAAGTGTGAGACTGATCTCATCAAAAAGTTTGTTCAATCAAGTGCGGAATTCTCAAACTTTCTTAAGTCAACATCAAACATTCTTTGAATCAATGCACTGCTTGCACATCAATTAAAAGAGGGGCAAATGTAACCACCCTAATTTGGTCTACTCTGATGAGAGACCCTATTTTCCCTAAGTGTGATCATACCCCTAATTATGTCAAGACAATTCCTCAATTAATTGGCATAGTTCATTTAAATCAATTTAATTTCTTAAAAATCAAAGTGATCTCATCACTAATTTACATTAATTTCCTTAGCCAATTAAATCAAATCAAAACAATTAAATCAAAAGAATTAAATACATGGCTAAGGTAATTAATTAAAAGGAATTAAATAAATTCCCTAATTACAACTCCTCACTTGCAAAATGGAAATTCAATCCATTAGCCGATGAAATTTAAATCACTTAGATCACCTCACATGGATCACCAAAGATTTAATCTCCACCTCTCTTCACAAATCAATCTTGACCTCTCATTCCTCAAATTCTTCTATAAAGGGAATGAATTTTGAGCTCAATGGGACCCTAATCTTAGAAATTTGAAAGTACTCTTATGCTGCCCTTAATCTTAGAATTTCAATTACATCCTTATGCTTCTCTAATTTTGTATAATCCTAAATACATTTTGTTGATAGTAATTTCATAATCTCGTTGGTGCACTTAAAATGAACTTTGTTTGAGGATTTAGCTTGCATTTTCTCTAAATATTCCATTCTAAGCATGAATGTATCACTGATTTACGCATAATCTAAGGGAAAATTATAGCATTTATCAACCTCTTCTTAGATAGGGAGAAATACGTTGATTTTAGTGATTTCTATGTGCTTTTACTCTCATATTGTTTTTCTCACTAATATAATGACATATTAAGTGTTGTGTTGTAGCTTGCAGGTCCACAAAATACACACACCAAGTTCCTTAGCCCCATCTAGTCAATGACCACCCACTTGGCCTTTATAAAGCCCTATTATATTCCCAACATCGTTGATTCTCTCTCTCACACCTCCAATATATCCACACTCCTCTACACAGTCACCAACATATATCAATCCTCGTTCTACCAAGTTTTCTAGTTAATATTACAACGTATACCCACCCTCTTCTCCCCCACCCATCAGTATGTCCCATTATATATGTTAGAGACACTAGTATCAATGTGAATTCATTCCTCTCTACATTGAGCCAACCTACCCCTTTTCCCCCTCTAGCACTCTCTCTGATCCTCAGTCTTTTTCGATGGATCTGTTGCACATCCTAGTGGATATGTCTGTGTCTTCCCCCCTTTTCAATGGATCTACTACCTTTTCTTGACATATTAATGTACAAACCTCAAATTGCTTCATTGCCTATGCATGATGCTAACACTAATTTTCCTCTTAATTGATTAATTAATCTTAATTATTTAATTGAGTTGTGTCATTCTCCTAATTAAAATTCAAATTTGACATTTCCCTCCAAAATCAATAATTAAATTATTTTAATTAATTATTAATGTCTACTTCATTTATAATTAATTTCTTTTCTAATTTTGTCTAATTATTCTTCTAAATTATTTTATTATTTAATTAATGTCTTATTTAATTTTAATTGAATAATTCTTATTATTTAATTAAATTAACATTCATCATTCTTATCATCACAGTTAAATGATTATTCCAATTATTTAATTAACTAATTATATCTTCTATAATTGAATTATTTAATTATTCCACTTCCACGATGTCAACTAAAGTCTTCTAAAAAAAAAAAATTATTTTATTTATTTATTCCTAATCATGCACAATTAAATAAATTTTGAATTTATTTAATAATTATTATTCTTCTACTTCCACCTCTTTGACTAATACTAACTTTGAGTGTAACTAACCCATCCACTCTATCATCTATCCAATGAATTTTCCTAATTGGTCAATTTAATTAGTTCTCAATTCACTCAAATTAGTTAACTATTAATTAGTCCCACTTAATTGATCAATCAATTATTATTTTAATCAATCAATTCTTTCATGCAGTTAGTTAAGCCAGTTCACTCTTAATCAGTCTGAACTTAATTAATTCAAATAACTCTAGTCTAAATGAGTCTTAACTACCTATTATCAATCAATCAGGACTATCTATTGAAATCCAAGGAAATTCTACATAATGAAGGTGATTATCTTTTATTCATAGCCACGATTTTCAAATACTCATGTTATCATAATTTGAGCAAATCTGAGAGCTCACAATTCCAAAGAGAAGGAGAAAAGCCAAGGGAGAATTAATGATTTAATGCTTGAATGTTTATTTTTAGTTTTTTATGGTATGCATTGAATTATGTCTTTCTCTCTTGAATAGGAGTATGTTATCTCCAATAATATAGATCTTGGGGTTTGATCCAGCATTGGTTGTTATAGGTACACTAATTTTATTATTGACCCCCATTACAAATAGTGAACCCAACATGAAACACCTATTGTTTCTTCTTCTTCTTCTTTTGTGCAGCTACAGGAAAATACACATCTGAGTTTCATTTGCCACAATTGCATGTTTGAAAGTCACATATGGTTTTTATCATTCACAGTTACTTTCTTCTTAGTGATTGTATTTTTTTTGTTCTCTCTTTTTTATACATTTTTATTCATCGCAACCATAGATTATACAACGCAATTTCATGTCATGGATACACGATTATTTTTAATCGATTACATATTCTTCCTATCTCAGATCTTTATTTATCTTTATTTTTATGCATGCATGCTTTATCGATGCAATTTATTTTTATTTGATGCATGTGCGGGTGAAATGTTGCAACTGCCATAATTAAAGAAGAAGAAGAAGAAGAAGAAGAAGCAATATTTGCAAAGGTTATACATTTATTATGAAAAATAAAGGTTTATTAATGTCAATATCAATAATCTTCATGAATATGACCTTTGAATTCTAGATATAGGTTTTTGGATACTGGTATCTAATTTGTAGCTTGTGGTGAGGATATATAACTTATATGTCTTATCATTCACACTTTGTTTTGGGCTATAAAATGAACTTTTTCAATTTTGTTTGTATGTAGCATAAAGAACACTTCATTTTGGGAAATAAAAATTGAACAAAATTTTCATGTATTCTTGTTGTGCTTGCACGCTCTATCAATGGAAAACTTTTTATTTTATTAGAGAGGCATGTCTGGGGATTTCATCACTCTAGAGGACAACCTCAAACTGGAAAATCCTTCCAACCAGTATAGAAATAAGACATGGAGCAAAATATTGAATGTCTTACACCTGACTAAGCTCAGGTAGGGGTGTGTGTGATAGCTCAAATCAGGCCTATATACCTAAGGAGATGACATCACCAATTAGAGACTTTAGTGTCTCATACCTATTATCCAATTGGGCAAGCACCGCAGATCTAACTAAAATCACTAAGGTAGAGGGAACCCATTCTAAATTTTTAACATTACAAAATTAAAGTGCAATGAGACGGAATAATCTCCCCCCAAAATCTCTCACCATATGTTTCCTAGCAAATTGGTTCAATAGGGGGGAAATCCTCTTTGATAAAGATTTGGAAAAGGAAAAAAAATGTGCGCACCCTCAAGTGTGATACTGTTGTTTGAGCTAATGGAAATTCAATTTTTGGGATGGAATTTTGCTTATCAAGTTGTGACCTTAGGCTAATAGTTTGTTGTTTCTATTTTCATCTATATTCAAACTAGTGAAAATCTTGTGGCTTGTTAAAGTCATTGAACATACATAGATTGGTAAATTTGTCAAACAACCATATTATTCTATGTGTGTTTTTTTGTTCTAAAAATCCAAAATTGATTGTCAAACTATACACAGAGAAAATGATGCAATTGTCTTTAAAATATTGTAACTACTGGAAAAATGACACAACTATCATATTAGGCATGAAATTATAATATTCTGCATCATATTCGCTAGTTATAGAGTCGTAATCAACCTAACTATGCTACACAATTGCTTGTCATTTTACCAAACTAGAACAATATCTCAGAAATAATTTTACCAGTCCAGAACACTAATAGTCTTAGTTAAAATGACACACTTGTAAACCATTCATTGTAATTGACTGGTAAAATTAGGGTATTCACATCAGACAATTCAAAGCAAAGATAAGGTCAATTCATGGACTTACACATTATTCAGCAACACAATTTTCAATATTTGGCATCAAAGATCATTTAGGGTTTACCTTGCATGTCATCCTTTTATGGTTTACCTTGCATGTCCTCATTTTAGGTTATATTAGCACCCCCAAATTATTAAGGGGGTGAAGCTATGAAATTAAAATTTTGCTAATATATTTCAATTGTATGCCCTACTTTTCTATAAAACCATGGAGGAACATTCACTACAACAATGGAGTCCTGAGGTAGTAGGTTCAATGGATATGGAATACCCCAAGTCTCCACTGAGATGCCACCATAAAACCCAACTTGCCAAAGGAGCTACAGGGTACAAAAAAAGCAACCTACCCCAGCTTTTTGTTGTGATTACATATGTTGTGCACAATTGATAGCAAAAGATCATGGTGAAAGGTTGATTAAGACTAATGTAGTAAAGAGTAATTTCCCTGGGATTCCACACCAAAAATAGTGGTAAGAAAAAAAGCTTCACGGAAGGATAGGGAATGTTAGGAGCCCACAATAAGATGAGACCTTGTGACTCTGCCCAATATCTTAAAGGAATGAAGTTTACCAACGGAAGCACAGAGTGATTCTTAGTTTGTTCACAGGTTAGGGGGAGTTGTTTAAAATATTGCAAAAATGTAAGAAGCATGCATGGGATAAAATGCCTTGGACCCTATGATTTTGTGAGTGGAAAAGAAGGTAGTGAACTATAGCGGCAGAATACAGGGGTGCACAAGTTGACCACTCAAAGATGATTTGTGAAGGATCAAACCTATCTAGAGATGACATGTGGGTCCATGTAAAATATCGGTTAAGAAAGTTCAATGGGTGTTTGGTGATGCATGCATAAAGTATGAAGATAAGGTTGAAGGTACCAAGGTAATGAAAGGACACTATTAGGTCAAATTGAATAATGAATTTCCAATTAGTCAGAGCATGAAATAAATGTTCTTTGTCAGAAAAGAGATCTCACATATCAAATTCATCTCTATTGTGCAGAGATTACGACAAGCCAAAAAATCCTTTTCACGGGCTTTTTGCAGTGTATGTATATCGGGAGTAGCTACATGTTTCCAGCACAATTTCTAGAGTTAAAAATGTCAAAGGGAGAGCTTTAATAGGAAAAACATAAATACCTTGCATGGGTTATGCATTGGTATTCAAAATTTTATGTCACCTTGTAGGATAGGTGATGATTTTCATAATGGAGGGGTGTGGTTGTTGTTGGTGATGTTAAAGGAGATATACAAAAACCTTGGCCATAGGCATGAAAGTGCTTCATCTTGTAGTTTTAGAGGTATCAAAAGATCTCTTGATGGTTGTAAAGGTATCAAACCATTCGAGTTCCAGAGTAGGCCTTGTTTGCCTCTCGTAAATGACAAATATCTCTGCATATTGTCCCTTAATACATCCTTAGGGATGGGTTGTAGAGAAGGGCCTAGGTGAATGGAAAATAAATGAGGATTTTAGGCATTCAGTGCCCTCTATCTGATCAAAAGATTCAGATAGAGGTTACCACCCAAGGCTCTCTCTAATAGAAGACAAGATGTAAATCCAGCATCTATGCATGATTTTAGATTCTGGTGTGCCAGGTGTGATATAGGCATGGATCATAGATTTCACGGGTTTATTAGGATGCCTAGGATTGGGACCATTAGCTCAACTGACATACTGATCACGCTAGAGGACAAAGTCAGCTGGAAGTTGTTCTACAAATAAGATACTCCTCTTCAAATAAATGGTTGTGGTTGATTGTTTTTCTTGAGTGTTATTACATCCCTTAAATTTTAAAAGGGGTTTTCAAACTAATTAAATGAATAATATCACTTTTAAAGGGATCTTCACATGTGTAGGAAAAGAGATTTCATAGAAATAGATAGTGCAAATCATAATTAGTGGAGCAGGTAAGTAGAAACATTGGGTATTGGTAGAGAATGGGAGGCACTTTAATGAGTAGATTTGGGGATGAAGGGGACACATGACAAGATCAAATAAAGTCTCAGAACCTCCTTTTCTTATATAAATTCCACCTCTTTTCTCATTCACAGGGTTTGGAATGTAATATGAATTTTAGACAAGCTAATAGAATTGTAAATATTCCAGTGTATGAAGTTACCTTCAAGTTTTGAATGTATATTTTCTTCTTAGCATCTTTCTGTTAGTATATGAGCATCATGCAAAATTATCATAAAGGTTTTATCCAAAATGTATCTTGACCTCATATGAATTGAGATATTCAAGATGTTTTAATTATTCTTGTAAAATTCATTGTTAATGTGTAGCTATGTGTGAGGGTCCCATTCCAGGAATGAATTAAATTCCATTTACAAAGTTATCGTAAGGTCTGAATGTATTTTAGATGTGTAAGAAGAGCCTCTATGGTAACATATGGAGTTGTCTTAATGTCATGCATTAATGATTAGTAGGCTCACTAATTTGAAGTTACATGCTTCTAGATATATGTTCATCACCTACAGTTTGACTCGGTGCCCGTGGAATAGACACAAATCTATGTTGTCTAAAAAAATTTCCAGAATCACCCAGTTTTAAAGAATCTTTTACCTTATTATTCTTAGGTGTAGTTTTGAGTTTTATCTCTCAACTATGTATTCAAATTATATATTCAGAATAGATCCAATTTTGAGAAAAGTCTTTAGGTGTTCTAATTAAATGTGTTGAGATCTATTTGTTGTTTGTAAAACTTTTTTGAAGCAAGCCTAATATCTAGAAGTGTTACTAAGGTTCACCTGCCTAGGTTTTGCAAAACCTAAAGTGCAAAAGGATTCCAAAGCCTTATCAATTGGGCACTAACTCTAGATACCCAAAAATAGGAGAAGGCTAATTCTTTAGGTTATCTTGAACCATCAGTTGGAGAAACCAATAAGATATACCTTGCATGTCCTCATTTTAGGGTTTACCTTGGATGTCCTCATTTTAGGATTTATCTTATATGTCACCATTTTAGGGTTTACCTTGCATATACTCATTTTAGGGTTTACCTTACATGTCATCATTTAAAGGTTTACCTTGCATGTCCTCATTTTAGGGTTTACCATGCATGTCCTCATTTTTAGAGTTTACCTTGAATGTCCTCATATTAGGGTGTATTTTGTATGTCCTTATTTTAGGATTTCCTTTGCATATCCTCATATTAGGGTTTACCTTGTATGCCTCATAGATTTCATTTTGATCTTGCATGTTTTAGACTTTGGTATCTTTATCTTTTAGGGTAGAGAAAATATCTTATTTTGGATCTTAATATAAATGGTGATAGATTCTTTTTTACCTCTCCTATCAAAACAATCCTGTCCTCAAAACATTGTCATTGTCTTGTCATTACTACTTGTAGGTCAAAATGTTTCTCCTCGTCATTTAGGGTTGCTCCTAAGATGTTGTTATCTTGAATTTTTCATTTAATCCTCTTAAATGTTTATTTGTTTAAACTTAGTTGTCACATATATTTTTGCATGTCTTGCATTGTTATTTTCCCAAAATCAGAAAATCCAAAAAAAAAAAAATCTTTCCTACATTGTTAATATAATCAAATCATATTCAAGTTGTACCTAGTCTTGCATTTTTATTTTCCCAAAATTAGAAATCCAAAAAATAATTGTTTCCTTCCTAGTGGTTATGATAGTTCACCTTGCATTTTCATAGTATCATTCTTGCATTTCTAGATGTCATTAACTCAGTTAAAGAAAAAGGGGCAAATGAACCCAAATCAGGACCCTACATTCAATCCTTCTAGTAACATGAGTTTCAATTTCAACACGCTATTGGATTCACAATGACCACCTAAGAGTGGGGATACCTTACCTCCTCCTAGTGATGAATTTTTGTTGGCAAACATTCAAGAACACACCACCCAAGAAGAGGTGGAACATGCATCAGAAGATCCTAGGGTCCTTGTTGTCATGAATGCCTTATTATCAGAAGACCCTAATAGATACTTCCATCTTGAAAAAAATGGAGCTAAACTACTACTAGGTTTTGACACATCTACCATTGTGGAGGGTAACCCAATGTATTCATCCCAAGTCTCTAGTATTCTACCATCTAGTAGCACAACCCACGTTGCAACTCAAGAAACAACTTCGGCAATACCATCTAGGATCCATTACACAAACCCTCTTTACAATACAATACCATCATCTATCACAAAAACCATGACAATGGGTCAAACTATAATTCTAGTATGCCCTCTAGTACGTCACAGACCAATGCAAGTACTATATTGCAAACTATACTAGTGACTACTATAACACCTAGCATAACTATAACACCCCGCCAGGGAACCCAAGAGAAGTTAACCTAAAACATAATACCAAAATTATAGAATGCTTTTTTTTAAAGTTTATAATTGATAATGAATAACAACATAGAAGAAATATAACATAAGACAATACATACTCATAAATATAACTCATTTATAGATTATGAATCCCAAGGGTTTCATGACATAGAATTACGTAAGTTAACTAATCTACTAAATACAATAAATAATATACAATCTCCATATAATGCAAATGAATATACAAGAACATCATCTCATAAAGGGAACCTAGATACAATTGATACCATAAGGTATACATAATGAACCAACATCTATTGCACAAGTTCACTGGGTATGTAATAAAACCCAATACGAAGTACAATAAAATAATCCAAGAATGTCTCAACTGATATAATGATACAAGAATACAACATAAGAAAGATAAGAGAAAGTCTCCAAGAATGAAGAACAAGAAGATAGAACTGCAACAAGGATCATCCTGAAAGGAAACTAAGTGTGCAAAAAATAGTTCCCTATGCTAAACTCCCAAGAAGAGGATCGTGCAAATTCAGATTTAACCCTTATCAATTACAAAATGATAATACAATAACATGCATACATATAAAAATGAGAATGAAACAATGATTTACCCTGGGGAAAACCTTTCGGTAAAAAACCCCAGCACTCCAAAACCTGCACAATGTATTAATCAAAACTATTTTTGTTTACAATACACTTGCAATGCAAGTTATTTTAGGAGATAATCAACACTTGAATACAAATACGGAAGCATAACAACATTCCAACAATACACTAACTTCACTCTGTGATTTGCAACCTAGAAATGCTTATATCATGCACTTCCCTTTTTAGGGAAACTTCCAAAGATAACCGTATTAGGGTTTTACCATTCTCTAGAAAAATAGGAACCCAAAAAAAATTTCATTGCAAAAGACTGTACAGTACTCAACATAATCAATTGCCACATGTCTTGCATGTCTTCACCTATCATCAAATATTTCACAATTAGCTCTTACAAATATTAATGACCGTCATAGGAATCCGTCATAACCATTTCAATCATGGTTACCTTACACATTGTCCAAAGTGCCGACATTTGGCAAATAACCTCTATTCACCTAGACCAAGTTTGATCATCCTTGTCATCTTCCAAGTGGAGTGAAAACACAACATTTCCACTCAACTAAATGACAGAATAGATATCAAACTTAAATAAATTATTTTCAAATAATTAAATACAAAACAAATAATATCAAATGTAAGGAAATATACAAGGTTGAGACACCTTATTCCTAACACATCCAAGCATAAATTCACAAATGTTGGATCTCAATGGTAATAAGAATCACTACCACCCAACCTCGTGGAACCAAAGGTCCACTCCCACCATGTTGAGGAGATAACATCAGTCCCACATGCATGGTTAATAACCAACAAGCAAAACTAATGCAAAGGTACACTAGATAAAAAGGTAACAAGAAGAATCAAGGTTTAAAACATAAAAGATCAAGAGATCAAAAAAGTGTACCAAAAACTCACGTAGGAACCTAGAACACATATAGGGAAGTGTCATCACATAATTCCACCCTTGAGTTACCCTAGTAGCCCAACTGGCCATGACCCCAAGTGACTCTATGTGGCTCATTAATCCTTTTGTACAGACAAGGATTCTAATCATGAAGACCTCAAACAAGAATCCTCTTTCTCACTCCCATCCTAGCCTATACTAGCACTCATGGCATGGTTGAGATCACAAAATTATCTTATTAATGTTTCTCTCCTAATAAATTTATTAAGTTATCACTTTTTAGTTACTTTCAATGGGTTACCCTAGTAGCCTCTTAACGCCCTGGCCCCCATTGCAAGCCACTTCCCCTCTACGCTCCTAGATAACCTACCCTAATGCTCCTAGCCATAGGACCAAAAAGAAGACAAATCCAAAACCATAAAGACTTCTTGTAAAGCATTAAGTCATGAAAATCACCAATGCAAATTCTAAAGCATACAAAGAACAATACATCCTATACAAGTATCAAGAATTTCCATCCCATACTAGACATCTCAATAATCAATACCAAAACTCGTATTACATCATGAGACCAATGACCATCAAAACATCAAAAGTATCCATCTCCAAACATGAAGTAACAAAATTCAAAGACCATCAGTCAGGTCATAACACAACCACAATAGAAGGAACAAGGTGACCATGTAGAATCTCAACACAATAATGGTTGTCACCTTTTATGTTCAAATAACATAATGATCAAGGATCAAGAGCACGTGACTTCATTCATAGATGCACCCAAAAACCACACATGAACCAATCGTGACATAAAAAGGTTAAGAAATTTTACAACACAAATCCAAAAGGGTAAAAGTATAAAACCATAAAATAAAATTTAAAATTTTTTTAAAAAAAATCAAGTCTGAAAAACCAAACACGACATAAAGTATGCATATGAAATGTATTTTTTAAATTCTACATTAATACTTTAATTCCATATAATTCATGATACATTTATAACCTAAATAATTAAAATCTAAAATAAATTACAAATAATAGACTAAGGAACTAAATATTAAATTTTAAAGAAAAATAAACTGATTATTAAATTAGAAATTAATCAAATTAAATATAATCTAAACTAATTCAAATTGTAAAAATGCAACTAAATAAAAAACAAAACTAAAAAAAATATAGTAAAATGAGACCATGCAAATAATTTTTGAGAAAAGAAAAGAAAATATATAAAAACAATAAAATCACGTAGAATGGAGAGTTTATTTAAAATAAAGTGCAAGTCCTTTCTAATAAAAAAAACCAATAAATTATCCTCCCTATTTTCTAGGAGTGACCCCGTTTGGTTGGGGAATTGGAATTTTACTCAAAGCCTGATTATCTCAAAATCAGGTTTTGAAATTCTGGTTTTGCATCTTCCGACTATAATTTGGACCGTTTGGTTGACCCAGAAGATGGATTAGTCAATCCATCTTCTGCGTTTGGTTTCCAATTTTAAAATCAGAATTGAAACTGACAAATTCCAACTTCTACGTTTGGCTCAACAATTTTGAATTGGAATTGGAATTAGACACTCCATGTTCTATGTTTGGTTCTACATTTCGAATTGGAATTGGAATTCGACAAAGACTTTATAATTTTTTTATTATTATTTAATAATGTTTAATTTAATGTTGTGATTTATTTTGTCCATTTTTTTATTTGTTTTATTTTGAGTTTTTTTAATTGTTAGTTTTTTTAACTTTTTCTAATTTAAGATCATTGATTGCTTTATTTTCTAGAAAATACACAACTACATAGTCATAGACAAAGTAAAAATACATTAACATCTAAATAAATTTGCATAAAAATATAAATAATCATTGCATTGCTCGATATTAAACAAGTCTTGTAGTCCTCATCACAGTATATATATATATTTCTGCTGAATGACCCAACAAAGTAGTGTGATTAGAGAAAAAACAAAATATCATAGAAACTTGACATCGGCTTTATAGGTCACCTCTGCTTTTGCCATAGCGGTCTCGAGCGCCTTGCAAGACTTGCACTCGTCATCTGCAATAGGTATATGTCTAGATGGTGCAGATGATGTAGACAGAGATGGGGCATCATCGACCCACCAAAAGTAGTCACATCCACCACCATCCTACAATAAAAATCTAAGTTAGTATTGCTATAATGATTAATATTTATTATTTGTAAACATTAAATATTGTGCTATTAACATCCTTTTTCTTATTTTTGCAAGTCCAAAATTTACGGTTCTGATTATTGTCTATGTGTGACATCCTCAACACACAGCGCACTCCATCACCATAGTCACACATAGGAACATTTGTCATAGCCATCACTCTTGTATCAAATAGTTTTTTGTTCATTCATACTATTGAAGCAACCAAACTTAGTATTTATACAAAAAAAACAATGAAACATCTATAGAATCGTATAGAAGATGGGGAAGAACAATATCCATGAACTGAATGGTGGTGTGAAAACACACCGTTAAATAATAAATCCACGCTCTATGCCCTTATGCCCTAGACTCAGCGACAAACCGTTTGTCTGTATTGTTAGATGGTCAATCCTGCATATACAAACTAAACATGATAGAAAAACTAAAACTAGTTTATTTTTAAATGGAATACACCAAGGAATACCATCAAAAATATTGATTGTTTACAAAC
>MU224399.1:2305337-2335741 GCA_018584345.1 Thuja plicata
GGACTCCCCTTAATACCACAAATACACAATAGAAATAAAGAGAAACAACAGAAATTTGCAAGAACAGAAAATTGGCTTCTTATTGGCTCCACAAATGTGGAATTACAAACTTCAAAATTACAATATCAAAAGCCACACGGGCATCCCTTACAATAATCTATAGGACAAAGCCTCCAATAACCACCCCAAGCTGCCCTAGAAAACACTACGGGCCTTCCTTAAATAGGCAATTTTCCACCGCCTGAGAAGGTTCCAGAAATCTAGCCATTAAGGTCGACTACCCTTAGCATTTAATTATTTTTCTCTTTTATTACAAAAGGGTCAGCTTTAAATATTTACAAAATATGAGATTAGGTAGCCCAACTTTTGAAAGCCATAACTTTTGAACCGTAGCTCCAATTGGCTATTATAACCACTTTCTGGAAAGGGGAGATCGCGATCTACAGTGGTTGACAAGCGAAGTGCTAGTCAATTAGGGGTTTGACCTCGATTCGGAGCCTCTAAGGTCCTGAAAAATTAATCTCAAAGGTTTTGCACCCTAAAATCTCAATAGTAAATCCTTAATAACTTCGCCAATACAGATGATATGGCAATGAAACTCAACTAGCATGCTTATATGACTAAGATGAACCTTCACCTAAAAAATCATAACATTCTGAGTTCAAATGGCCAACTTAATAAAAATAGCAGCTTTGTACAAAACAGCCCTTATTGAATAGAAAAAACATATTTTTGGGTGATGCAAGATTGCCATTACACCCAGGATGCTCCTGCATCAGACACCCAGCGTAATTTGAGAAGTGACCCTATCACATCTCAGGTGTGTAGAGGAAAACCAAGATGGTCATTCTCCTCCTTCGTCAACCATGATGAATCTTCTATAGGTTGTCCTCTCCATTTGACCAGATATTCTTCATATGTCATGTTCCTTGTGCTTCTACCAACACGACTATCTAGTATATCTTCAATCTCCTTGGTAGCTGAAGTAGTAGCTGGAATACTCCACTATGCTTCTGTGACCTCGCCTTCAACACCCCCTTCATGGTACTCTATCAAATCTGCAATGTTAAATACTGGTGAAATATTCAACTCAGTAGGTAATTCTACCTCATAAGCATTTCCTGAATCATGCTTCTTCAGTATCTTACATGTCCCAAACTTCTTCATTTTCAACTTGTTATATGTACCAACTGGAAATCACTCCTTCCGCAAATGAACCATGACTTCATCCCCAACCTGAAATTATTTATGCCTCCTTCTCTCATCTGCTTTAGCTTTATACTGAGAATTCATCTTGGTAATGTGCTTCCTCACCTCCTCATGGATATTCTTCAAATGTTCTGCAAAATCCTCAGCTTCAGCACTACTTATCTCTCCTTTGTCTATCTTCCTTAACTCTGAAGCACTTTTGGGACTACTTCCAAATACAATTTGGAATGGTGATTTACCAGTGCTCCTATTGACAGAATTATTGTATGAAAATTCTACCTGTGGTAAAATCAAATCCCAACCTGTTGGCTTATCTCCAACCAAACATCTCAACAAATTCTCCAAACTCCTATTCACCACCTCTGTCTGTCCATCAGTTTGTGGATGATCTGACAAGCTGAAATTCAAGTCTGTCTTCAACTTCTTCCACAATGTGTCCAGAAATATCCAACAAACTTAGTGTCTCGATCTGAAACTATACTCTTTGGTAGACCATGTAGTCTCACCACTTCTTTGAAAAATAATTCAGCCCCATGAATAGCATCATTAGTCTTCTTACAGGGAATGAAATGTGCCATCTTTGAAAACCTTTCAACCACCACAAAAATTAAATCATGGCCCCACTGAGTCCTTGGTAAACCAAGAACAAAGTCCATACTGATATCCTCCCAAGGCTTCTCTAGTACAGGTAATGGCTGATACAATCCTATATTCTGCTTTGCTCCTTTTTCCATTTGACATACTCTACAACTCTGTACAAACTTCTTGACATCTTGCTGCAACTGTGGCCAATAATAATTCTCAATAACCAGAGCAAGGGTTTTATCTCGACCAAAATTTCCAGCCAATCCTCTGCCATGCTTCTCCTTGATGAGATTCTCCCTCATAGAACTTCATGGAATACACAACTGGCTCCCTCTGAATAACATTCCATCCTGAATGATGAAGTCCAGCCACTTCATTCTATCTAGAGTAACAGGTTCTATACAAGCTTTCCAAACTTCACCAAAATCAGGATCCTCTAGATACAAACTCTTGAGTTCCTTGAACCCAACCACCTTGATCTGCATCTTTGTTAGCAAAAGTTTCCTTCTGCTAAGAGCATCTGCAACTTGGTTAGACTTTCCACTCCTGTGTTTCAAAACAAATGTGTAACTCTGCAAAAATTCAACCCATTTCAAATGTCTTTGATTCAACTTTCCTTGACTATTCAAATATTGCAAAGCTTGATGATCAGTATATAAAACAAACTCCTTAGGAAGTAGATAGTGTCTCCACTTCTTCAATAATTGAATTATAGCATAAAATTCCTGAGCATAAATAGAATATTTTCTCTTGGCATCATTTAAATTCTCACTTAAATATGCAACAGGTTTACCTTCTTGGCTCAAAACAGCTCCTATTCCAATACCACTAGCATCACAGTCTACTTGAAACACCTTATTAAAATTAGAAAGTGCTAAAACAAGTTGTTCTATACCTTTTTGTTTTAATAGTTCAAAACTCTTCTCAGCCCCTTTAGTCCACTTAAACTCTTTCCTATCCCCTCTCATTGTTTCAGTCAAGGGACCACAAATATTGCTAAAACTTTTGATAAACTTTCTATAAAAGCTATCCAAACTATGAAATGATCTTACCTCAGTAGCACTCCTTGGAGTAGGCCATTCTAGGATAGCCTGCACTTTCTTCGGTTCCATTTTTAGTCCTTCTGCTAAAACTACAAATCCCAGATACACTAACTCCTTCTTCACAAAACTACACTTCTTCAAATTAATCAACAATTTTTCTTCCTCAACTTCTCCAAAACCCTGCGAATATGCATTAGATGATCCTCCAATGTCTTACTAAAGATCAGAATATCATCTAGGTAAACAATGACAAACTTACCCAGAAATTCTTTCAAGACCTTATTCATGAGCCGCACGAAAGTGCTTGGTGCATTGGTTAGCCCAAAGGGCATGACCAACCACTCAAAAAGTCCCTCCTTTGTTTTGAAGGCAGTCTTCCATTCATCTCCTTCTCTGATCCAAATCTAGTGATATCCACTCTTTAGATCTATCTTTGAGAAGTACACAGCTCCACTCAAACAATCCATAATATCATCTATCCGCGGCACTATAAATCTGTACTTGATTGTGATCTTGTTGATAGCCCTAGAATCTATGCACATCCTCCATTCTTCTTTGGTGCTAATACTGCTAGTATAGCACATGGACTCAAGCTCTCACGAATCAAACCCTTCTACAACAACTCTTACACTTGTCTGTTCAATTCTTCACTTTCTGCTGGTGTCATTCTGTGTGCTACCTTATTTGGCAAACTGGCTCCTGGGATCAAGTCCATCTGATGACTGATCTTCCTTACTGGTGGTAATCCATCAAGCACATTATCAGATACAATATCCTGAAACTCATTCAACAGATCTGCAACTTCTACAGGCACATCTTCTACTTCCTCTTTACTATCTTTTGGAATTAAGGCAAAACACATATTATCATGCTTCATACCCTCTAGGAATTTTCTTCCATCAACAAAAGTTATTCTTGCATTACTACATACATTTTCTTCTGTATTGTTCAATGGTTTTAGCTTATGTTGCACTCCATCCTTTGTCAGGGAATATGTATTTGCATGGCCATCATGCACAGCATGCCTATGAAACTGTCACAGCCTTCCCAGCAACATATGACAAGCATCCATAGGTATGATATCACATAGTACCTCATCATAGTACCTTCCAATTTTGAACTTTACTAGGCACTATTTATTAACCATGACCTTGTGGTCATCCCGCACTCAGGCAATCTGGTATGGATGTGGGTGTTTCTACCTCTTGAGCTTCAACTTTCTAACCATCTCTTCTGACACCAGATTGTCAGTACTTCTCCTATCACATCACAACACTTTTTCTCACACTTGCACCTAGTGTGAAACAAGCTCCTCATTTTCTCAGGTTCATTTTCACCACTCAGCAAGACTCTTCTGTTAACTAGGACTTCTCCTCCTTCAACATCTTCAGAATGAGATGATTTTGCATCTTCATCCACATGTGCGACTCTATCCTGGCCATCATTTCTCCTATCTGCCCTTCCTTGGCATTAAGGACATTCATATGCCCTATGACCTTCTTCTCCACAGTGAAAACATGTTCCACGGAAGCCTCCTCTTCCTGATCCTTGTCCTCATCCTCTTCCTCTTTGATCTCTATTATTTTGATTGAAATTATTTCCCCTCTGACCTTGAATACTACTAGCCGTATCCTTCTTTTTCTGATCTTCATTTTGGCCTCCATAAGATCGTCCACCAGATCTTCCCCCACGACCTCTTCCACTTTGCCTGCTTTCAAACTTCTTGTTCAACTTTTCCTCTACCTTTAGGGAAAACTGGTAGGCCTCTTCAATACTATTCATTCGAATCAGGTTCAACTCCTCCTGAATGCTCAGCCTTAACCCATTAAGGTAACGAGAAACTTTCTCCTTGGCAGCTTCTGCATGGCCTATTTTGATGAGGATTCGATAGAACTCCTCCGCATACTCCTAGACAAATTTCCCAGCTTGCGTCAAACCTTGCATTTTCTTTAGTAGATCGAGTTCATAATCAACAGGAATGAACTGTCGCTTCAATTTATCCACCATGCAATCCCATCTTGTTATTTTCTCCTTTCCTCTTCTATTTTGCTCCAACTGAATCTCCTACCACCAGATCTTCACATGACCCTTCAGTAGGGCCTTCACAAATTTGACCCTATCAGGATCCTCAATATCTTCATACTCAAAATATTTTTATATTTCATTGATCCAATCGATCAACTCTTCTGGTTTAAGATTTCTCAAAAATGTGGGAACATCAAGCTTAGGTCTTTTCCCAATCTTGGAAATGGCCCGAAAAAGCCTTGACTCCTCTTGGTTCAGAATTTCACTTTCCTGATCAAAATCTCCTTCTACTTCAGCTTCATTCTCACTTTCCTCTCTTACGACAAGATTCATGCCTCTGTAAATCTCTTCCTGCAATGCTTGTACTTGTCTCTAGAGGGCTCTAACCTCAGGTGGCACACCTTTGGCTCTTCCGCCACGCTCCCTTTGTTGAGGCATTTTTTTGTACTTATCGCTAAAACCCTAACCATGGTCCTGGTGCAAACTACCTCACAGTCGGTGATTTTTCTACACACTCAGGAACTTCTTGCTCTGATACCACTTGATGAAGGGGACTCCCCTTAATACCACAAATACACAATAGAAACAGAGAAAACTAATAGAAATTTGCAAGAACAAAAAATTGGCTTCTTATTGGCTCCACAAATGTGGAATTAAAAACTTCAAAATTACAATATCAAAAGCCACATGGGCATCCCTTACAATAATCTATAGGACAAAGCCTCCAATAACCACCCCGAACTGCCCTAGAAAACACTACGGGCCTTCCTTAAATAGGCAATTTTCCACCGCCCGAGAAGGTCCCAGAAATCTAGCCATTAAGGCCGACTACCCTTAGCATTTAATCATTTTTCACTTTTATTACAAAAGGGTCGGCTTTAAATATTTACAAAATATGAGATTAGGTAGCCCAACTTCCGGAAGCCATAACTTTTGAACCGTAGCTCCGATTGGCTATTATAACCACTTTCCAGAAAGGGGAGATCGCGATCTACAGTGGTTGATAAGCAAAGCACTAGTTAGCCAAGGGTTCGACCTCAATCTGGAGCCTCTAAGGTCCTAAAAATTGAGCTCAAAGGTTTTGCACCCTAAAATCTCAACAGTAAATCCTTAATAACTTCACCAATACATATGCTATGGCAATGAAACTCAACTGGCATGCTTATATGACTAAGATGAACCTTCACCTAAAAAAATCAGAATATTCCGAGTTCAAATGGCCAGCTTACTAAAAATAGAAAGTTTCCAAAAATAGCAGCTTTGTACAAAATAGCCCTTATTGAATAGAAAACACATATTTTTGGGTGATGCAAGATTGCCATTACACCCAAGATGCTCCTGCATCAATACTATGGTGACCCATAACAACATTGGTAAATCATATGAGAACTTATGCAAGGCGATGACACAAATCACAACATATGACAATAAATGGTGTGCAAGCATAAAAAACAAAGTTTAGAAGAAAGTTGAGAGATGAAATATTGTTCATGATTATAAGAAAAAAACTTTGTAGAGTTCAAAATCAAACATATCGCAATTATTAAATAACATCAAATTTAAAATGTCAGGATGAAAATAGTAATGAATCCATTTACAGGTGCTCTAGGCTAAGTGAAAACCATAAAAGGTTCTTAATACTCTTATACTAGTGGCATGACAGGAACAGAGGATGGGCAATTCCCATGTAAAGAATCCAGTTTGTCTTAAGTATTGGCTCAAAATGTAGGCAAGCAAACTCATATCTCAACAGTTTTTGAAAGCCTAAAGCGTGACTCTCTTTGGAGAAAGAAGATGGTAACCAAGACAAGGTTAGTACCAACAAAGAGACATGTTTGCATACCAGCATCAGATGGTAAGATTTCTAAAAAAACATTTCAAGTACCTGAATCAGATGGTAAGATTTCTATAAACTCATATGACAACAAAGATTTTCAGACTCATGTCATTGAAACAACAAAAAAAAGTGTGCATAAGGGTTGGGATATGTAAACTTTCAGAATTCCAATACCTATTATGGAATTTCATGATGGAGTTGCAATTATTAGAACCTATTAGATACAAGAAAATATTTTCAAAAGAAATACTTGGCATGCCAAAGTGACTACACAACAGACATAAATGGCATGAGTTCCAAATTACACTTTTCTTAACAACTCCAAACTATGACAGTGAAACTACGAAGTCTTTCTGTAATTTTTTAGATGCATGACAATTTGTAGATAATGACACAATTTCACTCCATTCAAACAAAAGGAGTTACTCTCCATCAATTGTCAATACGCCCATCAATGAAAAATCCATATTTCAAAACCACTTCAATCAATTATTTATTTTTGGGTTGAAAATCAAGTTGTTGCTTGTCTGTTTTAGAATGGGTATATTATTCAATGTCTGACCAAAGTCACAGTTGGTCAAAATAAGGTTGCATAAATTACAAATAGGCAGGACAATATAAAAATGAATGTCTGTCAAGAAAGATAAAGGAATATCACATGGAACAAGAGCAAAAAAGAGTCTGGACTTTCTAAATTTAGAAAATTTGAATGTACTTTGTTTATGCCAGAGATTCACCATTCCCCACTTGAGCCACAAAACCCACATGTTTTACGTAGGTAAATTGTGATATCAATGTCACAAGTTCAAGTTTAGACATTGCTATCCCCAAGAGACACATAGTCAGAACATGGGCCATGGATCATAAATAATTAACAGTATCATGACCCTAAAAGGTTTTCTAAAGTGGGCGAAAAGACAATTCTGGCTTTGGAGGATGGTGAATGGTGATGTAGCATAACATGATATAAAATTTAAGGCTGGAGTTGTCAGAGCTCACAAATCTTTGACAGGAAGGACACATGCTTAGAGCTAAAAGGCAATTGCATGTACAAAGGAGAGGTCATAGCTGGTGGTGCAATTTTATTGATCTCAGTTGTGCTAACTCTTTCTGCAATAAGAGTAGTGTAATAAGCTACAACAAAGATAGCAGGGGACTAAAAATGAAAGGTAAGAATGCCACATCCAACTAGCTAGGTTTTTTCATAAAACAAATGCCATAGTACCAAAGCATCCGCTCTTTTTTTTAAAAAAAATTAACCATAAGAATAATGCATTGTGCATTGTGCATTATAATTTACTAGTATTGCATTATACATTGTGCATTATACATTATGGATTTGAAGTGCCATGGTACAAATTTGTTAGTATTGCATTGTAATGGATAATTTACAGATAAAGAGTGCCGATTTTTTATGAAAATCAAAGGTTGTGGGCCCTCGATTGTCTTTAAACAATTTAAAATAGAGAAAGAATTTGAAAGTCTCACCAAAATATCTATGCAATGACAGGTCAAAATGTCAAGACCTACAACCATTTCCAATGTCCTCATGCATGTATCAAAATAGAAGCTTTTGAATAACACACAAATTCATATCAGATGATTACAAAATAATTTAAAAATGTGGAAGTAACATCATGGAATAGGACACGTATGATTTTTTTGATAGAATGCCCGGAGTAGAATGATATTGCAGAAGTATGATGGTTGCAGATTTTGTGTTGAAAAGGTTTTAGAAATTTGAAAATGAATTCCCTCAAAGACATATATGAAAATGTGAATACACAAATTAGGGACTTAAATAGTTTGATGAAAGGACATGTGAAATGTTTTCAGGATATCTTGAAGCAATGAATCCTCCAGGCATACAAATTTTGCAGATACACATAATATGTGCAAGCATTTTAAAACATGGGGGCACATAGATAGGAAATTTGAAATGTTTAACAAAATATCCCAATGAATGAAGTGGGATGACTATTGTATGCTCATGGAATAGATGTTGAGAAACCCTTGTTAATGCAATACTAATTTTCTCATAATGTATATTGCAATACTAACAAAATTTCAACCATGGCACTTCAAATCCATTACAATGGTTCCTAACCACCTAAAATTTATATGGATATAAGTAGGCATACGTTCAAATGACATTTGCAATTATGGAATATATACTATGATCTATATTTATATTTCATAAATATGGCTCATAGTGGATCCAGATCTGAAATGGAAATATCATTCAGGACTGATTAATTCCAATTAGCACAAATAAATCCAAACCACTACAAGATGTCAATACACCCACCTGTTAAGCATGCAGTATAGTGGATTGCAACTTAATGTGGTTTTAGTTGCACAAATTGAACAAGAAAACTCTTAGATTAGAGTGATTTGTATGAGTCATTAGAATTCATTAAAGTTGCATGATAATACTCACTATAATAGATAGGAAAGTCACAATACTCTTGAGAAGAATGATAGAGAAAACAATAAAGTGACAGTCCTAACAAGGTTTAACAACAGTTCAATAACCTTTGAATGCTTTGGGCAGTGTGGATCGTTACAATCCACCAAATGTGAATGCAATCCACTCCACTCTCTCCTCCTCATTCATTAGCAAGAACCCTTTGGCTCTTTCACATTGAAGCACGAAGGTGTCGTATACCTTCACAAAAACACCTTGACTCAATTCAGGGATGGATTTGAGAGCGTTATATGCGCTAAGCAAAATAGTATCCTCGTCAGATTTATCCACTTTGTGGAGGTGAACATTTCTGAGGCTATCTTTTAATTTCTTGATTGTTTCACAGATGACATCGAAGGAACTGGCCATACATGCATTTTTCCTCTTTCCTTTCCTTGATGATGATAATGTAGGAGTTCCTTTATTTGTAGTGTACTGATTTGAATGATGAAGGTCTTTGTCCAAATCAGTAGCACTGTTAAGATTTATACTAAAACCAATGTCATCTTCATCATGCACATTGAATGCCTCTTCCATAGGGTTCCCTTCCTTAGTCTCATGGGTAGTCATAGCTACATTACCTTTAGAAATTTCATTACCAGCAATTACACTCAATTCATTGAAGTATTGGAAGGGTTTCCTCTTATACACTTTGGCATTTTTGAACTCTCTCCTCTACATGTTGGCATAAATAAATGGATTAGGTTTTGTGTATTAGTATTAACTTTATAATAAGGCAATAATATTTCAATCAAAACATTAGAAAGACCACCCTACCTTCAAAAGTTCATCCCACACACTCTCCTCAGAATCCATGCATTGAGTTGCCTCATTCCAAGCAAAACCACTTGTATTTCTATACTCTCTCATCACTCTATATGCAAGCTTCCATGTTTTCAGCTTATTTTTTAAATTGTCCTTTGTTAGAGTGAGGTGCATATCCACATTGAACCGCCTCCTTTTCTTTCGAGTTGGACTTTCTCAATGAGAAAGTCTAAAAACTTGTGTTCCATCTCTTTGGTCCATTGTACCTTCTTTGAGGAAGAAGATAAGTGGCTCATGTTACCAGTTTCTTCCATGCTCATCATGAGTTCTGTGTATACCATGGTTTAGATCAACTGTTCACAATGTACAAAGTCTTGTTAATGATGTAAGCATATTTTTTTTAATGGTTTAAACATAGACATGGAACATATTTATATATAAATCCATTAAAGTACAACTATTATATACAAGTCCAATACTTCCAGATATGAACAAAATAAAAAGGAAACCATCATGTATATCAAAGTATTTGCATACATCATTTTACTCAAATAAAACACATTGACCCGTAAAAGTAAAACTATTAAGTACAAGTCCAATACTTCCAGATACGAACAAAAGAAAAAGGAAACAATCATGTATATCAAAGTGTTTGCATACATCATTTCACTCAAATAAAACACATTGACCCATAAAAGTACAACTATTAGGTACAAGTCCAATACTTCCAGAAAAGAACAAAAGAAAAAGGAAACCATCATGTATATCAAAGTATTTTTATACATCAGTTTACTCAAATAAAACACATTGACCCATAGAAGTACAACTATTCTCTAGATCTATAGTCTTCCCACATTGTACTAGCTATATCATCTCAAAATTGTGCCCATTGGTCTCTATCATGCTGAGACAACCCATATGTCTCAAGAATTGGTACATCTATCCCATCACGATCAGCTTCCTCTTTGGTACAAATTTCTAACAGAACACCATCCTCTATCATAATGAACTTGTGTAGTATGCAACATGCTAATAAAATATGGGCTTGTGTCATGATAGAATAAGATGTGGCATTCCTAAGGATTGGAAAATGTTGCTTGAGAATACCATATGTATGCTCTATTGCATTTCTAAGAGAGGAGTGTCGGTGTTTGAACAACTATTGTGGAGAGTTTATTGGATTTTCTCTTGAAAAATCCTTCAAGTGGTAACATGTACACCGATAAGGAGAAATAAATCCAGGTGCATTGGGATATCCGGCATCCACTAGAAAATATTTTCCTACATAAATAAAGTATATTGTTAAAAATTGAAACATTGATTGTACCCTCGAGTATATTAAACTATTGTTTGGCTTACCGGGGGAACAACAAGTGGATCTTCTCTTGACAGAGCTGAAGCTAGAACATGACTATCCACGGTAGACCCTTCCCAACCAGAAAAGTAGTACTAAAACTTATAATCAAAGGAACACACACCCATAACATTTTGCGACAAGTTGCCTTTTCTATCATGATATTTACCCTGCATGTTGACATTGACAGTGACTAGTATATGGGTTCCATCAATAGCTCCAACACAATCCTATACAGTATGATACAATCATCAATTATACGGTCAACCAATAATATGATAAGTATATAAATCCATACAAGAAATTTGTAACAGCGCAAGAATTACCGTGAAGAACGGATCAAAATAGTCCTTCCCACTAATTTTTGGAGCATTTTTTGGACCAGGCGCTATAAATTATTCCTCATGGAGTGCTAAGATATCCCTCAACACCTTGTGGAAGTATCAACTAACTATCTCTCCTGAGTGCCCAAAGTTGTGTCCAATCTTGCGATTCCTCAGATCGTGGCCAAGGGTGTGGAGAAACATCACAAGTTGTTCTTCTAACTTCAAGTGTATTATATCTGTCAAGCTTCCTTTCAGCCTTAGGATACTAGCTAGATGAAAGAAGGCTCCCCTATGCATGCAAATCTGATCATGACAATCCACGTCATTGGAATGAATAACCATTCTATAAAAAGAATTTCCTTTTCTAATTTGTTTACCCATTCGTGCACTGCCTTCTCAAGCAAACACTAATTTGGCTATGGAAAGTAAAGAAAGAAGAGCTGCGAGAAGACCAGTGTATGTGATCTCCATAGCTATGCATCCTAGAATGTCAATATTCTTAGTAGGATCCATCAATGGCCTGAAATGTGGACAAACACAAATATTTCAGGGAAGAGATATCCAGTATCAAGCACAAAGATAGGGCATACATTAGTTACATTATTGACCTATATGAATGGTCATCAATGATAGCTGATTATTGACACTTTACATTAGTATTTTTTAACTTTAATATACTTAATGATATTTTAATATGACTAAAATTTGACTATTAATATGGTGGACTTGTTTATCCTATAATATAGGATGTTGTATGATGAATGTGTTGTAGTCCTGAATGTGAAGTTGTCATCCAAATCTAAGTGCTTTATCACTGAATGTGTTGTAGCCCTAAATGTGAAGTTGTCATAGTCCATTACAAAATAATAGGCCTACATCTATGGATGATGACAGCTTCACATTCATATGAATTTATAAATATGTACGAAACCAAGGAGAGAGTCTTGTAAGACTGCCTGTTGGCCTTACCATATGTTTTTCTACTTATGCAGCAAACATGTACTAAATATGTGTAGTGTTGGGCTTAATACTAAACACTAGTTATGCTTTTCATTTATTTCATCTCATAATAGATGATACAGGATTTGCCCGATTGGGATCTCACTAGTTTTGGTCATATTGGAAGTTAGTAGATTTTTTGGAGTCCTTGGTTTTACTTTGAAAACTAGCAGATTTAGTGTGTAGGGATAAGAAGGGCATCATCTGATTAGGGCCTTACTGGATCAATTCTCATTGGAAATTTGTAGATTTTAGTATATTGCTTCATTGGGATCTCAGATGTTATATGGACATAAAAAAATATTAGAATCTAATACTCATGGCTGTGTAGTTGAGAAAAAGAAAAATGAAGATTGAATGATAAGATCATAGCACAAAAGAAATGGAACTATAGAAGGATGGAGCAGGCATAGAGCCTTCTTACAAATATTTTATTCAATGTCTTACATGTGGTGCCATGATTGCTGCTAGCATACTTATATTTAATATTTTATATAAATATGCTTATAGATGTCCTTCTTGAGGTGTCTATTGCACCTTATGCATATATGTACATATATACATAGGAACTTATGTATATATGTACATATATACATATATGTATTTTTTTAACCCCATTTTATCTTTTCATTGGGTCCACCATCATCCCATTTTGATTTGAGGGTTTGCGAATGTGAGAACCTTTCTTCTGTGTTGAAAATCCTATGAGGGTTTGCAAATGTGATTGCTTTGAAGATGTGTTTAACAGTAATACTAGAATAGGACATATCCTAGAATTGGCAAAGTTAAAAAACACTTTAAAGTATGGGTGATAACAGTAATACTAGAAATGGACATAGCCTAGCAGTTCTTTAAAGTGTTTTTTAACTTTGCCAATTCAAGGCTATGTCCAATTCTAGTATTACTGTTAAACACATTTTTTGTCTTTGCAGGTACTTGAGTCAGATGCTGCAGAAATTTCAATTCACTTATCCACTGAGGCAGCCTTCAGAGATGTCGACACTGAAGAAGATCAAGAAAGAGAAGACTCTTGAGACTTCTCACACAACTTGGTATCTCTGCAATTTTTGTGCATGATAAATTTAACAGCTTGAGAAGTTTTAGCTTTCCCACATATTGGGGCAAATGATGCTTGCACAATTTTTTTCTTATGCTAAACTATAAAATGTGAGGAGTTTTAGCTTTCCCACACAGAGGGGCAAATGATGCTTGCATAGTTTGTTTCTTATGCTAAACTGTAAACTGTGAGGAGTTTCTATTGTAAACTATGGAGTTGTAGTCAACGCATGATAACTGTTTGACATAATGCTGCAGAGACATGATATATCATGAAATTCTCTATTGGTGTGTTTGCCGAGCTTGGAATCATAGAGCACATACCTGAATTGATTGATAGAATGTTTCAAAGAGATTTCTAATAAAATACCCCAATAATGAAAACCACAACCTATTAAAGACTCCTAGTGTGGGTTTGAAAAGTTCCAAGAAAATGTAATTGGTTGGTATTAAGACGATTCAAAACCTCTTCCAACACCTTTGGAATGGACATCCATGCAGACCTGAGAAGTGTCTAATGAATTTGCAACACTTAGGATTTATTTAAAAGTAGCCATATGGAGGTTTTGTCTAGAGTCGTTACTTTATGCATGTTGGTTGAATTATTATTTGAATGGTCATTGGCTGTAAATATTGGAGCTCATAGCTATCACTAGAAGATGATACTCTTCTTCTTGTTAACAAAATGCTAAAGAGATTGTCAACAAATACATATATGTTGTGTTTTGAAATTAAAAATTAAAAGCTACTTAAAGCTATTGAAGGACCTAAAACACATAAATATTCTGAGAAGCGTCTATATTGTTATTGAGAAAATTATAATTATAAATCATTCTTTCTATAGTTGCATAAATGTATTCTATAAGATTGAATTTAGAACAACTAAGAGGAGGTAAATCAGTTATCCTCAGGTCTAGATGTGCCCATTAAAACTTTATACCAATTTGAACAACTTAGATCTTCTAGGATACCTAGCATGCACTAAAGTATAGTGTCCCTATAAGGATACCTAGCTCTATTAGGAGCTGAATATTACATAGTACATTTCCTTTTTAGAGGAATAACAACCCTATTAAAGGTTCACAACACCCTTTTAGGGGCCTCTGAGCTTACAGCTCTTACAATGCAATTTAGTTACAAAAAGTTCTCAGTCATGAACAAAACAAGCATCACTAATGCTTTGATAGTTATTTTATAGCTATTCAATCATCTTTGTCTTTCTCTGCTCTTCCATTCACACATCTACTCTCCTAGATAACTATTACATAGCCACACACTATCTTTACCAAAAAGATCTTACATATATATCTCTCAACTTTACAAAGTCGGCTCTCAATATGAATATTAAAAATAGTACTAAGTCAGCCTTCAATACAAAATACATTTAATATAGTAAACATTAAATGCATATTCAGTTCTCTTGAATAGTCAATTTTTAGGCTATCAACAACCAAAATACAACTTCGATTGCCTGGAGTCCAAGTCATACTCCCTCAATATTCGTTGTTGTCCAACTGCTCTGTATCGTTGTTCTTCTGTAGTCTGTCAGTCTTCAAATCCTTCTAACTTATCGTAGACTTAACCAAATCCAAATCAATCTTAGGTGGAGGTCAAACATACTCCATACTATCTTCCTCTAATCTCTCTTACCCTAATTCATCGATCTCTATCTTTGATATTAAAAGTACTTTTGTATCTCTGTTACTATACTTAGTCAATTTTGAAACATCAAAACTTATCTTCAAAGTAATCAAACTTAAACCCATATGTGTTTCCATAAATGAAAACCAAAAAGTGAATCATATTTACCAAATTTTATCACTTGCCAACAATCTCTCCCTTTGGCATTGATGGCAACACTTAACAAAAAATGACTAAGTGTTCCAACCAATCAAAACTGTCTCTTCTTCTCCTTATCTCTTCTTCATATATTTCTCTCTTTCTTTTATTATATTATATATTTTTATTTTTATTTTCTTCTCTATTTTTTTTCTCTTCTCCCCCTTTAACAACAATGACAAAGGTGCATAAAAAGCCATAAGTTTTAGTTCTTGCTTACCAGTTTCAGAATATCCTGAAAAGAGTCTTCCAAAATCTTCACTTTTGTGCTCCATGTTTTGAACAATATCTGACTGATGTGAATCAAACCATTCATTAAAAATGATGCAATTTCGGCCTCTTTCAATTTTTTGGGTAAACCTTTGGTCAATGAGTCTGCAACTTTCTCCAAATCTGAGAGATGAGATTCAAGTATGGATAACTTCAGAGTGACAAAGCTCCTCAGCAAATTAAATATTTTCAATACTCTCTCTTTTTCATTTTCCAAAACACTGAGTTTGGCCAATATTCTTGTAACTTCTATGTCTATTTATGTTTTGGACTATGAAGATGTTCCACAACCATCTATCAAACTGTTCAAAGTAGCCCTTTCCTTGGCAATAATGTCCTCAACATTTTGAACATGTCTAATAAGGATCATGCAATAGCTAAACAGTCTTCTTCCATGCTCAATGCATCTCTTTGCATTTGTCAAATAGGTTTTTATAATCCCTAAGTCCCATGTGATGGACTTTTAGACTTATGTCTGCTTCTTCTCTGAATATGTTTTATCTGCCTTCTCCTCTGCAATCTTTAGCAGATTTTCATAGTGCCCATCAAATTCATCAAGTGTAATTTTCAAGTTCTCAATTTCATCTTTGTGCTCGAAAACTATAGGTACTGGAAGCAATTTATATCATAGTATCAATAGCTCTATTAATTACTTTTGCCTTCTTGTCTCCTTTCTGCTCAGATCTTTCCTTTTCTTTGTTTAATGCAGTAAATGCCAGTTTTAACAATTCAAATTCATCCATGCTATCCAAATTTATATCACTACTTTCCAACAATGAAATAGATGGTGAGTTTACCTCTTTTTCATCTTCTTTTTGTTCCATCTTTTGTTCATCATCCTTTTTCTGCTCAACTTCCTCTTTCTATTTTTTTTCATCTGCAATAGAGGTGTCCAAATTTCCTACAAAGGGGTCCTTCTCATCTTGTGAGGGGCCAAGGGTCAATTCCACACCAAAGACATAGAAATTTGGTGGAGGATCTACTTCACTCTTCTCTTTGGATGTCTCAGTCACCTTTGATCTTTCACCCATTCCCAATTGTGTGGGCGATGTGGTTTTAGGAGGTGAGGGCCTACTAGAAGTAGAACTCATCTAAATTTTCTCTAATGCCTTCTGAGTTTCCTCAGTCACTTCATCATACTTCCTCACCATTATTTTCAATAATCTAACCTTGGTTCTTAATAGGGGCTTCAATTCTATGAATATACTATCCCTCTCTTTTACTGATAACACAGGCAACATGTTATCAATTTCCTTATTTCTGATCTGATCATCCTCAATCTGTGCCAAGTGTTTTCTATTTTCCAATTTTGCATACAGATCTATAGGTATACTTCCTTCAATTTCTAAAAGAGTCTTCTTAAATGTAAGAAAATGTGCTATCACAATGTCTTCTATCTTCAGCTTATCTAATTCCTCATACCTGTTATAGTATTTGTCAATTGTAACCAATTTACCTTGCTCTAGTGCTCTTTTCTCTAGCATCTTCATGTCTGGTTTCCAAATGTGTTTTAATGTTTTCTTCTCTTCTCCTAATTTGGTTTTCTCTTCAGGTTCTTTAGCCTTACTTGATCTTGTAACTCTAGGAGAAACATCCTTTGCTTGCTCTATTTTTTGTTGTGGAGGAGGTGGAATTTCTACCATAACTACCTCAGGAGTGGAAGGGGCATCAGTGCTTCCACTTGCTACTCCAAGCAATCTCTCTACCATCTTCTTCTTGACTTCTTTCAATTCTTCTTATGTTAGTCCTACTTTTACACCGCAATTATGAATAAGGTTAGCAATTTTCCTTTTCCTCTATCCTCTACATTGTTCCTCTTTCACCTATGCTAATTTTTCTTCATAGGTTCCCCATCTTTCTTCTATTGTATCAACTTCTAATGCAAGAACATGTTCTACTTACATGGTGAGTATTTCAGAATTCACTTCATAACTCATGGAGTAACACCATTTCTTTCTAGGTGTAACTACTTCAAAACATACACAATCAGTTTCAACCATGAAATAGATTGTATCCTTGTACTTATCCACAATGTCCTCATGCAACCTGTATCTTGTCTTCATTTGTTTCTATAGAATTTTGATCATAGCAAATAGTTCTTCATTTACCCAAGTAATATTTTTCCTTTTGTAACTCTGTGAAATCAGTATGCCAGCCGGTACTCTAGACTTCCAACCACTAGGATGTAAACCAGGAAACTTGTGCTCAATATGAATGAACATATGCATCAACAACGAACCAAATCTAAAAGTTTTAGTTCTATCCTTCTTTACTAGCTTCACATTCTCTAGAAATTGCTGAGCCAGAACTTCGCATAGGTTATATTTTATGTTTTCCTTCACCATTCTCCATGCCATCATGATTACTCCAGCAGATACTGAATTTGGTCTGCTATTGTAGTATAATTTGTATCTGAGTATCATGGCAATCAATCTCACATCTTGCTGAAAGATATCATTTATTGTCATTGCCCTTCTGTCCCATTTAGAATGTGTTAGGGTTTCAAATTCTTTCTTCACATGCTTCTCCTCAATAGGTATAACTGTAGTGTTGTCTAATCCAGTGATCTCATGAATTAGGTCACTACAAATTTTCATAGGTTGGTCACTAATCCATATGAATTGATCATGAACCCTTCTCATCAATATCTTAAACCATTCATTTTCATCGAATTCGCATAAATCCATAACCTTCATTATACTCAACTAACTAATGTGTTTGAATTCATCTTTCATGATTCCTTTTTTAGTCATATTTTCTATTTCAGTGAGTATTTCATTTTCTCCCAATGTATCATACTTACAATGTATGTAAGCCCTAATGTCTTCTACGTGCAATACGCCATGTGGGGTTTGTGAAAACGCTCCTTCCATATCCTCTTCACAAGACTTATATGGATGTTTCTTGAATTTTTATCTAGGATGATCAACAACATCAAAAATGGTGGGTGCATCCATAGCTAGATGATGTAGAATACCTTTCTTTCATTGAAATCTGAGTGTTATGCTCCAATCGATCATGCACAGCAAATGTAGAATAGTTTGAATGCTTCTGCTCTCTGGTCTTCTTAGCTCGCTCATTTTCAAATGGTAAATACATAGGTCATCAAATGGTGCTTTATAAAAGTTAGGTTATAAATTTCATTTTCACTTTATACTGTCCATTCGACTGCTAGATCTCGCGAACAAAATATAAAAGTTGACTGATGGTGCGCTCTTAGGTATATAATCTGTGATGTCAGCTTAGTTCACACACAAGCTCACATGAGTTCAATCTATGAATTTTGGGGCAGGATAAATTCTGATGTCTATATCCAATGCTCCCCCTAAGGCCATGATTGGCCAATTAGGTCAATTCTATCTTGCTACCTTCAGGCGAAGATCTAGTAGCATCTACTGACTCTCCTTGAACTAATGTCTCACTAGTTTCTTTAACCTTCCATATCTTACCACTGTTGTTGTCTTCTGCTTTCTTAAAATAGTTTTCAAAATCATTCTTCACATCTGCAATACTCTTGCCAGTATCATTTCCATTCTTCTGTGAATTCATAGGAGGTGGTGTTCTTCTGTTATCTACTCCATTAAACGTATAAAGCTTTGCTATATGTCCTAGATTATTGCATTTGTAACATATAGGAGGTCTTCTTTCTTTATTAACTTGTAACTTATATTACTTCACAATGTGTCCAATGTTATTAAATTTGTAGCATGTAGGTTTCACTATAGGTTCTCTTCCATTGTCTTTTCAGTATCCTGATTGATTAGGTCTTCTACATTCTTCTTTCTTGTGCCCATATCCATTACAGTTAAAACAATAACCAGAAAAAGTTATGAAAGGGGCATTACCTCTGCAGTCTCTCTTCATGTGTCCAAATCTATTGTAACAAAAGCATCTACCTCTCAAAGGTCTGATCTTCTCTTTAGGTTCTTCAATAGATGGTTTCATAGCATCAATCTTCTCATCTAATTTCACTTCCTGATTCTTTGAACATTCATCTTCATTGAAGCCAATACCAGTCATATCACCTTTAGGTTTTTGTTTGTCTAGTTGTTCATCAATCAAATCACTGCTAGTGTGAATTTTCTCAATGTCATTATTTACTTCAACAAGTTCACCTTTCACAATCTGATTGTATTTCTCCAATTCCAGGTATTTGTTCTTGTAGTTTTCAGCCTCGTCCTTCATTTGATTCAATGCACTATTTAAGGTTTCTTCAACTTTCTTCTTCGCATCCTTCTGCATCTGTACTTCTATAGCCATAGAATTATTTTCAAGTTTTAGAGTTTCAATCTCTTCTTTTAGTTGTTTCGCCTTATCTGAATTGTCCTCATCTGAGTCTTCTTTTATCTGGACCATGAGATCTTCTCTTTGACTTCTGGAAAGATCAAGTTGTTCTTTGAGTTTCTTAATAAATTTCTTAGCTCTTCGCATGTTGAATCTCAATTCTCCATTCTCTTATTTTGCTTTATCAAGGTCTTCAAGTGCAACATCAAAGTTTTCTTGCAGCATGTCCAAATCCATTCTGATCTCCCACAAGCTGTGAGGATTTCTCTCCAAGGGCCCGAAGCTTTGATACCAATTGTTAGGATTGGATTATACTGAGAGGGGGCGTGAATCAATATAATAGCACTTTAATTAATTCTTCAACTACTTAACCATTAATCATACATTTGCAGTAAAGTAAAGAACATAAGTAAATGACACAGTACTCATAACACCATATTTTTTTACGAGGAAACCCTGGCAAAGGGAAAACCCCAGTGGGGATGATACCCACAAGCATGCATTAAAGTATAGTCTCCAAGTAAGGAGACCTAGCCCTATTAGGAGTTGAATATTACATAGTACATTTCCTTGTTAGAGGAATAACAACCCTATTAAAGGTTCACAATGCCCTGTTAGGGGCCTCTAAGCTTACAGCTCTTACAATGCAATTCAGTTACAAAAAGTTCTCAGTCATGAACAAAACAAGCATCACTAATTCTTTGATAGTTCATTTATATTTCTTCAATCATCTTTTTCTTTCTCTGCTCTTCCATTCACACATCTGCTCTCCCAGATAAATATTACATAACCACACACTATCTTTACCAAAAATATCTTACATATATATCTCTCAACTTTACAAAGTCGGCTCTCAGTATGAATATTACAAATAGTACTAAGTCGGCCTTCAATACAAAAAACATTTAATATAGTAAACATTAAACGCATAGTCGGTGCTCTTGAATAGTCAATGTGTAGGCTATCAACAACCAAAATACAACTTCAATTTCCTGGAGTCCAAGTCATACTCCCTCAATCTTTGCTATTTTCCAACTGCTCTCTATCATTATTCTTCTGCAGTCTGTCTGTCTTCAAATCCTTCTACCTCATTGTAAACTTAACCAAATCCAAATCAATCTTTGGTGGAGGTCAAACATACCCCATACTGTCTTCCTCTAATCTCTCTTTCCCTAATTCATCGATCTCTGTCTTCGATATCAAAAGTACTTCTATATCTCTGCTACTGTACTTAGTCAATTTTGAAACATCAAAACTTATCTTCAAAGTAATCAAACTTAAACCCATATGTGTTGCCATAAATGACAACCAAAAAGTGAATCATATTTACCAAAGTTGATCACTTGCCAAAAATATTTAATTGACAATTAATATTTTTAGCATATTAATAATATGCAAATTGATAATAAAATATCAATTCATTAATTATGCTTTTAAAACTCAATTTTGGATTTAATAATTACTTAAATCTTTTATTTCCAAAATTAGACTTTTTAATTATGTCTTTTTAATTAACAAATGTATTTAATTAATTTTCATTAATTAAATACCATCATATTTAATATTTCCAAATTTAATTAGATTTAATTATTAATTACATAATTAATCTCATAAATCACTTATCCAATAACACCCAAACCACTTCAAACCACATGACCAGACAACATGACAACAAAACTGGCTAAACCCAAAAATACCACAAACAGGCACAAAGGAAGGGTTCATGAGTGATGTCACCTTGACAAATTCAGAAGGTAGAAAACAAGATACTTATCCACTATTCAGGACAATAATGGCTTAAGTTGGGATTTGGACTTGTCTATTATCTCCCCTCTCTTACCATTGAGATATTGCGATAGGGCACACTCATCCTGACAATTTAGGGAAGTCGATGCCCAGTACCTGCAAACTTGCATCACAAAGTCAAGCATGTACATAATATATATATAACAAACAATGATAGTGACTAGTTGAACATGTGGATCTCGCAATGCAAGTAACTATGTCTCCGTCCTCTACCACATCAGACACTTCATACATAAATATAAGATAAACACACCACACAGTAATGTAAAAGATATATGCCAACCATACAAATGCAAGTATGGGGTGAGTAAAATCATCCTAGAATATGCATAATCATCATGAAAATAACCAAAATATTATGGCATCAATATTGAAAAGTAAATTATGGGTGGGCACTACATACACCCCCCCTAAAAGTAGGCTTACTCTTGGAAGCCAAAAAATAAACAAAGAGTACAAGGTTTATAAAAAAAGTGCTACAATGGTTCTCTTATGAATACAATGCATAATTCAATTGGGGGACTTAGGTCCTTGAACCAATTGAACTACTATCACAAATCACCCTATTACCATTCTCTGCAATATCCTCCCTTACACATACTATCAGAGGTCCATAACGAACATGATAGAAACAACACTTTTCACAAAACTAAGCTAGCAGTATCAAACATTCAGAATAGTCATCCCAAAACATAAAGAAAACTCCCAAGCAGGAGAATAATCAATTCAACATTAAATCATAAAAGATATCACGATAATTCAACATTAAATAAAGTGTGACCAATGTCACAAAATAGATAGCGAAAAGAGAGTCTGATGATAGAATAAAGTTCAAAAATTTAATGCTATCCCAAATAAAACACAAATGAATCGTAAAATAACCAAAATGCAGTACACAAACCCTCTTTACAATATAGTACCATCATCTATCATGAAAACCATGACAATGGGTCAAAACTATAATTCTAGTATGCCCTCTAGTACATCATAGACAAATGCAAGTACTATATCACAAACTATACCAGTGACTACTGTAACACCTAGCATAAAAATACCTCCAGCCTCTAGTGCAAGTGTTATGACCAATACAATAACTCAAGGAGGACCTTAAAATCAACCCCCTAGTGGTTTCAAATGTCAATGTTTAAGGGGTACCTTCCAACCAAAACACTAATGGTCCAAATGTCAAGGTGGACCTTCCACATCCTAGTGGTATGAACACTACATTTAAAGGGCCCTCCTTTACTCAAAACACAAGTGGAAAAAATGTTGGGGTAGTACCTTAATTTCATCATACAAATCCTTTTGCTTGACCTAATCTAGCATTTCCATATTTCACACCCATAAAGTGTGTCCACCTATGTTCGTAGGTATACAAACACCTCAAACATGTTTCCAGGAGCTCAACACACATATATGAATAATCGGATACTCATGTATCAACATCAGAATCTATTTATGGACCTAAATCTTGGTTCCAAGATAAATATGCCTTTAACACCTACTGAGATATTAGCACAACAGGTGAAAACCCTCCAACAAAAACTAACCAGCATGGAGACTACTGATTAAAAGAACATGTACATTGTGGGTGAGTTATGTCCCTATCCGTTTGACAAAACATTGTACATGCCACCCTTTCCTCTAAATTTTCAAACATGAAAAATTAACATTTATAAGGAGAAGCATGATCTAAGGGACCATATTAAGGTATTATTTATGACTTGTATCAAGGTTTCTCACGATGAAACTTATTGTATGTGCCTCTTTCCATGAAGTCTTAGTGTCCATTCATGGAGTGTTTCTCACATATACCAGCAAGAATACGGTCATGGCTAGAAAATCACCCATTCCTATTCTTGAGAAATATAGGATCCAAATGTTCATTGAGAACTATCAAATTCACATAATGTGTTCTATGCACTCCCAATGTATAGATACATTTACTGACATTGGGGAAAAAGATGTAAAAGTTGAAAGAGGGATCACTCTTAAAAGGCAATAAAGAAACTAATAGGACCAACCAATATAACCAATTCTTTGAAAAAAATAAATATTAGTCTCAAAACAATAATGCCACAAATGATGGCATTATTGACGATAAGTATATCCATATTGCACAACCTATCATACATCCATAAGGAGAACCTCTCCTAACATAGTCAACACCAACAATAATATTCCCCAGAATAATACTCAATCAACTAATATGACTAATGAACAACAACATACACAAAGAAGATAAAACCCACAACGCACTTTCACACCTCTAGTTGAGCTACTTGAAGTGGTTCTAAAATGGTTGATCTAATTTAACACTATCACATTACTATAGGTGCAACACTATGCTATATGTCATTTTAAACCTTCATGGTATAATGACAATGATTTTTTTGAATATCATCATTTGAAGAGACATAAAACTGAAAAAATATTTCAGCTTAAGCATTTTGTCCAAGATCTTATAGATAGAGGAGAGATAAAATTCAAAGATAATGTGGGAACACCAAATACTGACCACGCTATCTTTAAGGATCCACTTCATAATCATGAAAAAAAGTAAGGCCTTTGTGTTTGGTGGTGCAGGAGCACCTTCCCTCCACTCTTCAAAACAATCATCTTCTTAGGGTATTCAAAGGATTCACCCAAGGGCCTCCATGTCTAAGGGTCATCAAGATCATTTCAAGAGTTTTCAATAAGCCACTTTGTAAGGCCTAGTCACCCTTGGTGTCTTTATAAACCTTGGGCTTTGACTATGGTTATTTGGCATGTTTTGATTTTAGTATAGTCTCAGTGTCTCCTTAGGCTTTTGATAATTTCTTCTATTAATTATGATCCCTAGGATCTTAGACTTGGGTCTTGTTAAGTGAAAGATGCACTTTTGCAAGAAATGCAAAAAGTTGCTCATTGCTAGAAATGTTGTCAAAGCAACTTTTGTAAAAAGTTGCTAAAAATTTTGTAAATGATTCCCAATGGTCACAAATTTCAAAAATTAGTTGGATCAATTGGGAAAATTATTCATAATCCCTTTCAGGCAGGTGGAAGACAACGATGATGTAATTTTGTTTTTGAAATCGATAAAAAATTCACCAATTTACCTAGTTTCTATCTGCAAACTGAATGTGTACAGATTGGTATGGAATGAAAGAAACCAATGAGTGGATGAATTGAAATATAGGATGATTTAAGAAGTAGATATAAATTTTTTAAGTGTTTCTAAGATCAGGATCAAAATTTATAAGCAAAACTCTCTCGGGTGCACAGAAACCCTTCCTAGATAGGTAGTTTTTAGAGATCATGCCCTAACTTGCCTTTCCACCATAGGAATTCCTTATCCCTCAGGTAAATGAAAGAAGGTTCAATTTAATATAGGATTCTAGAGGCTGGGGAGAAGAGGAATGGATCCACTATTTTTACCAGTAAGCCCTAGGCTAAGCATCTCTATGTGCTTGGTTCAGGCCAGAGAAGAATGAAGTAGAAGCAGCACTTTGGGGGTGGAAAAACTCAATCTAATGGTGGATTATAGTCTCTAAGGGTTCCCTTTAACCATTTAAAATGGTGTCTTATTAGAGGATTTAAACTGGTGAAGACTTCTAGAATAAATCAACCCTTCTAGGCCAAATTAGGCCTCCAGAAGCAGTGAGCATTAGGTACTTTCCTTTCTGTTTGGGAATCTATGCTTTTGGGGTTTGATATAAATCTATAAAGGGTGTCTTGATCTATTATTTTTTTGATAGGTCCTTTAGGAATTTTTTAATCTAAGTCCTAAAAAATCGCTCAATAGAGCTACAAGCCAGGAATGCCTAAAGCCAGAATTGTTGTCTGATTTATTAGACATTCTTAAGGGTTACAAATAATCTCTTTCAGAGACCTTTGAATTGTTTGGAACCTTTCCATGACCTAAAACATATATTTTCCCATTTTATATTAAGAACAAGTATAAGTTACTTTCTTGAAAAAAAAAGAATTAGTATCCTCTAGGAGGATAGTGTGTCTTGTAGTTTTTGCATGAACCCTTTTGAAGGTGTAGAGTATTCTCTTGATCCAATTTGGGTGTAGAGAAGACACCTAAGGCCACATCACCACATAGTTTCCTTGATATAAGGGAGCTTTAAATCAAGTGGTATCTGAGCATCAAATATCCTAAAGGGTAATATCAAACCAACACCATGAAAGGAGAAGATGATGGAGGTTTGTCAACAAGGATGACCAATGCAGAGATAGTAATATACCTTAGAGAGAAAAGGACAAAGCATGATGAACAAAGAGACACTAAGATGTAGTTAATGAGACAACAAATGGAAGAGCTTCACATGAAAAGTGGTGTAAACTCTGAATATGTTGAACAAGGGAGTGATGAAGAACCCCTTGAGTAGGAGGAAGATGAATGTCCTGCAGATCAGAGGTTGCTTATGAAGACTCTAAAATCCATGGAGAGGAGAACTAGGGACACCAAGCTTGAGTTTCCTACATACAATGGGAAGATGGACCCAGATGTTGCAATGGATTGGGTGGATGCCCTAAATAGTTTCTTTGATTGTGAAGACACCCCTGAAAACTAGATGGTGAATATTGCTAAGTAAAAGCTCAAAGGCTCTGCACTCACATGGTGGAACTTCACTCAAGATGATAGGGTGAAGAAAGGAAATAATTTAGTCACCACATGGAAAATAATGGTGGCCCTACTTAGGGCAAATTATATCCCTGAATATTATGAAGTCCAAATTCATAAGAAGAGGATGAATCTAAGACAAAAAGAGATGGATATCTCTACCTATACTTAAGAATTTAGAAATTGGTGAAGAAATCCAAGCTTGTTGAACCAGAGTGTGTAAAGCTTGCTAGATATATGCAAGGAATAATAGTTTTGATTCAAGATGAACTTAGCCTAACAATCCTTACCACGGTAAACTAGTGCTATCAATTGGCACTAAAGGTAGAAGAAAAGTTCAGAAGAAGAAATGAACAAAATAGTAGGGGAAGAGGTAAGATTGATAGAGGAAGAGGAAGACGACAAAACAATAGACCACAAGGAGAATCCAATAAGGAGAACACCCAAGGAGAATTCATTTCAAGGGGTGGATACAGAGGTAGAAGAGGTAATGGCATGGGTAGAAATGGAGGAAGAAACAAGAACAAATCAAGTGCTATAACTGCAATCAAACAGGCCACTACACCAATAGGTATCCAGACAGAAATAGACATAATAACCAAGGTGAAAGAAGGGCTGAACTAGTGCAAGAAGATGATGCTGACAATGTGAGAGAATTTACTGGAGAAGGAGTATGCCTCATGATGAAGAGGACCCTGATCCAAGCACCTATGATAGTGGAGCCTCCTCAAAGAAAGAATCTATTTAGAACCAATTGCAAGAGCCATGGAAAGGTATGCAAGTTAGTTATTGATTTTGCTTCTACTAAAAAATCTTGTATCTAGGGAGATGGTAGATAAATTAAAATTGGAGAAACTACCTCACCCAAATCCCTCCAATGTTTCTTGGTTGATAGAAGGACAACAAACCCTTATAAATGAACAATCTTGGGTAGATTTTTCCATCAAAGACTATAAGGATAGAGTCCTTTGTGATGTTGTAGATATGGATGTATGTCACCTTTTAGATTAAGCAGAATGGTCACAAGTTTAATCTTCTCCCAAATCCTGATCCTCAATAAGAAAAACCAAATGAACAATTAGTCATGCTTGTAGGAGAACAAGAAATGATCAGTACTATCCAAGATTCAGAGGTAGGATAATGCCCTAGTCCTTAAACCAAAGGAGAAACCAGTGCACAAAGAGGTTCCTAAGGAAGTAGATAGTCTACTACAGAAGTATGAGGGAATATTTGCAAGAGACACACCAGATGAAATCCCACGATTGAGGAACATATGTCATCAGATAGATTTCATTCTAGGTGCTTTCCTACCCAACAAAGTTGCATATAAACTCACCCCTGATCAGAATGCAAAAGTCACTAAGAAAATCAATGAATTGTTGACCAAAGGATTCATACAAAAGATTCTTAGACCTTTTGTAGTCCCAAGTGTTTTTTCACCTAAGAAGGATGGAAAATGGAGACTATGCACGGACTCTAGGGAAATAAACAAAATAACAATCAAATATAGATTCCCTATACCAAGAATAGAGGATCTACTAGACCAACTTAGAGGAGCATGTTATTCTTCCAAGATAGACCTCAAATCAGGCTATCATCAAATAAGGATAAAGCCTAGAGATGAGTGGAAAACTGCATTTAAAACTAGTGAGGAATTATATGAATGGCTTGTGATGCCATTTGGTCTTAGTAATGCTCCTAGCACTTTCATGAGGCTAATGAATGAAGTGCTTTATGATTTCACAGGCAAGTTTGTAGTAGTATACTTGGATGAAATTTTGATCTTTATTAGCACCAAGGAAGAACATATGAGACACTTGGAACAATTCCTCCAAAGACTTCATAAAAATAAACTATCCATCAACCTAGGAAAATGTGCATTCATACAACAAGAGTTGATATTTCTTGGTTTTGTCATCTCTAAGGGCACTTTAAAGATGGATCCTGAAAAGGTAGAAGCTATCATCAATTGACCAACACCAAAAAAAAAAGGATAATTTAGGAACTTCCATGGATTGGCTACCTTTTATAGGGAATTTGTCAAAAATTTCAGTCATATTTGTGCACCTCTACTTGATACCATCAAAGGTGGTAGGAAAATCAAATTTCAGTGGACAACCCAAGCAGATGAAGCTTTTGAGTATTTAAAGGGAAGAGTATCACAATATCCTATCTTCCCACTACCTACCTTCAACAAGTTGTTCACAGTAGAGGTAGATGCTAGCAATCTATCCATAGGTGCAGTCCTCAGTCGAGATGGAAGACCAGTGGCGTTCTTCTCGTAAAAATTTGAATGAGGCCAAGAAAAAGTACAGTACATATGACCTAGAAATTTATGCTATGGTTCAAGCCCTCAAGAAATGGAGGCACTACTTACTACCAAAGGAATTTATTATTTTTACAGATAACCATGCATTAATTTTTCTTAACAGTCAAGACAAGTTAAGCTGCAGGCACATGAAATGGGTTAAACAACTCCAAGCATTCAAATTTTCTATAAAGCATAAGAAAGGAACCTCCAACAAAGTTACAGATGCTCTCAGTAGGACAGTGATCTTGGTTGAAGAAGTATAGGTTCAAAGCATGGGAATTGATGTGTCATGCCCAAAAGTTGGACAAAAACACACGAACAAAAAAAAATTTTAAGACGCATTAAAATGGAATACTAAAACTACACAAGGGTAACACATGCACGCAAAATGGTGCAAAAAGATAAACGGAACCAAAAAAGTCTCAAGGAGAGGACTAGCTTACACAGCTATCCTAAGGGATGAATAAAGTTCCCAACTGGAACAGCACGCAAAATGAGGTAGTTGACCGAAAGTCAACTAGAGTTGACCAAAAGTCAACTATACAGGAAATGAGGGAATGGTACAAGCTAGGGTTCACGAGACCCTATGGAAGACTCGTGCATGCAAATCAAGACAGTTTGACTAAAAGTCAACTAGGGTTGACCAAAAGTCAAACATCCCTTGATAAACATGAATGAGTGCAACTCAGGTCTACTACGCACAAAGGAAGAAAAAGGTGCGCAAAATGAGATAGTTGACCAAAAAGTCAACCCATATTGACCAAAAAAGTCAACTGTCTCCGAAAGGTATGAAACTGAAAACTAAGGTTCCAGAGGCCGCAAGGAGCACTGGGTTCCAAAAATGAGGCTATCGGACAAGGTCTTGACCACGGTTAACTGAAAGTCAACCGTGCACAAAACGGTCAAAGGTAGCGATAATGCCCTTGAAGGACGTATATCGCGAAGTTGAAAGGGTTGGAAATGATCCCAAAGTTATAGGACATTAACTAGATTAAAGTTTAACTGAATAATTTAATTAGGTAATTAACGTCCAAAACTTATATTTATAAATCTATGATCAACATCCCTGTCAAAAGAAAATTAATACTCTAACATTTAATTTAATTAACATATGATAATTAAATTGATAACAAAAATAAATCTCATAATTAAAACTAATTTTGTAAATCAAATTTTAAGTAAATCTAAGTTTAAATAAAATTCTAATTTAATCAACCAACTAAATAATATAAACATATATCTAAACATTTAATGAAAATTCAATCTATCTTATATGTCATTTCCTTCTAAAAATCAAATCTCATTTAGAAATCAAATAGCTAAATCAAATCTAAATGATTTAAGAAAATATCCCAATCTAAAAACAACAACCCCATAAAATAAAATTTAAAATATATATAAAAAAAATGATTCTTTTTAAATGCAAATCCGCATGAAGATGGGCGGCGGATCTAAACCGAGCGGCGGCGAAAGTATCAGCGGAGGGTGGGCGGCCAAACAGTGGGCGGAGCGAAGGTAAAGGGGGGGCAGAAGGGGAGCGGGGAGTGGGGTCGGCGCGGCATGGCCCACCGCCCCACTGTGTATAAACAGTGGGCATGGTGTGTCGGCCGCGGCCG
>MU224399.1:2338955-2396323 GCA_018584345.1 Thuja plicata
TGCAATATCTTTGTTAAAGTAGTTAACGAATCTATTCAGTTGTAAGGATTTAAAAGAATTTGCATAATACTTTCCTATAGAGATTAGCGTAGGAAGCTGTTTCCGCACCTGAGTTTCCTTACAGACATGCACTATTTTCTAAAGAGACAAAGGAGTTAGGACCATCAGGGTCTCTATCAACCACTCCCAATTCCAAAAAAAACATGGGACAGTGTGAGTATGGACTTTGTCCTAGGACTTCCAAGAACTAAATAGGGATTTGACAGCATCTTTGTTATTGTTGATAGATTTAGTAAAATGACTCACTTTGTTCCTTGTAAAGTTTCTAATGATGCTTCTCATATTACTTGTTCTTCAAAGAGGTGGTTAGGATTCATGGATTTCCATCATCCATTATCTTGGACAGAGATGTGAAATTCCAAGGGCATTTTTGGAGAACCCTTTGGAAAAAGTTGGGGACAAATTTATCTTTCAGTTCTGCATACCATCCACAAATAGATGGGTAGACTAAAGTTGTAAATAGATCACTAGGAAACCTTCTAAGGTGTCTAACCAAATAGTGTGGATAGTCTTGGGATGTTATCCTCCCTCGAGAATAATTTTCTTTCAATAATTCAGTCAATAGATCAATAGGGAAGACATCATTCCAAGTGAACTTTGGACTTCATCCAAGAGGATTCATGGAGTTGAGAAACTTACCAAGTGACTTTAAAACCAATGCACAGGGTGAAGAGTTGTTTGCATGGATCAAATAGATTCATGATCAAGACAGGGATACATTGAATCAAAACACTGCAAAGTACAAGGAACAGACAGATAAGAAGAAGAGATATGTGACTTTCAAAGAAGGAGATCAAGTATGGGCATACCTAAACAAGGCACTGTTGGAAATATGTTGAGTCAATGTGATTGAGAGGGGGCCTAAATCAGGAACCAATAAGACTTAATCCTTTTAATCCAACATTAGATTATCTAATCTGATTGCATGCATGAAATGAAAAGCAATAAAACATCCACAATGTTTGACACAATATTTGGTTACCCAGAAACCTTCTAAATAGAAAGTAAAACTAGGGTGGGGATAGTACCCACAAGATTTGTTACTACAGTATAAATTTATCCTATTAAAGCTTACAATTGACCACTTCTGATGGCCTACCCTGTTAGGAGAAATAAGGACTATTAGGTCCACCTTGTGAAAGGATTTAATACAATACAATCAAGTAATGCAACTCTATTAGGAAATTTATAAAGGACTGTTAGGTCCACCTTGTTAGAGGATTTTGTTGATCCACTTGTTAGGATGAACCAATAGATGATCTTTAATGCAACTCTAATTTTTTGAATAAGATCCAATGATATAAACAAATCACCTGACTGTGACGGATGAGTCTATGTTGTTCCTTATACTGTTGTAGCCTCTTAAACAAATTGCTTCTTCATATTCGCATACATGCTCTTACACCTCTATTCACTTACGTACTTTTTGGATAAACAAAATACTTTATGTTTATACCTTATCCAAACCAAATGCAACTATAAGTCGACTTCCATAAGATAAATTAACATTTAACAATATAAGCTATGTCGGCCCAAAACTGTCACTCGAGTCCAGTAATCCATTCTGGCAATACACTGGCACTCGGGCATTATTTTTTCACTCAAGAAACATACTACACTCTGTCACTCAGGCTACTTTGTTTACTCAGGCAACTTTGATCACTCGGGTAATACTGATTACCACTATCTTCTCGGTTGACACTGCCTTTGCTTGGGTTACATAGTAACTGCTCGGGTTGCACTCTTGGCTCAGTCAACACTATGATGACTAAGTTTTTTTGGCACTAATTTATAATATGTCTTAACATAAGGTCATCAATCTCCCCCTTTGGCATTAGTGACCAAAAACAATTATCATGTTCAAAACTACTCAGAGTCAAAACTCCCCCTTACCATATGCTTGGGGTACTTGCTTGGGTTTTGACACTGTCTCTATGACTCAGTTACAAATGACTTTCTTTTTTTTTCAAAATGATTTTTGTAACACTTATATATGTTATTGCTCTTCTACTCTTTTGTACATGTATTTCCTATATGCATCTTTCCTATATACATTTTCCCCTTGTTTTTTACAAAAATGCCAAAATATATCTATATCATAATACCAAAATAGGATAGGAAATCACTATGTACCTTTAAAATCTAAGACAAATTATTGTCCCAATTATCCTGCAATAGCTTCAAGATGTGTAACTCTATTTGTAACTCTTCTGATAGCTCCATCATAGTTTTTGTAACTGAAAAAAATTTCATTAATAAGAATCTTAGCATGAGCTTTATGCTTCTGCATTACATCCATGTGTGGAAGGAGTTGGCTCTATATGGCTGTGAGAGATTATCTTGTCCTTTCTTCTTCCCTTAGTGATTCAGCCTACATGTCTGTTAGATACTTAATTTTCACAAAATGTGTTGAGCTTGAACTCAGGTCAAGTGCCAACTGATTTGCACTTTCCTTCATATATGTATCAACCTTTGTCAGCTTTGTCTTGATTTCCATTGTGAAATTTGAAGTATCACTTAGCTTTATGAATAATTATGCAACATTATTTACTGTAGTCTCTAGAGAGCTAATGAGAGAATTTATCTTGACTTGATCAATTGCAATCTTTCTTGCAACATTCTCTAGGACTTTGTTCTCAAAATTTCTTTCTGCCTTCTGCAGTAGTTTTTCTTGACCATTTAAATCTTTATTAAACTTGTGGACTATTTCTACAAGTTGGTCCATAATTGAATCACTCTCATTTACTTCTACTTCTAGTGCATCTAGGAATATACCTTTGATGTCTTCCAGAACTTTGTTCCTCTTATTCTCTGCTCGGAGCTTCTATTGTGTGGCTCTTTTCTTCCATAGCTCCCCTAGTGTGTCCATTTGCTCTACTGAAAGATTGGATAAATCCTAATTTGGAATCACAATGTCTTGCTCAAGATCTATGTCATCAGTAATTTTTTCTTTTCCTTTTCCACTCTCCTTAGGATTGGGTGAAGGAACAATTTCCTTACCTTTTCCACTATCATCTACTTCCTTTCCTTCCTTTGTTTTCTCTTCAATATTCAGTTGGAATAGGTCATTGAAATTTGTTGCACCAACTATAGGGTCTGAATCAAATGTAGCATCTCTTCTCACTGAAGGAATGTTCACATTTACCTTCTGTGACTCAGTCAGGCTTGGCCCAGTAGTAGGTGGAGCCTGGTGCTCAGTCCCTACTAGTCCTGATGTTGATTCAATAGAATTTTCTTTGCTCGGAGATAGGATGACATGAACTGGTGATTTTGGTAGATATGTCATTACCTCTACTTCTATCTGCACTGCATTAGATGCTTCAATGGATTCCACCTCAGGTAAATCTGCATCATCAGTCTTCTCCTTGTGTGTTGAACTCAATACTTCAGTCTTGTCTTCTTCTTTAATTTCTAAGATTGTCTTCCATATGCTTGTAGCTATGTACACCACATCCTCTATCTTCTTATTCAATACCTAAAAGGTCCTGAACCTTGGAGTGTGATTTATTTCATACCTATTCATTGCCTCTTTCACCTCTTTATTTTTCATAGTAGGCATGATTTGCCTCAATGTCTATTCTCTGATGTCTTTTTTTGTTTGGACAACATTGCTCTAGGGAATAGATATTGCCTTGAACAATTCTTCAGGCATATGGATCTTCAGTTCAGATGGATCATACTTCCATCTAGTCATCTTATCTACAACTACTTCCTCAATTTGCTTCTGTTCATCCTTCATTCTAGAAGCATAATTCAGTGATTTCAGAGAACTCATACCACTACCTTCTCTTAAGGCTTTAATTTTCTTCTCAAAGGTAGGTGGGGGCTACTTGAATGTGATTTCCTCTTCTTCATATTCCTTAGGTAATATGAGTTTCCTTCTTGATCTCCTTGGTTTATTGGTAGTGAGGATAGGGGTAGGGGCCTTAGGTGTTTTCTTGAGAATTAGCCTCTTTTCCTTATTAGGAGGCTCTACTTCTACCTCTTCCTCTTCCTTTTTAGATATATCATCTTCTATCTTGATTTCATCACCTTGACTTATTGAGATAGAAGGCGAGGTCTTTCCATACTTCTTTCCAAACTATTCCATCCTTTTCTTTCCTCTTTTCAAAATTTTAGGAAACTCAATCTCTATTGAAATTATACTTTTGGCTTCTTCATATGTACCAAATTAAGGTTCTTTGGGGTCAACAGGCTCATTCACAAGAGCTTCAATTATGTTCTTAGTCTCATCTATGTTAACCTCATATGTAAGAGGTTTCACCCATGCTACACTAGGTATGACTGCCTGAATATATACTTTATCACAGTCAACTAGGAAACAAACACCACCCTTATGGTCTTCAACCAATTGTGTAGGAATTCTATACCTATTATGCATATTTTGTCTGAATTCCTCAAAATATGCATCCATGATGCTCTCAAAACTGTCTCCTAACTCAGCTATAAACTCATTTATCTGATATATTATGGGTCTATCTTTCTTCCAAATGATTGTGCCTTTGAAAGGGAAAAACTTCTCAATGTAAAAGAATATGCAAACCAAAAGTGAACCAAACTTACATGGATTGGTCTTTGATTCCCAGATGCTCTCCATGTTCTTTCTCAATTGGATGAGTTTCAACTCCGCAAGGTCAAATGAGAGGTTATTCTTGACCACCTTGTATGCCAAGTCCACAACCTCACATGGTACGTTGTTAGGTCTGCTAGAGCTATAGATTTTTTTAGCAATAACATGAATCCCAAACTTCAATTCCATGTCATTTAGTCCATTAAGTCTCATGCCTCTTTCATCCCACTTGGCAGGAGTCTTCTCAGCTAGGGCATCTCAAGGTAGGGTTTTGGTATCTTTAGACTTGTCCAACATAGGATACCCTATAAAATGGTGTATCATTGTCTTTGTGATCTTCACAGGTTGATCCATCCATAGATGCATGTTGTGAACATGGCTCGGAATGAACCTAATCCACTTAACCTAGAAATTCTATGGCATATGCATGATGTGATTCAAGCCCTTGACTTCTAGATGTTTATGCTCCGGCTTCAAATTTCTGGCATCACAGAGTTTATCATAAGCACTCTTCATTTCCAATGTTCAAAGGTGTTAAATTTTGTAATGATAGAAGGCTCAGATGTCATTGATCAACAATACCCTTGGAGGAATTAGGGAATGAGCTCCCATTAGGTCTATATCCTTTGCAACCACTAGATGAAGCTTAAACTTATGAGGATCATAGAATTCATTCCTGACCAACATCTCAGATCCTTTCTTAACCTTTTTGTTGGATGTAGATGTCATTATGCTTGGAGGCTCGATAAAACTTCGTAACTAAACTTTTGAATACAAATTCGCTCTGAATCACTTAAGGCATTGTATCACTCTACAAACTGAAAGCTTTGTAAATAATAATACTTGCAATTCATCTTTTACAAGAGATTTTACTGTGGAGTTTTCATTAAATACTCCATACATGGTAGCTGGCATAGCTCGGAATGAAGCTCGGCGAACACTAACTTCAGTATCCTCAAAACTATACAACCTGACTTAACTCAGTTAAGCTTGTGAAACTCGGGTGTTACTGAGATCTTGACTTGGTTAAAACTATAATATGTCCTAGTGCATCAATATGCTGATTTGGACTTACTATCATGTCTATAACTGATGTAGGATATCTTGTATGCACAGTTACAGTAGTCTCCTTGCATGTTTATTCAGAGATGGTAGATCCACACAATTCACTGCTTTGGGTGACATTTGATCCTTCATTGTTTTGATCTAAACTCTCAGGGGATTTCCTTACCCACTATTGATTCATCTGCATTGTGATTTCAAAAACTTTTGCTTTGCCTTTTGCCTTTCTCAAAACCAGTATCCACTTTTTCTCTATTCATGCAATTCTCGCTTAGATGACCAAGTTGTTTACATTTATAACATCTCTTAGTAGGATTCCTTTTTTGGAGGAGAATCTTTACACAATTTGCACCAATATGCCCATATTCACCATAGTGACAACATCTGCTCCATGTGTTATAATCTCGCTAGTTGTTCAGCAGGGTTCCATTTCTTAGTTCTGCATTCAGGGGATTTGTGACATTGTCATTACATTTGAAAAATTTTCCTTCAAACTTAGGTTTCTTGTTGCATTCACCTGCCCTATGTCCATGCTTGTTGCATCTATAGAATTTACCATTAAGCTTTGATTTTCCATTGCTCCAACACTTGTTTGTTTTGTGCCCTAACTTGCCACAATGATTACAAGTAGGTCTATTATTCTTTTGATTTCCTTGTTGTGAGGATTCACCTTGTTCAGTATAACCTAATCTAGTTTATCCATGATGTCTGAGTTGAGTTTGCTATGTCAACTAATCCATGCTTCCTTGTGAATTCATCATACTCTCATTGGTCTATTTTTTAGTATTGAGATCATTCTGATGTCTTTCATTTTCTATTCTCAGATTGATAACTTCTTGATTTACATTATTGAATTGATTTATTATATCTGCTTGCTGGAGTGACAAATGATGGATTTCATTTTCTTTTTCTTCTAATCTTTTACTCAGCAATATTTTATCTTCTTGTGCCATTTCTCTATCATTTTCTGCTTGACTCTTTTGTTCTATGACTTCACATATTCTGACTGAATAAATTTCTTGTTCTCTTTTCAATTTTCTGACTTCTTCATGTAAATTGAGATTTTTTGCAATTATGTCTTCAATTGTTGCATCTACTTCTTCTGAACTTCTTTCTTTACATAATACATCAATTATTTCTTCTATGTAACTTTTGTCATTCATTTGTACTACTCAATCTTTTCTTCTTTACAGGGAAAGAGAGAGTTGCTCCTTTACTTTCTTGATCTATCCATGGCCCCTTGTAGATCTATCTTTTCATTTTCAATGGCTTTCTCATGTCTGTATATTTCCATTGCCTCTAATCTTTGCTCAAGATGTTAAACTTATGTAAAGAGAACCTTAAGCTCTGATACCAATTTTTGGAAATATGTTGAGTCAATGTGACTGGGAGGGGGGGTGAATTAGGAACCAATAAAACTTAATCCTTTTAATCCAATATTAGATTATCTAATCTAATTTCATGCATGAAATGAAAAGCAATAAAACATCCACAATGTTTGACACAATATTTGGTTACCCAGAAACCTTCCAAATAGAAAGTAAAACTAGGGTGGGGATGGTACCCACAAGATTTATTACTGTAGTATAAATTTAGCATGTTAAAGCTTACAATTGACCAGTTCTGATGGCCTGCCCTGTTAGGAGAAATAAGGACTGTTAGTTCCACCTTGTGAAAGGATTTAATACAATATAATCAAGTAATGCAATGATGTTAAGAGATTTATAAAAGGACTATTAGGTCCACCTTGTTAGACGATTTTGTTGATGCACCTATTAGGATGAACCAGTAGATGATCTTCAATGCAACTCTGATTTGTTGGATAAGATCCAATGATATAAACAATGCACCTGACTGTGATGGATGAGTCTATGTTGTTCCTTATATTGTTATAGCCTCTTAAACAAACTGCTTCTTCATATTCACATACATGCTCTTACACCTCTGTTCACTTACTTACTTTTTGGATAAACAAAATACTTTATATTTATACCTTATCCAAACCAAATGCAGCTATAAGTCAGCTTCCATAAGATAAATTAACATTTAACAATATAAGCTTGGTCAGCCCAAAACTATCACTTGGGTCCAGTAATCCATTCTATCAATACACTAGCACTCAAGCATTATGTTGTCACTCAGACAACATACTACACTCTGTCACTCGGGCTACTCTGTTTACTTAGGCTACTCTGATCACTCGGGTAATACTGATTACCACTATCCGGTCAGTCGACATTGCCACTGCTGGGGTTACATAGTAACTACTTGGGTTGCACTACTAGCTCAGTCAACATTGTGATGACTAAGTTTTTTGGCACTAATTGACAATATGTCTTTTCATAAAGTCATCAGGCATGACTACCTAGCAGGCACACTAAACTACATATGAGGAAGATTGGTCCTTGTAAAATACTTCATAAATTTGGGGACAATGCTTATGAAATTTCTTTACCCCCAACTATTTCTATTTCTCTTATCTTTAACATTTGTGATCTCACTCCTTTTAAGGGTGATGCAGGATCTAATAATTCTTTGCAGGATGATGAAGATAGACAGGCAGAATGGATAAAGGACTTGCCACCAAGCCAACCATTACAGTTGGAAAAGATTCTTGACTCCAAAGTTGTCAAACAAACCACGAAGAAGACCTACATAGACTACTTGGTTAAATGGAAGGGGATACATGACATTGATGCCACATAGATGAGTGAAGAGTGTATTCACAAGCATGGAACTTCTGTTCAAAAATCGCTCTCAAGTGGAACTTGAGTTTTAAAAACAAGGGAGTATGGTGCAGGAGCACCTTCCCTCCACTCTTCAAAACAATAATCTTATTAGGGTTTTCAAAGGATTCACCCAAGGGCCTCCATGCCTAAAGGTCATCAAGATCATTTCAAGATTTTTCAATAAGCCACTTTGTAAGGCCTAGTCACCCTTGGTGTCTTTATAAACCTTGGGCTTTGACTATGGTTATTTGGCATGTTTTGATTTTAGTATAGTATAGGTGTGTTCTTAGGATTTTTTATCATGTTTTGTATTAATTATGATCCCTGGGATCTTAGACTTGGGTCTTGTTAAGGGAAAGATGCACTTTTGCAAGAAATGCAAAAAGTTGCTCATTGCTAGAAATGTTGTCAAAGAAACTTTTGTAAAAAGTTGCTAAAAATGTTGTAAATGATTCCCAACGGTCACAACCTTAAAAAACTAGTTGTATTCATTGGTAAAAATTTTCATAAGCCCTTTTAGGTGGGTGGAAGACAAGGATGATGTAATTTGTTTTTTAAATCAATAAAATTCCCTAATTTCTTCCTGCAAACTGAACGTGTACAGAATGGTACGGATTGAAATTGTTAGAGTAATTATCCATTTACACTTATTAATTAGATCACTTTGATTTAATTAATTAAGTTGTTTATTACTCTAGTTTAGTTAAGCTATCTCTTAGGTTCATTATAATTAATATTATATTAATTATTAATGTGCAACTTAGCTTTTCTAGTTTTAGGGTTTTGTTCACCTTTATAGGTTGAACTTTGTAGTTTATTTTTCATTAATTCAGATTATAATTTTTCTCTCACATTTTGAGTAACTTCTGAGTTCTATTTTTTCCTCCTTCTGCTTCTCTCTTGTAACAGGTTATTTGCATGCAGGTATTCTTGGCATTCTATGGATTTGTATTTCTCAAATCCTACATGGTATCAGAGCCACACTCCTGCTGTCTGGTCTGGTATTTTTTGAAGTGGAAAATTTTCTTCTCTCTAGAGGGTTTTGGGCTTTCCCTTTAGATCTGGTATTCTCTGTAGGATGATATTTTTTGTTTCTTTTTTGCATGCAAAAAAAGAAAAAAAAATTTGGTGCACTTTGAGCAAAAATGGATGCCACCATTGCGCTCAAAAGGCTCGGGAGATCAAATTTTTATATAAATTTGGCCATATTTGGCCACAGTAGCTTTTGGCAAAATTTCCTACCCCCCAAAGTCATACAGCATGATTACCGAGGCAAAAATTTAAAAAAAAATTTAAAAAAGGGCTTTTCAGGCCCTTTTTGGGCGCAGCCAGCAGCAGCACCATCGCACTGTCACTGTGCCACCCGCACCCGGCCCACACCCAGCCCCCGCTGCCACACCGCTCCTGCCGCCGCCTAGCCCCTCCGCCGATGTAGTGCCGCCTGGGAGCCACCGCCGCCCAGCCCTCCACCCTGCCGCAACCGCCACGTTGCCCCAGGTGACGTCACAGCCAGAAAAAAAAATTCCGGTGGTTTTTCAAAATTTTCTAGCAGTTTTCTTATTTTTTCGGCGACCGAAAAAAATTTTCTAGCAGACAGGCCCGTGACGTGCAGACAGCCGTCAAATTTTTTATCGTGTCTAGTTTTTTCCAGAGAGCTAGTTTTCAGAGGTGCAGTTGGTTTTTTGGCCATAACTTGTGCATGCGGTGTCCATTTTTAGAAAATGAAATATCATCGAAAAGGTGTTTCTGAGTTGGACATGATGGTACTAGTCTTGTTTACCGATTCATCCATTTGAGCTCTGGTTTGTGGCGTTGAAGTAGAGGCTTCTGTTTCCTCCATCTCTACATCAGGTGTTCAGGTTTTCTTCTCATTTTTTATGCTTTCTATACTTGCTTAATTGCTATACGGGGGGATATAATTATACATTATGGGGGGTATATTTTCTTTTTATAATTTAATTCAGAAATGACCCTTCTACTTCTATCTACTTCTTCTCTCAATGTCAGACCCCTCTGTGGCCCGGCTAACACCACACAATTATCACACCTGGAAAGCACACATGACCAGGCTACTCATGTCATGTGGCTTATGGTCATGTCTAGATGAAAACCAACCTATTTTACAATATCTGTTTGAGGTCCTTCAGCACAGAAACAAAATGGATGAAGCCATGGGTTTGATTGCACTGCACATTTCAGACAGCCTACTATTTCATCTAGATGGTTTGACCACTCCTCGCGCCTATTGGGGAAAGTTTGCAAATTTGTTTGGCATAGTGATTGCATTCTGGGCACTTTAGCTTGATGCAGAGTTGACATCCTTGTCTCTTGATATTTTTTCCACCTTTGAGGACTTCTTGATGAAGTTCAATGCTCTCCGATCACTTTTACAGGGATGTGGGAAGACCAAATCAGATGATGAGTATCTTTCTGATACTCTCAAAGCTTCATGGAGAGTTCTATATTTTCTCCTCCACTTTCTATTCCACTATGGATGCCTTGGGTCCTAGGCATAATATGCCTTCCTTTGCATCCTTTTGTGATCGATTAACTTGAGAGTAGTCAAAGATTCAACAACTAAATGATGCTTTAGGTTCTATGAGCCATGCCTTGGTTGCTCACCTATCTCCACGGAAACTAGAGCATAAATAGGTATCATCATCCATAGAATCTTGGAAGGATTCTCCTTCCTAGCATTCCTCTGGCCCACCTCCTTCACCTAAGGGGAAATCAAAGACAGACAAACCCAAGTGTACTTATTGCAATAATTTCAATCATGATGAGTCTCAGTGCTTTCAGAAGAAGGTAGATGCATATGCCCAACGGATTGTTGATTTGACAGCTCTTCTTGATAAGAGCAATATTGATATTCCTTCTTCCTCTTCTCATTGGTCATGCCTTATGTACTTCTGCCATTGCTCCCTCTTCTAGGTGGTTGCTAGATTCTGGTGCTTCACATCATATGGTATCTTCTCGGAGTTTTTTCTCATCTTTTACAACCTCTCCTACCCCACACATCTTGATGGGGAATGACACTGTTATTCCTATGTATGGTCAAGGCTCTATTGACATCGATGGTGGTGCATTCCATGATGTACTATGTGTTCCATCCTTTTCATCGAACCTTCTCTCCATTTATCAAATTACTCACAGCAGGACAGAGAAGACAGTTGAGTTCACTGTAGATTCTGTACACATCTGAGATAGTGCGACTGGCCACATTATTGCTATAGGGACAGTTGATCATGCCACCCACCTATACTCCTTCTCCCATTTTGGTCCACCATCTCCAGTGTCGGAGAATATCTCTCCTACCTCATGAGTGCCTAGTGAGAAGAAGTCAGGTCACCTGAACTTCTGTGTTGCTCTTGAGATCAATGTTGTGGCTTCTCCACCTCCTCCTCCTGTTGCACCTGCATTTGTTCAGCATGATTCTTCTTCAGCAGTGCCTGTTATGGTCCCTCCCTACATCAAGCCTTCCCCTCCACTTGTTGAGGGCATATCCAAGGATATTCATCTCCTCCCCGCTGACAGATTCAGCCCATCTATTGGCCCACCTTCATTAGGGATTCCATTGCAGGAGTCTCATTCATTCTCCTTTGAGCACAAGCTTGGCCTTCCGGTTTCACCTCTCATTTGGGGGTTTCCTTGTTGCTTTGTACCTCTATTTCTTCCACATTGGAGTTCCATTGGTTCGATCATTGCTATAGGGGTTCCATCATTCTGGGGGGGCTTTGGTGTCTCATCCCTCTCTCATGGGGGGTTTGATTGTACTTATGATTTTGAGAGAGTCTCTTGAGCCATTCTTTTCTACATTTTTTTATCTCTTCTTGGAGTAGGGTTTTCCCATGTGGTTTTATCTATTTCTTCGCTTTACAGAGATTTGGTTGTGCTTGGGTACCTGATCAGGCCTTGTTGTTGGGAACCATTTTCCTACTTTCATAGTTGTTCTAGGTTAGCTTACCTCCTGAGCTTCACTTAAGGGGGGTGTTAGAGTAATTATCCATTTACACTTATTAATTAGATCACTTTGATTTAATTAATTAAGTTGTTTATTACTCTAGTTTACTTAAGCTATCTCTTAGGTGCATTATAATTAGTATTATATTAATTATTAATGTGCAACCTAGCTTTTCTAGTTTTAGGGTTTCATTCACCTTTAAAGGTTTAACTTTGTAGTTTCTTTTTCATTAATTTAGATTATAATTTTTCTCTCACATTTTGAGTAACTTCTGAGTTCTGCTTTTTCCTCCTTCTGCTTCTCTCTTGTAACAGGTTATTTGCATGCAGGTATTCTTGACATTCTGTGGATTTGGATTTCTCAAATCCTATAGAAATAAACCAATGGGTGGATTAATTGAAATCTAGGATGAGTTAAGAAGTAGATATAATTTTTCTTGAAGTTTTCTAAGATCGGGATCAAAATTTATAAGCAAAACTCTCTCGGGTGCACAAAAACCCTTCCTTGATAAGAAGTTTTTTTAGAAATCATGCCCTAACTTGCCTTTCCACCATGGGAATTACTTGTCCCTTAGGTAAATTAAAGTAGGTTCAATTTAATATAGGATTCCATAGGTTGGGGAAAAGGGGAATGGATCCACTATTTTTACCAGCAAGCCCTAGGCCAAGCATCTCTATGTGCTTGGTTCAGACCAGAGAAGAAAGAAGTAGAAGCAGCACTTCAGGGGTGTACAAACTCAATATAATAGTGGATTGTAGTCTCTAAGGGGTCCCTTTACCCATTAAAAATGGTTTCTTGTTAGAGGATTTTTACTGGTGAAGAATCCTAGAAGAAATCAACCCTTCTAGGCCTAATTAGGCCTCCTGCAGCAGTGGGCATTAGGTACTTTCCTTTCTTTTTGGGAGTCTATACTTTTGGGGTTTGATATAACTCTATAAAGGGTGTCTAGATATAATATTTTTTTGATAGGTACTTTAGGAATTTTTTAATCTAATTCCTAAAAACTCGCTCAATAGGGCTACAAGCCAAGAATGCCTAAAGCCAGAATTGTTGTCTGATTTCTTAGACATTCTTAAGGGTTAGAAATCATCTCTTTTAGAGACCTTTGAATTGTTTGGAAACTTTCTATCCCCTACAACATATAGGTTCCCATTTTATGTTAAGAATAATTATAAGTTACTTTCTTGAAAAAAAAAATAGTATCCTCTAGGAGGATAGTGTGTCTTGTAGTTGCTGTAGGAACCCTTTTTAAGGTGTAGAGTACTCTCTTGATAAAATTTGGGTGTAGATAAGACACCTAAAGACACACCACATCATTATTTCCTAGTTATATGAGAGCTTTCAATCATTTGGACAACACAATAATGCTAATGTCATCAATCATATCCACCATGACCCTGATCATACTTTCTATGTTATCATTATCCAAGGTCAAAACCCTAATTATGTAGTTACTACTAGAAGATAAAAGATTATTGTCTAGGTACTTCCTTCCAAATCATAGATCTCATCAACTAGTTAGTAAAATGTCTCATACCAATTAAAGAAAACTCCCATCCAAATATCTATTTCTAAGTTGTTGTATCTGTCACCCAATCACAAGATGGTCCCTGACAAAGCCTTGCAAGACTCATCCATTCTGAATGATATAGATATTAATGCATTTAGGAAATTTTAGGCTATCTTTCAACAAAATACCATGCATTTTCAAAGAGTATGATTTACCTACCCACAAGTAGTTTCATAATGATCCACTCCATCTTGAGGTCTATGTTAATAAATGCAAAATCAGACGCATCTTAGAAGATGGTGGAGAAGGTCTCAATATATGTACCCTCAAGCTGGCTGAAATAGTAGGAGTATTTGAGAGTTGTGTGGACCCTTCAAATAATATCATAATCAGAGCCTATGATGATGCATAATTCCCTTCAATGGGTGTCATCACTTTTCATTTCAGAATTGGCCTAGTCATACATGAGATAACATTCCAAGTACTTGATCCTGAGCTCAGCTATAATATTCTCCTTGGATGACCATGGATACATGTAATGCAAGCCATACCATCCACATACCATGAATCCTTGGGTCATAAATTACAATCCCAGGTGACAGAGATCCTTTCTTATATTGTAAGAACCTGAAGGGATTGTCTGTTAATCAAGTTCCTATCAATCATGCCTTCCACCTCATCACCTCCCAATTATGTTGATCCATCTACATTATATAAGGCCTCCACTTCATCAAATTCATCCACTTCCCTCTCCAAGCTCAAGATCAATGTCTAAGACAATAGTTGTAGAGAGTATATATATGTTGATTCCTTTTGTGTGGGAAAATTTCCTTTAACACCACGCACCCATGGGAAACCAAGAAAGCCACTAAAACTCAAGAAAAAACTCATAGTTGTCTATGGAATAGCTACAGTCTTTACTAGGTGGGGGGAACTTAATGATGAATCCATAGAACAAGATGTGTCAGATTGGCTCTATAAAGATGATGAAACTCTTCCCATAATAATTATTGTACATGAGTACAAAAGAGGCTATAATAATGAAGAAGAAGGTCCATAATGGGCATAGTGGTCTTGGTATGTAGAATCAAGGTGTGATAGAAGAAATATATCCAAATCCTAATCCAAAACATAGAGGGCTAGGGTATCAACCATTAGAAGAAAGAACCACAGGTACTGGGCTTCCTTACGTCAAGGTTGTTTGTGCTAGTGATAACATCAAGACAAACAAGGATGAACATTATGAAACCAATTTTCATGACTATGAATGATACATCCCTTGCATATTTACCACCTATGACCTAAATGATGTCTTTGTTAATTTCAATAACCTGTCTTTACATGCTAGACTCATAGATGGTCATTCTTGGATAGAAACCTTTTTGCACCCATCCAAAGCATCTGAAGTATCTCCTCTAAATCCTATGAGTCAAGATTGGAATCTTATATCAATACCCTTACTACCATACCCATATCTTATGCTGATAGTAATGATATCATTTCCCTAGTATACCCTGAGCTTATAGATTGGGAACAACAAGATCATCCACACTTAGATCTTTTTGAGAGTGATGAAGTTATAGCTAAGTTCATGGGGCTACATTTTTGGCATTATGGTAGTTTTTGAGGAGATATGTAGAGCAGTCATGCGATGAGGTATAATTGGTTATCATTGATGGAAATGTATTTAGTTATCATGATTGCAGTGATCAATAAGAATTGCACATGATCGATAAAGATAAGTTCAACTATGTATGTTGATAGTTGTTCAGGAATAATAGTATCAGACAAAAAATGTGGTAGCGGTTGAGTTAAGGAAAGATTTAGGTGTTGCGATCATAGATATAGTTTGTATATGGTAAGTGGAATCCAAAATTCCAACTGCAACAATTTATATTAAGTTTTGAATGAATTATGTTTTGAATGATAAGACAGTTTATCTATCTTATCACCGATCATAGTTTCATATTAATTTGATTAAGGCGGTGGATATCAGGATGACATATTATTTTTAATTATTGGTAATATGTTTGAGGATGACATATTGGATGTTTTTGACATTGATTTCAAGGAGGTTGGCTAATATTTTGATCCGACTATGGTGGAATGTTCTAGGTCTTGTGTGACCTAATGAAAGTCTATATAAGGAGCACTAAATTGTTTGATTTAGGATTGCAATCATATTTTAAGAATGGGCGATCATAAATTGAAGGATCAGAGATCAGTTTAGTGTCAGGAAGGAAAGGAGAATAAAGGATTTGATAGGAAATTAGTTTCATTCTACAAATCAACTTATCTTGTTGTTCCCTAACAGTTGGAGTAGGTTAAATCCCTTTACAGGGTGAACTTTAACAGGTTCCTATTTCTAAATCCTTTAATAGGGTAATTTCTTTATTGAGGTTTGAAATCCTCTAGAGAGGTAGATCATAGTTGATCTTTTTATACTCCTAATAGTGTACTAATCACTCCTAATAGGGTGAACCCTCATAAAGGGTATTTGTATCTCCTAACAGGGAAAAATCATTTACTGTGTTAGTGGGCTTGTGGGTGTCATCTCCACCGTGGTTTTTTCCCTCTTACAAGAATTTCCATGATAAAATATTTTTATTATGTGTGTTGAGATTGTGGATTTTTTATATTGTTAAATATTATATGTTTACTTTAGTTATATTCTTTATGGATTGGAAGTTAATAGTGCAGTTATTCATATCGGTGGTTGAATTTTTTCATAACCTATTTGTACTAATTCACCCCCCCCCCCNTAATTCCCCCCCCCCCCCCCCCCTTCTTAGTCATAATATTTCAAACAATTTGTATTAGAGAATTGGTCCTCTTGATATTAAGCTTAACCGCTTGAGGAAAACATCCCTATAATTCAAAATGGATAGATACAAGTATGAAAAGAAACTTGAGGATGCAAGAAAAGTTATCAATTAACTGAAGGAAAAGTTGAGGCATTCCATTGCCAAGAGAAGAGACCTTGCTAAGCAATTTATTGAAAGTTAAGACTACATTAAAAAACCATTTGAAGGTAGTTTATCTGAACAATATGAAGAAGCACTTGTAGATATGAGGATAAAAATAGTGGACTCAAAAGAGAAGTGAAAAATCTAAAAAGAGAGCTTGAAAGTCAATCTATCAGGATGGTTGAAGAACTTTAAGGAAGAAGGGTTGTTGAGGATGCCAAGAAAATTGCTTGAAATTCCCTAAAGGCTAAAGATGAAATGCTAACAGAGAAGTTGGAGCAACTATTCATATTAGAGCAAGAGGTTTCTATATTACAGGAACACTGACGTGACTCAAATGAAGAAAAATCTTATATTGAAAGGGAGAATGAGGGAATAAGGAAAGAGAATGAAAAGATAAAAGAAGAGTTGAAGGATGCAAATTAACTGCTGGATAAATTTAGAAAGAGTTTTTCTAAACTTGATGAACAACTTGGAAGACTAAGGATGAATGGAGAGAAACAAGGTTTAGGATTTTCAAACTTTGAAGCTGGTGAATCATCTCACACTAAGGACATCAATGCAGATGGAAAATAAACACCCAAGGTGAACATTACCATTGGCAAGAGAAGGTATAAATTGACATGCTTTAATTATCATAAGGAAGGTCATGCTACTAATGTATGTTGGTTTAAACGTATTGGTCCAAATGTTAGACATATAGGTTCTATAGCTAGATCAGGAAATAACTACAATGCTAGATCTAATGAATTTCATGGAGTTTTTTATTATTGAAAAAGTTTGTACATAGAGCTAATGAGTGCTGGGAAAGAATTAAGAATCAGTGGTGATATGATTACAATAGTTAGAGACCTATCAATCAAGGTAATTGGTCAGATGTTACCTACTCTAATAATCATAACTATGGACATGTGGCAGTGAATTGTAGATAAAGGTCAACCAAAGGAAATGATGGACCTTAGAATCTAGTAGGTATGGTCTATTATGTCTGTAACAAAGTTTGTCATCTTGCTAGATCATGTAGAGCAAGAAAGTATACTAGAGATCAATTGGTGAACAATAATGAAAATGCTAAAGTAAAGGAAACTGTTAATTTTGATGAAGTCAAAAATGATATGAAGAAGACATGGGTGAGGAAAGGAGAATTGATTTCATTAGAGTTGATTGAGAACTCCACAAGTTCAGGAAATGGGGAGAATCCATCGGTGAACTAAGCACATTATTTTCTTAGGGGAGCAGTTATAGTCAAATCATTTACCGATCCCTTAAAATTATGAGCGGTAAGATTCTTGTGCATTCTAAGATGTCTATTTGTGATTTATTGATGGTTAGTGAAGATAAATAATTTTTGTGCATTCGTATATTGATTGTTATGTTTTAACCATTGTCGTTAGTGGAAAGCATCTTTTGACTGTTATGTTCAAAGGACTACATTCACAAATGTTATAAAGATGAAAAAGTAAAATCATTTATCACTTTACATTCTATGGAGGTTTACTGAAGACCATTTGATTACATTCCATAGTGAGAGTTATTTGTATTTTTGGTTTGAGATTTCGAGCAGGAAATTATATCGGTTGTTGAAGAACACTAGTCAATGAAGTCAAGGTTATCACTTGTGTTGCAAAGATCTTTATAGGAATCATTGTTGTTTCTAATTGTTTTCATTGTGGATACTCTAGTTTTGGTCAATATCATTGATGAGCCTATACCCGTATTCAAGTTACACCCGATGGAAGAAAATGAGAATGATACAATGGGTGCCCTATCTTTGATACCCTATGATGTATTGTTGATAGAAGACATTCATTCTTTCATCCACTACAAGCTGGAATAAATTAGAGTTGACAATATATACAATGTGTTTCCTAAACCATGTAATGATCATAGATTAAAGGAGGAACACATGTATTGAATGAACAAAGGTTTCACTTATTCGGCTGAGATACCTGATGATTTTCATTAAGAATGGATAAGCTATGTGTTGAGAAGACTCTATGATCAATTCATTTGGTTGGACAAGCCACACAAGATTACAAATGAGTTAATCAACATAGTTACTGGATTTTGTGTGACCAGTGAGGCACCAACTCTATGGACTATTGCTAAAAATTTGGTTACTCACTTGACCAAATCCAAACAAGATCACCGAGCCATGACTATCAAGGATATAATAGATAAGGAAGTGAGGTTTTCTTCAATATTGATCGGTTACAAAGTATATCAATCTAGTAGGTTGAACAATGTACCTGGTGGAGCTATTCATGTTGCATACAAAATGGTAAAGCAAGATGAAAAATATGATTTGTGTTAGATGTTGAGGAGTCAATTCTTTGTGAACATGGATAAGATCAAGAAAGATAAGAAGAATTCATTCAAATATTGATCACTCCTAGTATGTATGTTCTTTTACTTGCAGAATAATTTTCCTGGAATAGGTCTTATTACTTGGTCAGAGGATAGACCTGTACTAATGTAGATTAAGTAGTGCATCGGGACTTTAGGAAATTATTTTAATAAGGTTATGTGGGGTTAATTTAAAGATTCCAAGGGAAAATGCACTTAAGAGAGAGAATCTCAACCGATATCATTGAAAATATAAAGATCATATATGTTTTCTAGTAGATACAGATACCTGTATGTTGCAATCATTATAACCTAGGACATGTTCGATACTAGCTATGGGTTATCAGGTTCATGGTGATTTAGTCACTATTCATATTGATGTTCTACTATCAAAACCAATTGATACCTCAACACCTAGGTTTTGAACCTATGAAGAGTCATAATTGAAAATTCATAGTTAATTGAGAGCATCGGTAATCAAAAGAAAGATTAGGAAACAAGTTGACAATCTAGCCAAAATGAGTGGCATGACACCATAAATGATGATAAAACTTAGAAAGAAAATGGAGAGTAAGGAGGTAGGTACATTTATTGTTGCAGAAGCCAAGGATACTGAAGTTGAAGTTGAAAAGATTACACCTCAAAGAGTAAGTAGGAGTTCAATACTAAAAAAAACTAAACCTACATCTACTACTCCTATTTTGACTAAGCCGGAAAAGGAGTCACCTGAGACTTTTCAAAAAAATTACAGAAGAAAGAAAGTAATGACATCAGGCTATAAATAGTCAAAGGGTGAGAAAGGAGGTAAGGAAAAGGTTGAAGAAGAAGAATTTGAAATTTTATCTAAGAAGGAACAAAATAATTGAGAGCTAGTGGAAAGAAGTCTAGTATAGTAGGAAAGCCTAGTGAGGAAATTGGAAAAGTTGGCAATATTTTGATTCTTTACAATGTTGTTAAAGATATTAAGGAATATGGAAGAATGAAAAAAGTGTGAACTCACTTTGATAAATTTGACAGTGAAGAGAAAAGAAAGATAGAAGATGCAGTTGTAAAAGTTCTACATACTTTTTGCAAAGAACCAAGAGAACTATTCAAGGCTATACCTAAGGAACAATACAAGGTAGTTGACAAAAGATGGAGAGAAGTTGTGAATATTGATAGAGCAATGATGGAACAAGAAATTACACTTTTTCAACCTAAATTAACTAAAAAAGAGGTAAATTTGATGGTTAAAGTAGGGAGAGGATAATTTAAGACAAGGAACAGAGTTACAAGAATTCTCATTGGTGAAATATAATCGGTAAGAGATGAGACAGTAGATTTATGGATAAAGTTAGTAAAGTCTAAGACTACAGTTGAAGACAAATCGGTAGAAGAGAAAGGAAAATAACAAGAGAAAACAAATGAAGAGATTAATGATGTCAAATATAATGTTATCTCTGGTATCCCATAGTAGATACAAAATATTGATATTCAAATTGAGGTTGAAGCACCTACAGAGAAAAATGTTTAGGAAGTAACAGAACTGAAAGGCCAAGGACTTAAGGATTATGAAGATATACTTTCATTGAAGAGGAAGCTAGATCTAACCGATGAAGGTAGCACAATGAAGAAGATGAAAACAAAGAATTCAATTAGTTCTGAGGAAGAAGATGAAGGAGAACTCGAAGATAAAGAAATTCAAAAAACTATTGATATTACTCAGATGATTCCAAAGGAGTTGTTAACAATGTCTAATAAGCTTAAGGAGAAAGAAAAAAGGGACAAATTGAAGGGAAATAAAAAGAAGGTAAGAATACTAAAAGGAGCTAGAAACATCATTAGGAATTTAGTACCTAATGTTGGATATGACAAACAAGATAATCCAATTGATCAACTGGGTATATTGGTCAAGGTTGCTTCTGATCAAGTACCTGACTTAAAGAATGCACCAATAAAGTTTGTTATGAAATAATATGAGAAGATACAATTTGATTAGTTGAGAGAGATTATTTTAGTAAATACAAAGTCACTGATAATTCAAGTGATTAAGGTGAAGGAAATCCTATAGGAGATTGCACAGATACTTTTAAAAATTTATAAGTTTACAAATTTTACAAAGATAGATTATTCTCAACTGGAGCTTAATACTTTGATTACAAAGTGTGATCCTATTTCTAGTTCAGCATCAAAATTCAGTGGTAAGGTGATGTAACTGCTAGGGTAGATGAAAGGAATATAGACAATTTGTCCTTCAAAACCTTCTACAAGGGTCTTCAAGACACCAACCTACTAAGACCTAGACTTACACCTTCAAATAAGATCAAAATACATCCACAAACTTCCAATCAACATCCTAACATAAACTCATTAACTGGTTCAAGATGTGTGTTCCAATACTTCATCCTACTCCTTATGAAGTCACTACCAAACTTGGTTCACAAAGAGAAAATTACAAGTCTTACTTGGAGGGGTTTAACCAACTTTAAAAAGGTGATATTAGGACCAATTAAACATGTTCCAACCATTAAGAAGTCTCAGGGGATTCTTTAGATGATTGTTCCTTCAATAAGCCACCAACTCCTTGTAGCCATATTTGCAAGGTTATGAGAACACAACTTCCAAACTTCACACTAAACTGAGGGGAAAAATACAGTTTCAAACACCCTTTATGGAATACTACTAAATCACCAAGCAATGGGTTCTGAAGTCTTAAGGAACAAACCAAACCTTAATAAAGTCAATCAAGCCTAATTGTGCACTTAGGTCACCTTAATGAAGAAATTACCCCAAATAATGATGGAAGGATAAAAATTGTTTGGTTTGTAGTTGAAATGGTCTCAAACAACTCCAAACTCAATTTCATGGCTTGATTCAACCCCAAAGTTTGGTTGTCATCATTTGTGCATTCTGGCCACTGGTCGCCACATGAAGATGCCGACCCTAATTCACTGAAAACATGAATTTGCACACACCTTCATGCAAAATAACTCCAAAATCATCAAGACAACATTAAAACCTCTCATTCAACCAAGAATTCAAATTTTCCAATGGTGGACATGAGAGGAAAATGAAATTGAATGAGAAAACCCTAAGTAGGGAGGGTTTCAAAATAGTTTACAACAAAATGGCTATAAATTTTGATTCATGTCACCTTAGATCTTCAAACCAAGTGAAAAATAAATGTGATTTTATGCTCCTTACAATTCCATTTATTTTATCATCTAATCAGATTGTACAAATCTATATAGAAAGCAGAAATTTGACTGTTACAGGAAAATGAGTGTATTTTATTGATTCAAAAACAAAAATTACATGATCTCTACTTTACACCCACCTAAAAGGGCTATGAAATAATTCCTCAATGGTTAAAAATATTTTAGACTTTACAAACCAAAAGTTGCAAAGTTGTTCAAAAGTTGCTTCACAAATTTGTGACAACTTTTACATTTATGCACTAAGAGTGCAATTTTATTACAAAATGTGAACCTATGGTTCATTATTGACTTGAAATGACTTAAAAACATGAGACATCCTAAATCCTAATTTTTTGGGTTCCTTTGACCATGGTTGACCAAGTGGCTTATAAATGCCAAGTCTTGGAACCAGGCCTTACAAGTTGGATCGACAGATTGGTAGGATTCCTATTAGGACTTAGACATCCACAAGACCCCCTAGGAGTCATCAGAAGATTAAAACTTCATTTTTTGGCAGTGGGTGCTCATGCACCATACTTCCCATGAGTTTTAGAACTCAAGTTCCCACTTGAGTCAATTTGATCAATGGAAGTGCCATGTTGTTTGATCTGGTCTTCTATCATCCAAGTAGCATCAATCTTGGGAAGGCCCTTACATTTGACAAGGTTCTGCATATATGTCTTTTTCTAGTATGTTTGAGGACTTTAGACTCCATAATTATCTCTAACTCAACAAGTTCTCTAGGAGGTAGATTTTTGACATAATATGAAGCATCTGATGTGTCTTGAGTGATTGGAGTACTTGCATCATCACAACCTATGTCACCTTTATAAGGGGTTAGATCAGCTATGTTAAAGATTGGAGAAATTGACAAGGTAGGGGGGAGAGAGATTTCATAGGCATTTTCACCCATTTTATGCAAAATTGTGCATGGTCCTACTTTATTCATGTGCAAATTGGAGTATATTCCCTTAGGTAACCTATACTTTCTGAGATATGCCCAGACTTTGTCCCCAATTTGAAAATGAACTTCTCTTCTTCTCTTATCTACCCACTCTTTATACTTTTGAGTTGACTATAATAGCTTACATTTTACTTCTTCTTGCACTTGAGAAATTAGTTTAGCCAACTCTTCTCCTTGAGCACTGGTTCTAAATTCTGAAGGTAAGTCTACAAGATCCAATGGACCTCTAGGATAAAGACCATATACTATTTGAAATGGTGTCTTACCAGTGGATCTGTTAAGAGAATCATTAAAAGAAAACTCTTCCTACGGAAGGACTACATCCTAACTCTGATTGTGTTGCTTGGTTATGCACCTTAGGATATTTCCAAGTGATCTACTCACCACTTCTGATTGGCCATCACTTTGTGGGTGATATGATGAACTGTATGTTAAGTTTGTTCACAATTTCTTATGGAGTGTTCGCCAAAAATGTCCTTGAAATTTTGCATCCCTATCTGAGACTATTTTTTCTGGTAACCCATGGATTCTGACAAATTATTTAAAGAAGATATGTGCAATTTGGGAGGCATTATTTGTGCTTTTTCAAGGAACAAAATGCACCATCTTACTGAACCTATCTACAATGACAAATACACTGTCAAAATCCTATTTACTTCTAGGAAGTCCCATGAAAAAATCCATAGAGATTGACTCCCAAGGCCTAGTAGGTATTGGAAAAGGTTTATATAACCCCTAATTTGTAGACACACCCTTAGATTGCTAACAGATAGTGCAGAATTCAACAAATTTCTTGACATCATTTGTCATCTTTGGCCAAAAGAAACTCCTTTTAATTAGTTCCAGAGTCTTGTCTATGCCAAAAAGGTCACCCATGCCACCACAATTCTTTTCTTTCATTATGTTTAGTCTCATAGAACACCTAGGTATGCAAAGTTGAGAACCTTACAAAAGATCATTTTGAATGAGAAATTTAGAGAATTCAAAATTATACTTTCCTACTATTTGAGAACAAACCTTAAATACTTTTCCAAAGTCTGGATCACCTGCATAGAGATATTTTAAGGCATCAATCCCAATGCTCTGAAGTTGGATTTTTTCAATCAAACCAACCCTTCTACTGAAGACATCAACAACCTTGTTTGCTTTTCCTTTTTGTGTTTCAAAGTGAAAGTGTAGGCTTGCAATTGTTTCATACATTTTATGTGCTTAACACTCAATTTTTCTTGAGAATTCAGAAAACTTAATGCATGGTTGTCATTATAGACAACAAATTCCTTTGGTAGAAGGTAGTGTCTCCACTTATTGAGAGCCTTCACTATGATATAAAGTTCAAGATCACATGTGGAATATCTTTTCTTAGCATCATTGAATTTTTCAAAGACGAAAGCTATGGGTTTCCCTTCTTAACTTAGGACAACACCAATGGCTAAGTTTCTAGCATCTATTTCCATAGTGACTACCTTCCTAAAATTAGGCAAAGTCAAGATAGGATATTGAGAAACTCTATTCTTCAAGTAGTCAAAAGAATTGTTGGCTTCATTAGTCCAAGAAAACTTTGTTTTCTTTCCACCCTTAATTGTGTCTAACATTGGAGAACATACATGACTCAATTTTTTTATGAACTTCCTATAGAAGGTAGAAAGACCATATAATATTCTTACCTCACCTTGATTCCTTAGAGTGGGCCAGTTGATAATGGCCTCCACTTTGCTAGGATCCATTTTTAGTGTTCCTTGAGAGATAACAAACCCCAAGAAGACAAGATCCCTCTACATGAAGGTACATTTCTCCAAGTTGATTATCATTTTGTGTTCATGAAGTCTCCTCGTCACCTACTCCAAATGAATTAGACATTCTTCTCTGCTACTACTAGAAATCAGTATATCATCAAGATAGATAACAATAAATTTTCCAATGAAGTCAATGAAAATTTCATTCATGAGCCTCATGAATGTGCCTTGGGCATTACTTATCCCAAATGGAATCATAAGCCATTCAAATAAGCCTTCAATTTTCTTAAATGCAGTCTTCCATTCATCCCCTGGTCTAATTCTTATTTGGTGGTAACTAGAAATTAAATCTATTTTAGAGAAGTAGCAAGCATTCCCAAGTTGATCAAGTAGATCTTCAATTCTAGGAATAGGGAATCTATACCTAATTGTTATCTTATTTATAGCCCTTCTATCAATGCATAGTCTCCATGTTCCATCCTTTTTGGGTGCTAGGACAGATAGAATAGCACAAGGACTGAGACTTTTTTTTATCAGACCTTTGTCTAGCATATCTTGGACTTGTCTAGAGATTTCAGCATTTTGATTTGGAGTCATTTTATAGGGTGATTTATTAGGCAAAGAGGCACCTAGTATTAGTTCAATCTAATGAGTAATATCTCTTAGAGGTGGGAGGGAAGAGGGTAAATCATTTGTTACCAAATCACTATATTTATTCAATAGTTCTTTGACCTCTGTTGGTATGGACATTTTTTTATCAGATTCTTCTTTGTCTTTAGGCTTCATGACCAGGATATAACTTTCCTCTTCAGATTATTTTAAATTCTTGACCATTTCTTTTTTCTCCAATCACAATTACAGTGGGTTCTTTCTCTATTTTTGGGTCAGGTAGTGGCTTCATTGTATTTGTCTTTCCATCCCACAATTATGTAGGTGTTCTTCCTAGAACTATAAGTGGCATCCATGTCATATTTTTATGGTCTTCCAAGTAGAATATGGCAAGCATCCATCTCTACTACATTGCATAAGACCGTATCTTTAAAATCCCCTAGAGAGAATTCTACCATAGTCTATTCAGTCACTAGTGCTTGTTGTCCTTTAGTGAGCCAAGAAACTTTATAAGGGAAAGGATGTGGTGTTTTATATAATCCCAACTTGTGTACCATTTCTTTAGAAATTAAATTCTCTGTTGAACCAGAGTTTATTAACAAGTTACATACCTTTCCTTGGCACTTGATCCTTGTTCTAGAAATATTCTCCCTTTAGGGTGGTTCTTGGGTGTGTGGTACTTGCAAAAAGTCTTGTCTCATCATCAATATTGTCCCTTCTTTAGCTTCTAGTTCCTTCTTGTCCTCTTGGACCAACTATGCTTTTCTTACTCCTTGGTTATTATTTCTTTTCTCAGTGCATCTTCATGCATGATGGCTCAATTGATTATAGTTGTAGAACCTTAGGGGTTCATTAGATCTTCCTCTACCCCTACTAAAATATCTCATGCCTCTGAAGCCTCTTCTATTTCTTGACTCACATTTTCTCTTCCTCCTTGATTCTGCTCTATGGATATGTCATTGCTAGACTGTCCTCTATTTCATGAATTGCCCCTTCCTCTAAAATTTTTGTTGTAATTGTTGTTACCCCTACCCCTATTACCTTTCTCTTGTTTTCTTCTGAATTTTTCTTCAACCTTCAATCTTAATTGAAAGCATTTTTGGACTATGGTGGGGCTTCTTAGACTCAAATCATCTTGGATTGATATCTTCAAGCCTTGCATGTATCTTGCAAGATTTCCACATTCTAGTTCTTCCATCTTAGACTTCATAGTAGGTCTCTGAAACTCTTCATATATGTTGAGACATTCATTTTTTTTTGTCTCAAACTCATCCTCCTTTTATGGATTTTGACTTCATAGTCCTTAGGGACATATGTTTACATGATTATGCTCACCATCTTCTTCCAAGTGGTGACTTGTTATTTCCCACTCTTCACCCTATCATCTTGAGAGAAGTTCCATCATGTGAGTGCAAATCCTTTTAGTCTTGACTTAGCAATCTTTATCCTTTGGATTTTAGGGATATCTTCACAATCAAAGAAACTATAGATGGCATCGACCCAATCCATAGCAACATCTGGGTCCATCTTCCCATCATAGGGAGGAAAGTCAAGCTTGGTATCCATGGTTCTCCTCTCCATAGACTTTAGAGTCTTCAAGAGTAGCCTCTAATTTACAGGAACTTCCTCTTCTTCCTTCTCAAGGGTTTCTTCCTCACTCACTTTTTCAACATCTTTAGAGTTTCCACTACTCTTCTTATAAAGCTCTTCCCTAATATCTTCCATCTCTTGCCTCATTAGCTGCATCTCAAGGTCTCTTTTTTCATCTTGTCTTTGCTTTTTCTCTCTCAAGTACCTTACAATATTTTATTTGGTATTCCTTGAAGAAAACCCACCATATTCATCTCCTCACATGGTGTTAATCAATCTCTGACCTAAGGATCTTAGGTTCTCTAATACCACTTGATGTAAGTGATAGGGTAGATGAAAGGAATGTAGACAATTTGTCCTTCAAAACCTTCTACAAGGGTCTTCAAGACACAAACCTAATAAGACCTAGACTTACACCTTCAAATAAGATCAAAATACATCGAAAAACTTTCAATCAACATCCTGACATAAACTCATTAACTAGTTCAAGATGTGTGTTCCAATACTTCATCCTACTCCTTATGAAGTCACTACCAAACTTGGTTCACAAAGAGAAAATGACAAGTCTGACTTGGAGGAGTTGAACCAACTTGAAAAAGGTTATCTTAGGACCAATGAAACATGTTCCAACCATTAAGAAGTCTCAGGGGATTCTTTAGATGATTTTTCCTTTAATAAGACACCAACTCCTTGTAGCCCTATTTGCAAGGTTATGAGAACACAACTTCTAAAATTTACACTGAAACCAGGGAAAAAATATAGTTTCAAACACCCTTTATGGAATACTATTGAATCACCAAGAAAGGGGTTCTGAAGTCTTAAGGATCATACCAAACCTTAATAAAGTCAACTAGGCCTAATTGTGCAATTAGGTCACCTTAATGAATGAATTAACCCAAAGACTGGTGGAAAGATAAAACTATTGTTTGTTTTGTAGTTGACATGGTCTCAAGCAACTCCAGAGTCGATTTGATGGCTTTATTCATACCCAAAGTTTGACTGTCATCATTTGTGCATTCTGGTCATTGGTCGCCACATGGAGATGTCAACCCTAATTCACTAAAAATATGAATCTACACACACCCTCCTACAAAATAACTCCAAAATAATCAAGACAACATTAAAACCTCTCATTTCACCAAGGATTATAATTTTCCAATGGTGGACATGAGAGGAAAACAAAATTGAATGAGAAAACCCTAGGTAGGGAGGGTTTCAGAATAGTTTACAACAAAATTGCTCTAATTTTTTATTATATTCACCTTAGATCTTCAAACCAAGTGAAAAAGAAAGGTGATTCAATTCTCCTTACAATTACATTGACTTCATAATCCAATCAGATTGTACAAATCCGTACAGAAAGTGGAAAGTTGACTATTACAGGAAAATGAGTGTATTTTATTGATTCAAAAACAAAAATTACATGATCTCTTCTTTCCACCGGCCTAAAAGGGCTATGAAAGAATTCCCCAATGGTTAAAACTATATTTCAAACCATCTATCCATTGGGTAAGTCATTTATACTTTACAAACCAAAAGTTGCAAAGTTGTCCAAAAGTTGTTTGACAACTTTTACATTTATGCAACAAGAGTGCAATTTTATTGCAAAATGTGAACCTATTGTTCATTATTGACTTGAAATGACTTAAAACATGAGACATCCCAAATCCTAAGTTTTTTGGATCCTTTGACCATGGTTGACGAAGTGGCTTATAAATGCCAAGTCTTGGAACCAGGCCTTACAAGTTGGATCAATAGATTGGTAGGACTACTAATAGGACTTAGACATCCACAAGACCCCCTATGAGTCAGCGAAATATTAAAACTTCAATTTTATGCAGTGGGTACTCCTGCACCATAAGGTCAAACTAATTACTCACACGGTGAGGTAGTTGCAAAGTGAACATGATAAAAGGATTATTACACTTATGGAGATGTAGACCTATTTGGCCCCCACAATTGATGTTATGCAACAACATGTGAGAAATTTAGAGAACACACTTAGCCTACCAGTGATGAGTAGCTTGAGTGATTTGGAAGGATTAGCATCGGTTATACATGGAAAAATTCTATCTTTGGAGTGTTTAAAAGAGTCATGGGGGAAGACATATGATACTGCAAAGACAAACTTCAAGGATGTCTCTGACAGGATGTAATTTTAATATATGATTATTTTTCATTGTTGACAAAAAGGGGGAGAATGAGAAGACAAGATGTATAGATAATATGGAGAATCAGTAGAGAAATATTAGCAGAGAAATTGTTGTAGAGAAAGAGTAAGAGACATGATTTATAGAGAAGGGGGGAGTATAAGTTTTACAGTGCAAACTATACTCGTAGAGTTATGAAAATTAGAAGTTTTTTCCATCAATGCCAAGGGGGGATATTTTTGGCATTATGGTAGTTTTGGGGAGATATGTAGAGTGGTCATCATATGAGGCATAATTGGTTGTCATTGATGGCAATGTATTTAGTTATCATGACTGTAGTGATCGGTAAAGGGAAGTTTAACTATGTATGTTGACAAGTGTTCAAGAAGAACAGTATCAGACACAAAATGTGGTAGCGGTTGAGTTAAGGAATGATTTAGGTGTTGTGATCATAGATATAGTTTGTATATAGTAAGTAGAATACATTATTCCAACCATAATAGTTTATATGAATTTTTGAATGAATTACGTTTTGAATGAGAAGATAGTTTACCTATCTGATCACCAATCAGAGTTTCGTATTAATTTGATTAAGGCAGTGGATCTGAGGATGACATACTAGTTTTAATTATTGGTAATATGTTTAAGGATGACATATTGGATGTTGTTAACATTGATTTCGAGGAGGGTGGCTAACCTTTTGAGCTTACTATGGTGGAAAGTTCTAGATCTTGTGTGACCTAATGACAGTCTATATAAGGAGCATTAAATTGTTTGATTTAGGTTCGTGATCTTATTTTAATATTGGGAGATCACAAATTGAAGGAGAAGAGATTATTTCAGTTTCATAAAGGAAAGGAGAAGAAAGGATCTGATAGGAAATCAGTGTCATTCTATAGATCAACATATCATGTTGTTCCCTAATAGTTGTAGTAGGTTACATCCCTTAACAAGGTGAACTTTATCATGTTCCTATTTTTAAATCCTTTAATAGGGTACTTTCTTTATTGAGGTTTAAAATCCTCTAGTGAGTTAGATCATAGCTGATATTTTTGTATTCCAGATAATTTACTAATCACTCCTAATAGGGTGAACCCTCAGAAAGGGTATTTGTAGCTCCTAACAGGGAAAACTCATTTACAATAGTAGTGGGCTTGTGGGTGTCATTCCCACCATGGTTTTTTTCCCTCTTACAAGGGTTTCCATGATAAAATATATGTGTTATGTGTGTTGAGATTGTGGATGTTTTATATTGTTAAATGTTATTTGTTTACTTCAGTTATATGCTTTGTGGATTGGAAGTTAATAGTGCATTTATTCATATTAGTGGTTGAATTGATTTATTACCTATTTGTACTTATTCACCCCCCCCCTCTCAGTATAATATTCCAACATGGGACATCCCATGCATATTTACCGCTTTTTACCTAAATGATGTCTTTGTTGATTTCAATAACGTATCTTTACATGCTAGACCCATAGATGGTCGTGCTTGGATAGAAACCTTTCTGCACCCATCCAAAACATCTTAAGTACCTCCTATGAATCCTATGAGCCTATATTGGAATCTTATATCAATACCCTTACTACCATACACATATCTTGCATTGATAGTAATGATATCATTTCCCTAGTATACCCTGAGCTTATAGATTGGGAACAACAAGATCATCCATACTTAGATGTTTTTTAAAATGAAGAAGCTATAGCTAAGTTCATGGAACTTTGAGTTCATATACCCATAGAGGACCATGAGATGGGTTTTACTATTGATCTTGATTACATGGAATACTTTGGGGAGTCATGTCAAACTTCCCATCAAAAAAATGAAATAAATGAAAAAATGATAGATCTATAGGTGTAAACCAAAAGGCACCTCTAGATCATAAAAGAGTAAAAATAAAAGATGTATCTTCTGGTGAAAACCTCCCTAAGGCACCAAAAGATGGAACGTTAGACACACTTCCCATAAATTAGTAAAGATCGCCACTGGTAGTTTAACAAACACAAGGAATCAACCTTGCCAAAAAAGAAATCAAGATCATCATGCATCTTATAGCTTCTCTTTCTCCTGAGGAAAGGGAACAATTCATTTATTTTTTTAGGGATAGATACATCAATTTTGTATGGTCATATACTGATATGTTAGGAATAGTCAAGGTCGAGCTTAAGAAACTATTAGATGTTGATTTTATTCAAGCTATATACTATGTAGAGTGGATATCAAATTTGGTACCTGTCACTAAATTTCCTGGGGGAATCATAATTTGTATAGATTTTAGATACCTCAATAAGGAATGTCCTAAAGATGACCTTCCATTTCCCAATATTGATATGATTTTAGAATTGATAGTAGGCTATGAAATTCTATCATTAATGGATGAATTCTCGGGCTATAATCAGATTTGCATTACTCCTAAAGACCATCATAAGACAAGTTCACGTATACATGGGGAACATATTGTTGGAATGTCATGCCATTTGATCTAAAGAATACAAGTGCCACCTACCAAAGAGCAATGGCTATGATCTTTCATGATCTCATGTATGACATCATGGTAGACTATGTGGATGACATATTGTCAAAATCAATTACCAGATATCTTCATATCAGCATTCTAGCATAAATCTTTGACAGATTGGAAGCATACAAATTTATGTTAAACCCAATAAGTGTGTCTTCAGGGTTACATCAGGATGTTGAAAATGCCAAGTAACTAAGAGAGGGGGTGAATCAATTATAACAAACAATTTACCTCACTTATGTTAATATGGTAAATACTTAAACCAATCAAAAACTTATAATAGTTATAAACATGAAAGCACAAAAAAATCAACACAATGAACATCAGAATTAACGTGGAAACCCTAACTGGTAAAACCCACAGAGAAGCTAATTCTCATGAAATGAACACTAGTTAAGGTGATACTGGTTAAGGTGATTTTTACAAGGGATCACTACCAGTTTTATCACTACTTTTTGGGTCACTACTAGTTGGGCTACCTACCTAGAAATAAGAAAGGCTAAGTGTTGATACAAATAGGCTCACTACCAATACAAATAGGATCATTGCTAGACTATAAGAAATGAAAGTTGAATCCAATACTAAATTCACTGTCACTGATACTCTGTAATATAGAAATGATATAATAGTTTGCTACAGATTGCATCAAATCACATATACATCAAAACACAAATATTCCCTTGTCAGGTTGGCATTCACTTCGCATATACTTACATACAAGCATTCAACAACAAGTAGATTAATCACTCTCCTATACCATCTCATGCCAATAACAAATTCAACCTAAACCAATTTGAAATAGGTCACACCAAAACATTCTTGTGGCAGTAAGGAATGAAACGTGGACCACCTCTCTCAATACAACATATCATACACAAAACAACACGTTACACCATCACCGTGATCTTCGGTACCAATGGATAAATCTATACATTACAAATGCATCATCCAAAGAAAAATAAAAATATTATAAGATAGGACCTAACCTAAACAAATGATCCTTAATATGTTGCACAAAAAATGGAACAAGCACCAACACATATAAGAGTAAATATTTAGAGCACATCATCCAATGCATGCTTCTACTGAAGCATTAAAACAACCAATCCATATATATGCATAGGATATTTTAACATAAATGACAACCATTAATTAAAATAACAATTATAGCATTATCTTCACATTATAACAATGTCCCCCTTTGTCATTGATGGAATCATTCATTAATAACAAAGAAAATAACTCACTATCAAATATATCAGCATTAAAATTCTCTCTTCTCCACTGTTATTCTCCCCCTTTGAAAAAAATGATAAAGGGAAAAAATCCCCCTTACTAACTTTCTCTACTCCCCCTAAGAGGATGCCTCCAACCATGGATCTAGAAAAGAAAAAGCATGAAATGTATTGGACCAATGCACACACAGGTGCATTAGTGAATACTAGGAAGGGGCATAATGCCTAGCTTCCCCTTAAGACACGCAAAAGTATCCTTGCACATAGGTTTTGTGAAAATATCTTCAATTTTCTCCTTTTCATGCAGATACTCAATTTTAACCTCCTTCTCCAATACCTTTTGTCTCAATAAGTGATATATGATAGATATATGTTTCATCTTGGAATGTTGCATTGGATTCTTTAAAAAATTTATAGCACTAGTATTATCACACATAATTTAAATCATCTCATCAAAATTTATCCCTATATCCTTCAATTTTTGTTTCATCTATAATACTTGACTATAACATGAGGATGTTGCAATATATGTAGATTCAACAATTGATAATGTCACAGAATCCTACTTTTTTCTTGACCAAGAAAACAACTTTGAGATGAGGAAATAAGCTCCACCCCTAGTAATTCATCGATTACCCAAGCATCTAACCCAAACGGCATCATTATAAGTTGTCAGCATAAAATATAAACATTTTGGATACCATAATCCAAACTCTTTTTTACCCTTCAAATATCTAAAAATTCTCTTTACTACTATAACATGTGACTCTTTCAGTTCTTGTTGAAATCTCGCTACTAAACATAATACATACATATTATCTAGTCCAGTAGTTATTAAATACAACAATCCTCCAATCATTTAATTATTCTTACTTGCATCTGCCTTCAATGAATCAACTTCTTTAGTCAACTTACATCCCGTAATAATAGGCGTACATACTAGTATAGAATTATCCAAACCAAACTTCTTCAACAATTCTTTAACATACTTGGACTAAGAAATGAAAATTCTTTTACTGAATTGATTTACATGTAATCCAAGAAGAAATTAAACTTACCAATCATAGACATATCAAATTCTTTCTTCATTTTCTCCACAAAGTTCTTGTATAAATTATATTTTCCTCCAAAAATAATGTCATCAATATACACCACAAAAATCAAAATATGGTCTTAATAAATCTTGTAATATAAAGTGTTGTCAGTTGATCCTTTCTAAAATCCTTGCCCAATCATGTACTTATCCAATCTGACATACTAGGTTTTGGGTGCCCACTTCATCATACAATTCTTTCTTTAATTTGTACACAACATCCGGATCATTTTTGGACTTGAATCTTTCTCGTTATTCGATGTAAACTCCGTCCTTCAATTCTCTATTCAAAAAAGTTGACTTAACATCCATTTGATAAACCTTAAAGTTTTTAAATGTGACAAATGCTAAGAATATTTGGATAACCTCCATTCGAGCAACAAGAGGATAAGTGTCATCAAGATCAATTCCTTCAATCTAAGTATAACTCTTGCAAACCAATCTTGCATTGTTTCTCATTACCTTACCATTTTCATCTAACTTGTTTTGAAAAATGCATTTGTTAGAATAACTAAGAGGGGGGTGAATCAGTGGCCTCAAAAATTAATCCAAAACTTTATACCACAATTTTAAACCTCTATTTATCTTTAGTCCTACAAGATGAATGCCCTTAAATAACTTTATCAAATAACTACTGCTCGGAGCTCACTGTTAACCCTTATACTTAAGCTTTACCGAATAGCAGTCTTAGTCTTTTCTAATCTTTACCAAAATACAATAAATAACTTAATGTTTACTGATCAATACAATATAGTAACGTGTAAAGCAAAATATCAAAGCAATGAACCATATACACATTTGACACATGGATTTTTAACGTGGAAACCCTGTTAAGGGAAAAACCACTTGGAACCGGTAACCCAAAATTTTCGCTCTTCTGAAGTGAGCTCGGTGAAGAGCCAACCTTATTAAAGGTTACAAACACACTGTTAAGTGTGACCTTGTTAGAGAATTTATCACTAACAGTTAATCACTTGACCTCTCTGTATTCACTATGCTTGTCAACATGAATTAAACTTTTGATACTCCTTAGGATGTATCTCAATATATAAAGGATGATTAAATATTGCTTGGTTAAGAGACTTTATGCTTTAATGGTTAAACTGAAACAGTATATGATCTGTTTATATATACAACTTAACTTGTAGATGTTTAGATCTATTGTAAGCTCATAATACCTTTCTGATTAATGTTTGTTTTATGTCCCTTTTCTCCACTTCTTTATGCCCATTGATGTTGTTGCTTCTCTGTTTCTCGATGTCCGCAAAAATCTTTAGCTTGTTTGATCAAGACTATGTCAAGTCTTCTTCACCAGCATTCTCTTCAGCATCCTCTTCTCTATTCACCCACCTATTCATAATGAATTATCATGTCTCTCTTATAGACATTCTTTCACCGTTTCTAGGTCTTTGTCTTTCTTGTTCTTGACATGATCCATAATTATCACCATTCTTGCTTTAAAGCTTACTTCAGTTTTATCCTACAGATTTCTCCTTGACAACTATAATAAAATAGATTTAAAACTCTAGCTTATCTTTGGCTTTTAACTTGTCGATGAAAATAATGTGATCAACCAGTTAACTCCATATTTAGCTCCTTCCAGCTAAGTCTTTTGTCATTTCTGAACTTTGGTTATTTTTGGTGTTTAAATCCTTGTTAGCTTGGTCTTGACTTCATTTGTCCTTAGGCATCTTTGTCCATGGGGTTGTCTGTCCATCGGGCAACATTGTGACTTTCAGTTCTGCTTGGGTTACTTTGGTTCTACTCAGTAATGCTTTCTCAGGCAACTTTCTCGGGTATCACTGTGACTTTTCTCTTGGGGTTCTCTATCCGTTGGGGTGCACTGTTAGTCGGTGTTTGTTTTCACTTAGTGTATACTTGACTTTTATGCATTACTGATAACATAACCTTTATCACTTTGATTCTTTGAATCCTTTGACATTATGTATATAACCAATCAGATTACATCAAGTTGACATCAATGAAAATACAATACATTAACTGATTTAATGTCTTGCATTAGCTTCCTGCAACTCGGTGATCATCAAATTAACATCTTCAAACATTCAATCAGTTATAGTTCATCAATATCTCCCTTTGGAATTTATGGAAACACACTACATTACTACTAATAAAATATGAAATATATCAGTTGTAGTTCATCAATCTACCAAACTTATTATTTTATAAAAAATACAAATATTTGGCTCTCGGTAAGCTCTTCTAGCTTAGATTTGTTTCTTGTAGAGTACTTTCTTCAATCTTCATTCCCTTCACTAGATAGATGTAGCAGCTTTGGATTCTATCTCTCCCTTTAATGTAGAATCTCTTCTTTGATGTTGTCTCTCCCTTTGACTCTTCCTCTCCTTGATCATCTCTTTTTCCTTTGACAACAATAGATATACTCTCTCCCTTAAGTCATCTCTCCCTTAGGATAACTTATTTCCCTTTAGATGATTATGATGGATATTTCATATGGATATAATCTCTCTCTATTTTCTTAGGAAACTCTCTCCCTTTGACAGCAATGCTAAAGTATATCCTTCCTTCTTTTTATAATATACTCCTTGAATTTCCTTTCCATCAACAAATAGTAACTCTGGTGTTCGGTGCAAATAAGTACCTTTCTGTGTACTGATATATCTTTGTAGTCTATCTTTTTGCTTACATCAACATGAATGATCCTCTGATTATGTGTAGGATGATGTAGCCTAGTAGTTAGCTTACTAACCAATAGACAAGGGTTGGACCCCTAGTCTCTTTCTCAGGTACTCAAATGTTTCTTTAGGCAATGGCTTTGTGAATATGTCTGCTAATTGTTCCTTGGATTAAACATATTCTAGTATCACCTCTTTCTCTTGAACTTTTTCTCTTAAGTAATGATACTCGATAGCAATATGCTTAGTCTTAGCATGCATGAAAGGGTTCGTAGAAATTTTTATTGCATTGGTATTATCACAATAGATAATCACTGGTTCAAGAATTTGCATATTCATACCTTCCAGTAATTGTTTGATCCATGCAATGTTAGAGAAATTTGCAACAACAGCCACATATTCTGCTTCTACAGTAGATTGTGAGATGCATCCTTGCTTCTTTCTTATCCATGTGAAAATTATGTCACCCATGAAGAATTCTCCTCCTATTATGCTCTTTCTTTCATCTAAGTTTCCACCCCAATCAACATTTGTATAGACTTGAAGCTCAAATTTGCCTTCTCTTTTATACCATAAGCCATAGTCCTTGGTATTCTTTAGATATCTCAGAATTGTTTTGACAACAGTCATGTGTGATTCCTTGGGGTTAGCAGATAATCTTGCTACTATTCCAACTATAAGTGCTATATCTGGTCTAGTATGAACAACGTACATGAGTTTACTAATCATAGATCTATATAGTGTCTGATTTACCTTGGATGACTTGTCTTCCTTTTTCATCTTACATCTGTTTGTCGTAGGTGTTCCAACTGGTTTGGAATCTTCCATCTTGAATATCTTCAGCACTTCCTTGATGTATTTGGATTGTGTGATATAGATGCTTGCATCCTATTGAAGAATTTGTAGACCAAGAAATAATTTGATCTCCCCAAACATTGACATCTCAAAATATTTTCTCATTTCATTAGCGAATGATTTGCATAACATATCATTACCACCAAATATAATATCATCAACAAATATTTCAGCAATCAAAATGTTATCATCAGAATCCTCTTTTAAATACAGATTATTGTTTTCACTTGTTCTTACAAATCCAATACCTATGAGATATGAGTGAAGTCTTTCATACCAGGCTCTTGGTTCTTGTTTCAATCCAACAAGGATTTGTGTAGTCTAAAAACCATGTTTCTCTTGTTAGGATCAACAAACCCTTCTGGTTGTTCAATGTATACCTCTTCTTCTAGTATTCCATTTAGGAATGCAGATTTGACATCCATTTGGTATACCTTGAATCCTTTGTATGTAGCATAAGCAAGTAAAATTCATACTCCTAGTCTAGAAAAGGGTGCAAAGGTTTCTCCATAGTCAATGCCTTCTTCTTTTGCATACCCCTTGCATACTAATCTTGCTTTGTTTCTTGTAACTTCTCCATTCTCATTTAACTTGTTTCTGAATATCCATTTGGTACCAATGACCTTCTTGTCATCCGATCTAGGTACTAATGTTCATGTATTATTCTTCTAAATATTCTCTATATCTTCTTTCATAGCACTAACCCATTCTTCATTTTCAAGTGTAGTATTGATAGATTTAGGCTCAAAATCACAAATTAAACATCTAGTGTTCAGTGACTTACTTCTTGTTCTCATTCCAACCTTTTTGTCTCCTATGATCTATTTTTCTGGATGGTATCTTCTGAAATACTTGGAAAGTATTGGTTTAGCTCTTTTTTCATCATTATGATCATCATCTTGACCTTCATTCAGATCTCCATTGCTTGAAACATCATTTTGAGCAATTTCTTGATTTCAGTGTTTGCAGCCTGATGCTCAGATGCATTGTTCTATCGCTCAAGAATGATACACTATTGCTCGGGAAGAGTGTCAGGTTCTTCATTATAAACAAACTTGTTGTAGTCTTCTAGTTCTTTTCTACTTTCCTCATCATTTTTCTTACCAAATTTATCTATTTTGACATTTGCACTCTCAATGATTTTGTTAGAGGACTTGTTAAGATATTTATAAGCCTTTCTTTTGGTAGAATACCCTAAAAAATTCCTTCTTCACCTTTGGATTCAAGCTTTCCATTTCTATCATCTTTCAAAATATAACATTGACTTCCAAAATTTTTGAAGTAATTTACATTGGGTGTGTATCCATATCATAGCTCATAGGGTGCCTTCTTGGTGTCTTTCTTCAATTGTACTCTATTCAATGTGTAGACAGCAGTATTGATAGCTCCCCTCTAGAATGTTTGAGTGATGCCTTTTTCTATCATCAATGTTCTTGCACAATCAACAATGGATATGTTCCTTCTTTCAGCAATCTCATTTTTTTGTGGTTTTCTTGGTGTAGAAACGTGTCTTTTAATTTCATGCTCATTACAAAAGTTAGTGAATTCATCAAAAAAAATTCTCCTCCTCTATCTGATCTTAATCATTTCAGTTCCTTACCACTTTGTTTTTCTACAATAGTTTTATACCATTTAAACATCTTGAATGCTTCTGATTTCTCTTTTAAGAACATAAGTGTCATCATTCTAGAATAATCATGTACAAATAGAATGAATTATCTATCACCATAGTAGCTCTTAGTTCTCATGGGTCCACATAGATCAGTATGGACTAATTCTAGAATAGCATTAGATGTATTATTTTTTCTCTTGAAACTAGACTTTGTCATTTTACCTTTTTGATAATTCTTACACATGATATGGTCAGTCTTTAACATGCTCGATAAGCCTCTTACTTTCCTTTTATTGCTTATCTTAATCATGTTGTCAAAATTCACATGACATAGCCTTTTATGCCATAACCATATGTCTTCATTTCTAGCCATTAAACAAGTGGTGTTAATATCATCAAAATAGAATAGGTTACCTTTTGTCTGTTCACCAGTTCTGATCAACCTTCCTGATTCATTAAAGATCTTTGCCTTTTTGTTCTCAAATGCAACTCAGTGACTAGTGTTATTCAGCTATTAAACACTCAATAGATTATAGTTAAGTTCTTTTACCCAATATGAATTTTCACATTTGATCACATTATTCAACATTATGGTTCCTTTACCTTCAACCAGACAAGGTGATTCATTACCCATTCTTACTGATCCACCATTATAATATTCAAAAGTTTCAAAATTTTCCTTATCTCTAGTCATGTGGTGAGTGTAGCCACTATCTATAATCCAAACATCATTCTTACTAACCTTAGATATGAGTACAGTCTCAACATACCTTTCCTCTTTGTCTGAATCATCCTCCATGGCAACAAATACCATCTCAATATCTTCATTAGATTCAGTGTCAGTATCTCCAGCTTTGTTCTCAGCCAGGTAATAAGATTTCTTCCCTTTGTCCTTGTATTCTCAGGTATCTCTTCTATCAAATTGTTGATTGCTTCGGTAATCTCTGTTATCACCTCTGTCAAACTTCTTTTCATAAGTTTTGTCATTACTTATGTCATATTTTCTTTTGTTAGGACATCTAGCAGCAAAGTGTCCAATCTCTTTACAATTAAAACATACCAATGGTAATTTACCTTTGTATCTACCTTTGCCTCTATGCAATCTTCTATCCATTAGTGCTTCAATCTCATCAAGTTCTTGGTCACCACTATCACTTTCACTATCATTTCTCATAGTGTGTTTATGACTTGATTTTGTTATTCTCAAAGAAGATTTGAATGCAGACTCAATAGGTGGTAAGCCACTATTATCAAAGTTATTCATATCAAATGAAATAAGTCTACCAACCAAACTATCTAGAGTGGCATTGTTATTTTCTAGTGCTCTTATTTCTTGTATAGCAGATACTCTAATAACATAAACATGCAATAAGGTTCTTAGGATTTTCCTTACCATTGTTTCCTCTTCAAGTACACCTCCAAATCCTCGGATAGCATTGACTACCTCTTTGATTTTGTAGCTGTACTGAGTAATTTTTTCTCATTCTTTCATTCTTAGGTCATCAAATTTCCCTCTTAGGCTTTCTACCTTAGCTCTTAGTACATTTGCATCTCCTCCATATACTAGCTCAAATTTCTCCCACATTTTCTTTGCAGTGGTGTATGTTTTGACATCTTCAAATTTAGCATCGAAGAGTGAGGAAACAATTTCTATCATCATAGAATTTTTCTCATGCTTTTCTCTCAATTGATCAAGTGTGTGAGGTTCTATAGGCAACACATATTCAATATCCAAGTATTGAGTAACATAATTTCCAATACCTGATTGGTGGAGTCTTATCCTTCTTTGCCATGATGCAAAGTTGTCCTTGTTCAACTTAGGCACATCCTATTTTCTCATCTTGTGATCATTTTCTTAGGTCTTGAAACCTTCCTTTCTAAGCACACAAGATCTGATACCAATTTTTAGAATAACTGAGAGGGGGGGTGAATTATTGGCCTCAAAAATTAATCCAAAACATTATACCACAATTATAAGCCTCTAGTTATCTTCAGTCCTACAAGATGAATGCCCTTAAATAACTTTATCAAATAACTACTGCTCAAAATTCACTATTAACCCTTATACTTAAGCTTTACCAAATAGCAGTCTTAGTCTTTTCAAGTCTTTACCAAAATACAGTAAATAACTTAATGTTTATTGATCAATCCAATATAGTATTATGTAAAGAAAAATATCAAAGCAATGAACCATATACACATTTGACAAATGGATTTTTAACGTGGAAAACCTGTTAAGGGGAAAAACCACTTGGAACCGATAACCCAAAATTTTCACTCTTCTGAAGTGAGCTCAGTGAAGAGCCAACCTTGTTAAAGGTTACAAACACACGGTTAAGTGTGACCTTGTTAGAGGATTTATCAATAATAGCTAATCACTTGACCTCTCCGCATTCACTATGCTTGTCAACATGAATTAACCTTTTGATACTCCTTGGGATGTATCTCAATATATAAAGGATGATTAAATCCTACTCGGTTAATAGACTTTATGTTCCAATGGTTAAACTGAAATATTATATGATTTGTTCATATATACAACTTAAACTTGCAGATTTTCATATCTATTGTAATCTCATAATACCGTTCTAATCAATGTTTCTTTTTTGTCCCTTTGCTCCACTTCTTTCTTCTCAGTGATGTTGTTGCTTCTACGTTTCTTAGTGTCCACATAAATCTTTAGCTTGTTTGATTGGGACTATGTGAATTCTTCTTCACCAGTATTCTCTTTAACATCATCTTCTCTATTCACCCACCTATTCATAATGAATTATCTTATCTCTCTTATAGACATGATTTCACCATTTCTAGGTCTTTGTCTTTCTTGTTCTTGACGTGATACATAATTCTCGTCATTCTTGCTTTAAATCTTACTTCAATTTTATCCCATAGATTTCTCTTTGATAACTGGAATAAAATAGCTTTAAAACTCTAACTTATCTCTGGTGTTTAACTTGTCAATGAAAACAATGTGATCAACCAATTACCTCCATATATAGCTCCTGTTAGCTAAGTATTTTGTCATTTCTGAACTTCAGTTCTTTTTGGTGTTTAAATCCTTGTTAGCTAGGTCTTGACTTCAGTTGTCCTCAGGCATCTCTGTCTATTGGGGTTGTCTATCCATCGGGAAACACTATGACTTTCAGTTTTGCTTGGGTTACTCAGTAATGCTTTCTCGGGTAACTTTCTCGGGTATCACTGTGACTTTTCTCTCAGGGTTCTCTATCCGTCAGGGTGCATTGTTCATCGGTGTTTGTTGTCACTTGGTGTATACTAAAATTTTATGCATTACTGATAACATAACCTTTATCTCTTTGATTCTTTAAATTCTTTGACACTATGTATATAACCAGTCAGATTATATCAATTTGACATCAATGACAATACAATACATTAACTAATTTAGTGTCTTGGATTAGCTTCCTATAGCTTGGTGATCATCAACTTAACATCTTCAAACATTTAATCAGTTATAGTTCATCACCATTTTGTATCAATCACATTCTTGTTAACCAGTCTAGGAACAAGTTCCCAAGTTTGATTCTTCTCTATCTGATCAAGTTCTTCTTTCATTGCACTTACCTAATTCTAATCATTACATGCTTCTTCTATAGATTTAGGCTCATTTTATGAAAGTAAGGACAAAAAAACTTTATCTTGTCCTGCTCTACTTGTAACAACCTTATCACCAATAATCTAATCCTCTGAATGATTTCTCTATATACAACTTGGTGCCTTAGTTGTAGATTTTTAAGCCTACTTTGTCTCTTTCTCTTTTTTCTTGTCATCTTTTCCTTTGTCCTTTGCATCATATTCATATTCAAGGTTTTTCTCAAGCATTTTTTGAAAACCTTCATAAACCTTCACATTTTCACTTTCAAAAATCTTATTCAATCTCTTGGTGTAACACCGATATGCTTTTTTATTTGTAGAATATTCCAAAAATATACCTTCATCTTCTCTATTGTCAAACTTGCCAAGATTTTCCTCATCTCTCTGAATGAAGCATCTGCCTCCAAATAGCTTGAAATATTTTACTGTAGGTTCTCTCTCATGCTATATTTTGTATGATGTCTTGCCATACTTCTTTTGGGAAAGAACTATGTTAAGTGTATGTATAGTTGTATGAACTACTTCTCTCCAGTAAACCTTTGATAAAATCACTTCTTTAATCATTACCCTTGTTGCTTCTTATATTTTCTGATTCATCCTTTCCACTACATCATTCCGTTGTTGTGTTCTAGCCACTAAAAACTATCTTTTAACACCATGTTTCTAAAAAAAATCTCAAATTTATCAAGAGTAAACTCTTCTCCTTTATCAGATCTCAAACATTTAATATTTATACCACATTCATTCTCAAGTGTTTAAAAATCTTGAATTTATCAAATGCTTCTGATTTCTCTCCTAGAAATGTAACCCAAGACAATATGAATAATCATTAATGAAAAGTGTAAAATATCTCTCACCTTGTAGGCTCTTGTTCTGGTAGGACCACATTGGTCGATGTGCACTAGATCCAACAAATTGGTAGATGAATGATATTTTTCCTTGAATGACTCTCTTCTCTATTTTCCTTCCTAACATCCTTTATAGATAATATTTTTTGGTTTACACATTCTAGGTAAGTATCTTATAGCACATGATGAACTTATTCTTATCAAATTATCAAAAATGATGTGACACATCCTCAAATTCCAGAGCCAACTATAATCAATTCAGGATAGTAGACATCCTTCTATAACTCCTTCAAGTTTATACATGTTCCTTCCTCTCCTTTTTCCAACTGCAAAAATTGTTCTAGAGATCTATTTTGAATATCACAACCTTCACTCTTGAACACAACATCATATCCATTCTCACACATATGTCCAACACTCAAAAGATTACGATACAAACCCTTCACATAATAAACCTTGTATGTGTTATGCTTCTCATAAAATGTAATAGATCCTCAACCAACAATATATTTTGCCTTATCATCACAAAATCTAATAGGACCACCATCAAACTTATCAAGTGTTACAAATTTTCTTTTATCACCTGACATATGATTTTAATAACTACTATCAATCAACCATTCATTCTTGTTCCTTCTAACATACAAAGTAGTCTCTAAATTATCATCAATTTCTGGGCAAATGTTAGAAATATCAAATCCAAGTTTTTCTTCTTCTTCAACATAGAATAAACAATCCTCTATTTCTAACTCATCATGTCTAATACTAGAATCTCCATTAACATAGTAATATTTCTTATTGAACTTCATAAACTTCTGTCTAGGACCTTTCTCCGGACACCTCACAGCCAAGTGACCAATCTTTCCACATCTAAAACATTTAAGGGGTAATATACCTTTGTATTTTCCAGTACCTTTCTTCAACTTCCTTACAAATTTCAATTTCATCACATCTGAATCCTCATCTTCCAAATATTTCTCTATCTTTGTGGGTGTAAATGTTGTCTCAGATCTTCTCTTGTTTTTTCCAAATTTTCTCATCTCAAAAATAGTCAGTGTGTTAAAAAATTGTTCTTTGGTAAAATTCTTTAGATCATAAACTTCCTCAATCATTAAGATCTTGTAACAGTAGTTTTATGGTAGGGACATCAAGATATTTTCCATGACATCTTCATCAATGATATTTTCTCCTTGATTCTTGACTTCATTTACTGCATTTTCAACCCTTTAAAAACAGCTTCCAATATCTTCACCTTCTTCCATTTTCAGATTATGATAATGATGCTTAGTTTTTATCTTCTTATACAACTTAACTATATCATTGCCTTCATAAATATTTTTCAATTTTTCAAAAAATCCATAGTAAGTATTCAATAAAATAACCTTAGATAACTCAATTTTTGATAGAGAGCTAAAAATTACATACCTTTATTTTTCATTATCCTTATAACATATGATTTCATTTTAAGTATTGAGGCCATTTTGAGGAACAACATACTCCATCTCCAAATTCTTCCACGTAGTGTAACTAATCAAGATCATGTATTCTCTCATATGCTCTTTCCATGAATTGTAGTCAGATCCATCAAACATAGGAATGTTCAGTTTATATGCCATCAGATCTACCTCAAGTTGTTAAGCTCTCTCCAAGGAAACAAATCTCTGATACCAATTTTTGAACAAGATGAATAATTGAGAGGGGGGGTGAATTAGTTATAAACAAAAAAATTTCTTTACTTATGTTAATCTAGTAAATACTAAAACCAATCAAAAACTTATAGCAATTATAAACATGAAAGCACAAAACCATCAATACAATGAACACCAAAATTAATGTGGAAACCCAAATTGGGAAAAACTATGGAGAAGCTAATTCTCATGAATTGAACATTGTTTAAGGTGACACTAGTTAAGGTGACTTTTACAAGGCCTCACTACCGGTTTTCTCACTAGCATTCAACTCACTGTTGGTTGGGCTAACTACCCAGAAATAAGAATAGCTCATTGTAGACACCCTAAAATGGACATACTTGCGACCTTACAATAAAACACTAATTTTCATCTATTAATTAATGGTTTTTAATCATTAATTAATCATCTACTTCTTCTAAATCCATTCCCCAAATCATTTTATCATTTCCCCAAAATTTATTAAATAATTAATTGTATTTAGTTAATTAACCTTAATTAATTAATCTTCATTAATTAATTAAATTCAATTTCCTAAAGTTTAAATTTAAATATTTAAACTTATTAATTAATTATTCTAATTAAATTAATTTAATTTCACTCAATAATTCAATTATAAATAAAAAAAGAATTCAAATGCCTTATGTTTGAATAAAGGGGCCCATTTGTTTTGTGGAATTTGTGTATGTTGGAATAGCCAATTTTGGAATTCAACTGAATTCTAGAATTCTGCTATTCTAAAAATGACTTCTAGAATATGGGTTAGATCCGTTTGGTTCACCCAGAAGATGACTAAGAAGATACATCAGAAATTTTAATTGTTTATTTCTTAATTTTTTAAATACAATGTGTGTATGTGTGTATATATACACATATACACATGTCTATATATATACAAATATACACATGTTTGTATATACATACATGTGTATATATATACACATATACACATGTGTGTGTATACACATATGTGTGTATATGTATATATATGTGTATATGTACACACATGTGTACATATACATATATACACATGTGTATGTGTACACATGTGTACGTATACACATATACACATGTATACATATATACACAATCTTTAATGATACATTCCATGATCATAATAAAGGGAAAGCCTCCATGTGGTGGACAGTCTAAGCAAGTGAACTATACCTGTGCCAACTTTGATAGCACCATAAATTGCATGAATCCTTCAGATAGAGGAGTTACTACGATTACTATCAGAGATCCCAATGACAAATGCACTATCACAAGATGACGTTATAAGGTTGTTTTGCAAGGAATGCCTTCCACTTCAACTACACCAGCTAATCCTACAATAGCTTCCAATCAACAAACCAATCTAGTGGAGCAACTAAAGTGCACACCTACCTAGATCTTCATGTTCAACCTCTTGTGCATATCCCCGCAACATAAGCAAGATATGGATCATGCCCTTCAAAATACAATTGTCCCATGGGACATAACTCTAGAGAATTTCCAAACCATGGTAAATTACATCATTGCCAACAAGCACGTTACATTTACAGACACATGATGTGTTGCCGCACAAGCCTCTACATAATGATCCCCAGCATCTACTTATCCAATTTCATAAACACACAATCTGAAGAGTCCTCATTGATGGCAGAGCTGGGTTAAACATATGTACTCTAAAAGTGATTAAAACCTTGGGCTATTTTGAATCTAGCATTGATGTCACCACAAGGATAAATATCAGGGCATGTGACAAGGAGGAAAGATCATCAAAAGGTATCCTCATGCTATCAGTCAGGATAGGCCCAGTCATAAAGAACACCCCATGTCAAATCCTAGACCTAGATTTGGGATATAAAATGTTACTTGCAAGGTCATGGATTCATGAAATGCAAGTTGTCCCTTCAACATATCACCAGTGCATCAAGTTCCCATACCAAGGGGCAGAGATAATCATTGAAGGAGATCCCAACCCATTCCAATACTGCAACACCATGATAAGTAGTACAGATAATTAAGGGTCTTCAAATCAAGAAGCAAGCATTCCTTCCACCTCTAATTCTATTCCCAAAGACATACAAATAAATTCAGGGAAGATATCAATCAAAGACAAAGGGTGTGGTGAGTAAAGCTATGAGGAATATTTTACCATCACTAACATGCCTCAAAATCCCAGATCATATGGCATGCCCCGACCAGTGAAATCACATGAAACTCCAGAACTAGTGCTATTCAAATGTCCCCCAATCACATTTGTCAAATGGGGGGACATAGCTGAAGAAAACCCTTTTGATCCATACATCAACTCTTGGTTCTACAAAGACTCTCAAGAGACACCTCAAGCATAGATACCTCTGTTACAATATGGGGCTAGTTTCACTATGCTATAGAAATCTGGATACGATGGTAAGATTGGTCTGGGGGCAAGACAACAAGGTTTAATAGAACTATCTTTATCGACAACCCAAAGAAACAAAAGAGGGTTGGGCTATGGAAAAAATAGAACTAGTACAACCATCCGAGATATATCCATACACTAGGAAAAAATTGCAAAAATAAACCAGGGAAAAAATCTCGAACATGCCCTAATCAACAGTATACTCCAGTGGTTATTGCCATCAGAAGTGGGACCCTATTATTCCCAATTGACCCTTAATCAGACTATCTAGGAGGATGCAAAAAGTGAGACATATAACAAGAATTATACCGTGACTGATTCCCATGAGTACAAGTGGTTATCTCTCTATAATTCTGAGTCACCCATCCTAGACTATTCCCCTCGATCCGTCAGTACTATACACCTTGAAGAAATTTTTGACCAAATGACCATAGAAGACCAACCTTGTATCAATAAACATATCAATGTCAATTCCTTAGGTGGTGCATCTACGTCCCATTCCCATTTTTTCAAAAATATTACCACGGTCCCATTCACCCAACCAAAGTCATCCCCCCCCCCCCCCCGTAGACCTTTGTCTAGTCCACCCCAAACTGATAGAATGGGACCAACAAGGACAACTTGACATAGATCTTTTTGAGAATGATGAATCCATCATAGACTTCATGGGACTTCAAGAAGGCATACCATCAGAAGACCACAAAGAAGGCTTCTCCATTAACCTGGACAGGTCAACATACTTTGGGGATGAGGCTCCTCTTTCAAGTCGTAAAATCAAAATCAAAAGCAAAAATTAACAGTCAGTAAGTGAAAACTGAAAGGCACTTTCTGACCATAAAAATGAGAAAAAAATAAAGGGTGTATCTTCTAGTGAAAACCTCTCTGAGACGCCAAAGGATGGAAAGCTGGAAATCCTCCTCTTAATAGAAGAAAATTTAGAGTTACTAGCAGAAGAAACAGAGGAAGTTAATATAGGGGATGAAAAGGACCCTAAATATATCTATTTGGCTAAATCTCTTACACTAGAGGAAAGAGAATGATTCATTATTTTCTTCAAGGAAAGACAAATAAACTTCCCATGGTCTAATGTAGACATGCCAGGATTGGATCCGGTTCTAGTGTTACATCATCCACCATTGTTACCAAATGTGAAACCTGTTAAACAAAGATTGAGAAAGATGCATCCGCACATCACTTTACTTGTCAAAGCAGAATTGGAGAAAATCCTAGATGCAGGATTTATAAGACCAATTCCATACATGGATTGGATATCTAATCTAGTATCTGTAACCAAACACAATGGTCAGATCTGTATATGCATAGATTTCAAAGATTTGAACAACACAACACAGACATTTCTCAATCGTTGAATCATGAAGATGAACATGAATTGCTCATTCCACAATATCAATCGAATCAACCTGTTGCCTCCTATTTAGTTGGGGTGTTTAATTACTCTTAGAATGAGAACCAACAACCATAGACCATTGTTAAAATGGAGGATTTGAAAGCTTTGAAAACTGAAATGAAATTTATTCTATATGAGAGATGCAATTGTAATCTAAGAATGAAGATGCAGATTTTAATCTAAGAAAATTGAAAGAGATAACAGAATTAAGCTACTTGATAAATAAACAAACTAAATTTAGATGAAGAATGCTATTAAGCTAAATGAGATTACACTAAATATGCAATAAAAGCTTGGAAATATGAGAGAAATGAGACAATAATTCACTATAATTTTGGTACAAAAAAAATTGCCCTCCCAAATGAAGGAAAGAAAGTCCATAATATAGAAAAGCCTGAAGAGAGGATGAAGAGTTTCTTGGGAAGAAACGGCTCACTCTTCATCTTCATGGAGGAAGTTGAGACAAAAATGAAGGAATTATTTAATTAAATAAATGAATTATTGCCACATGGGTGGCTTTTCACTTTGTTTGAATTATTAAATTCAAGTGAGGATAATCCATTCAAATAACCAAATAATATTTAATTCCCTTGATGTGTATTTAGCTGAAGGGGGTGGGATTAATTTAATTTAAAATCACTTATTACTTTAGAATTAAATTAATTAATCATAGGGATTTTTAGCTAATAAATCTTAAAAATTTAGGAATTAAATATAGTGTAAGATTTATGCAAGTTTAGGTTTTCTGCATTTGAGACTAAGTCAATTAAAGACAATTAGGAAGGAGAATTTGCCTAGTACAATAGGACTTCGATGATGAGAATTTGAAGAAATGCACCAAAATTGATTAGACTTGTAAGGTGCCAATTTTGGGGTATTACATTTTTCCCCTCTTTGAATTGATGTGTGAGAAACGCGTTGATTCAAAGAATAGTCTGATGTGATAGATGAATATTTTGGGAGTCTAGGTTAGGTTGCCAAGACACCGATTAGATCAAGTAGCAGAACCATCTTTAGAATGAAGCATGATTCTTCAAAGTCTAATTTAGATTGCGAAGACAACAGTCCAAATACCAATTTGAGAGAAAGTTGGAATTGGGGTTAGATTGCCCCAATGTCTGTTGATAGTTGATGAAGATTTAGGACTATCTCCAGAATTAGGGTTAGATCACCCCAATATGAAGGTTAGCCCTCCGAGATCTGGGTTAGGTTACCCAGATAATGGTCAAAAAGAGCTTTTGAGAGCCGTCTTCAGAAAGAAGCATGACTTTAGGAATTAAGGTTAGATTGCCCCAATACCCAATGGGATTTCAAGAATCATCTCCAGAATGAAGCTTGATCCTTGAGGATCTGAGTTAGATTGCTCAGATACCTAGAAAGATAGATGACCAGATGACAAGATGTGATGCGTCAAGATGCCTCTAGAGATTCAAGATCATGGAATATCCAATTTTGACCATAAGGTATGAAACACTGAATATGCCCCAAGTGATGAGATGCCCCTAGCAATGGGGACTTTTGATTTAGATTAGACTGATTTGAGAATGATGTGAAAAGATTCAATGATGCAATCATCCTGTCCCCTTGGGAGAGAAATCGAAAGATGACACAACAGAAAGATGCATGATCGACAGTAAAATATTGTAGATAGAAGTAAGATCAAAGATCCAGAGGATTTCAAAGATAGATCAATTGATGGCAGAATTGATTTAGAGCAATCATGAGGTCCTATTGACTAGGTTTGACCATAGTTGACCAAGTTTGATCAAAATTGACTAGAGTTGACTTTTGATGAAAAGATTGCAGAAGCTGAGAAAATGATGACAAGAGATGGTTCTGACAAGAAAGCGACGTCAAAAATTTGACTGCACAAACGCCGGAGCACGTCGGTCCCAAAATTTTAAAATGCAATTTTGAGCTATTTAGGAGTGTCAAATTTTGATTCCGACCATGAAAATGGATTCAGAACAGTCAATTTAGCCAAGGGTACAATTTTTGCAGAAAATAGAGCACTTTTGAAAATTAGGTCCAAAGCTATATAAGGCTCGGAGGGGTCATTTTCAAATCATTATTCACTTTTGACTTTAGAGATGGCGAGGGCTCAGGCTAATATTGATAGCATTCCCATTCATAGAAATCAATTCGAGCGCTCCCGATGACACAGCCGGCCACCAAAGTATGATGCACCTATAAGTAATTGAAAAACCATCTTGCATTTCAAATTTTTATCGATTTTTAGATCTTTCAGCATTCTTTTAAAGCTTTTTAAGTCCAATTAGGTCAAGTCTCGCATGAGGAAACAGTTTCCTCACACCGGCCAAGGTCACCCCTCGCGCGAGAAAATGGTTTCCTCATGCAGGTTAGGGCTTCCTCGCACGGGGTCCCTCCGCGAGCTCGAGGGACGTGCACCATGATGTCATGCGAGATTTCATCCCTGGTGATATAATCTCACATGAAGAGAGATCCTATTTCGCATGAAATAGAAGTCTCACATGGGAAAAGAGTTTCCTCGCATGGGAACTACTTACAGTCCAGAAACTTGTCATCCACTATGTCATAGAATCATCTAATTAGAATGCCTCATAACTGTGTTTAGGATAGATCTATAGCTTCACTTGTTGTTATTGCTTTGAAAATCAAAAATCATCATGTTGAGATATGGATCAAATATCATTGTTTTCTTTGCAGGCTGACTTCCCCGATATTGTGTTCTGGTCTCACCATCCTGTCATAGGTGAGCTTCTATAAAGACTAACTGATGCTGAGAGTGCCCATCTTGACGGGCTAGGCCTATCATATCTATGTGATGTACCTGATATTTAGGTAAATCATAGTCTATTGTGTGCACTTGTCTAGCATTTCCATTCAGAGATGAACACTTTCCATTTTTTGCAGGGGGAGATGACAATCACCCCTCAGGATATATATAGGATCTTGAGAGTACCATTCCACGGGGCTCGCGTGGAGTACGATATCCAGCTGAGGGCAGGCACACATGCATTGAGAGTGATCTTCCAGGATGATCTAGTGATGGGTCGAGCCATCTCTTGGGATGATCTAATGAGCAGGTAAGGTGTAGGACACACATAGCGATGTTCTTGAGTTTCCAACTAGTGCCAGATTGGGGTCAGCACAGATTGGAGTGTGGCTAGGGACTCATGCTGCAGTGGATGTTAGCCATGCCAGTAGTGAGGTTTGAATGGGGTGAGTGCATGCTCACATAGATGTACCACGAGATGCACAAGATTGTGTATCAGAGCACACAGACCATGGCGGCAGGAGTTGTGATTCTACAGATCTGGGCCTAGGAGTACCTTCCCGTATGTTGACCAATTTTCCATGATACTCGATAGCCTCTAGAGCCATACATTTACAGGTATGCAGGTCCGATGACTTAGCCAGTGCTGGGTAAGACAGATCAGTAGCGGGCATAGCTGGATGATATGGCAGCGGTTATATCAAGGCCATGGATAGCTACAGAGGTTTGGGATGATGCACGACATGAGCTATCGCATATGTTCTTCTCGCGTCCTTTGATCGGGTGCACCATCAGCGTCATTGAGCGCTTCCTGCTAACATGGGTCCTACAGCAGTTTGGGAGACCACAAGATGTCTCCCAGGAGTACTGTACATATGCTCAATTTTTTGATGAGATGAAGAAGGGTTGGCAATGAAAACTAGACCAGGGAAGGTGTATGATAGATGCACAGGTACCACCAGCTAGGTGGGACTATTTAGTAGGGGTGATGAATGTAGGGATGACACCTACATACAGAGATCACATCTTGGCTCACCCCTTCCCGAGATTCATAGATCATTTTGTCATGGGCCAATAGGTATAGCAGGTAGTACATCCGCTGCTACAGCAGTAAGTATCACAGTCGCAACCACAGTAGCCTGCACAGTAGTTGAGAGTACTACAACTGAGGACTAGGAAGAGTCCCCTTCCTCCTAGACATATGGGATCAAGTGCAAGTGCAGGGAGTAGTGGAACTCATGATAGGTCCACTAGGTAGAGGACAGGTGATATCCCTGTGCAGGGGGAGGATACTGATATGGCCAATCCACCGACAAGAGGACAGATGGAATAGGTGTAGGAGGATCTCAGGAAGAGCTAGGAGAGAGTGAGGTAGGTATAGAAGGAGCAGGATGACTACTATACATAGGTGATGGTCGAAGAGACCTGGGTGGCTAAGCGGGATCAAGAGATCTGGGGAGTACAGGAGGCACTGGCCAGAGCACAGGTAGAGGCGAGATATGAGGCTGCTCAGTCAGCCTATTATTATGCTACATACATGATTGTAGTTTCCAAGGTAGTGGACCAGGTTCCACCATTTTTAGAGTATGCTGGGGCATGGGCCACTCCACAGGGACCACCACCACAGGAACCTCTACAGTAGCAGGCCATGCCACCTCCTCCACCTCCTCCAGGTGGGACTAGCTAGATGAGACATTTCATACATATTGTACCACCATTTTGATATACTATACTCGAGTAGCACCATTGTACACTTGATCGATTGATATATATGAGCTTGATTTTGGCATCATTGTACTTTTTTATATATTGCTTTAAACTTGCATGTCTTGTGAGATGTTTCCTATATGATTAGATGTATGGATTAGAAATGTATGCCATGGACAAATATGCAAATGTTTATGCACATGTTTTATTGATGTATGAATGAATGTAATGTAATGATAGATATTAGATGGATAAATGTTATGTATGATTTGATTTATGCTTATAATGGATGCACATGTTTATGGATATGTAAATGCAAATGAATGTATGGAAATAGACTTTTATGGAAATGAATGTAATGCAATGAATACAATGGTACTAATCATCTCATGCAGGATATCACAATATATGACAAGTACTAACAAAAGGAATATGAATGAAGATCAAGAGCAAGGATCGGACACTTGTGCAGTCAAGAGGAATCCAGGACAAAAGATGAGAACCTTCGAAGAATGAGAAGATAATGAAGAGAGCACCAAAACTATCACTATGCAAGCTTAAAATGTGAATGCAAGCCTAAGCTAAATGCAACCCTAGGACTTGGTTGTTGGACTCATCGCATAATTATCATCATTGAGTATTTTGGAACATCAGAGTCGATACAATCCTTACTGGTACCACTGTGACCATAAGGATATGAATATGACTTTAGTCAGATAAAATGTAGGAAACAAATGTAAGCACCAGGGAACAAAAGCCAAGATGACTTGAACATTGTTTCCAGTTAGTATCGAGGCATGCAAAGCCAAGATAACCATGAGTGTGATCGTGTGTAAACAAACAGAGCAATAATAGTCAAGGAGATAGTACCAACCTCATGGTGGCGTAAAAATAAACAAGATTGAGGGATGTGAGGCTTTTCCACCTTAATGTGGGAGCTCTTATCACATACACCCTATTAATTTGACTTTGCCGGATCATCGGGACTACACCAACAAGCAGTAGACAAAGAAAATATCAATAAAATCTATGAGAATAGATAGCATACAAGGAAAGATTCAATCATAGCTCATCCAGTTTCACAATTTTTGAATATGTATGTGTATAGGGGTGTTGAAAAACACCATTATGCTTCTAAGTGCATTGTGTTTGATTGCTATTGAGAGATGTTTATGTTGCGATGTCCAATGTGTCCAAAGATAGTGTTGAAAAACACTATTTGACTGGGGTTTTGAGAGACACCAGTTTGTGCCAATAGATAGTTGTCCTTGAGAAGTGACAAGATTACTGACTCTAGATGCGATCAGATGGGGGACCCATGCCCCTAGGTAATGATGACTGACTTGACGTATGTTGCGAGGACAAACTAGGTTTGGTTGCCCCCAGGCGTATGGCGCTGAGTCAATGTCAAGTCAGTAGGGTTCGCAAAGGAACCAGAGTGTCACAAAAGTGACTGAAAGCTATATACAAACTAAAGCAAAGAATGTCAAGACTGAGTATTGATAAATAGAGCATTTGAGTATAACTCCAACTATAACGGATGTGAGTAATCTCAATAGTACGATGACAGTAGGCAGACACAGTGAAATCCACTAGTGACTATCAGAAGAGAGAGTCTTAAGGAGAGAGATCTTAGCAAAACATCAGTAGGCATACACAGTGAGAACCACTGGTGACTGATGTGAAAGAGAGTCTCAAGGAGAGATGAAGTGCTACAAAGCATCGGCAGGCAGACGTAGTGAGAACCACTGGTGACCGATGCAAGAAAGATCCTCAAGGAGAGAGATATTAGCAAAACATCAGTAGGCAGACACAGTGAGAACCACTAGTGACTGATGCAAGAGAAGAGAGACTCCAAAAGATAGGACAATGCCCCCTAGACTAGGAAGATGCCCTTGAGTGTGACCAGTTTCAATCCATGTGAAGTCAAGAAAAATCTTGAAAAGAACTGAGAGCGAATGCATGAGCGAGCAACTAAAGTAGGAAAGCGGGAGAGCAAACTGCAAGATAGCCAAGGGATGTCACGATAGATAGAGCATTATGGAATAAGAGGCACCTGTTTACCAGGTTTTCACCATCTTGGCAGAAATTCTATTTTTTCTACCATGACGCCCGTTTACCAGGTTTTCATCAATGGCACATTTTTCTCTTTTTTTCATTTTTTTTGTATTTTTCATTTTTTGTATTTTTTGTATTTTTTCATGCTTTTCAATTTTTAGAATTTTTAGAGATTTTGCAATTTTTTTAGTCTATTTTAGATTATCAATCTCAAGCAAGATCACATTGGTGTGCCCCCAATGTCTAGCAAGGTGTAGGACATTGCAGATGGATTAGAAAGTTGATGTCTCAGATGGATGGCCAATGATGGATGAAGAGGGTGAATGCAACCCTCAAGGACAGTCTCTTCAAGATTACCCAATCTAGGGAAAAAAATAATATAGCAATGTAGGCTCATGGAGAAATTTTGTAAAGCATTTAGGGTAATGACCTGATGTCATGAAAATTATGTGGTCCAAAAGAGTGGACATGTCAAGAGACTTCTAAGAACTTGTTTTTCAATTTTGATCAAGACCAAGGGGTCAATTAGATAGGATAGAGCTATGATGGTGCAATCGGGATAAGGGGTGATGGAGGTATAAATGAAAGTTTTGGATTATGGAGCAAAGGATGCTTAGAGATAGGAAGGATAGGCTTGGGATAAGCAAGATCATGATATGGTACTGTGTATGAGAGAAAGTGAATAGGCTGATGGAAGGGATCATGAATGTCAGGATACATGATGCTCATGGATAGGCTCAACCTTGTCAAGATCAGCAGAAGAAACATGGATGTTCACGAGTGAGGTGGATGTAAGATATGATGGGAGAAGATGACATGGAAGGAACTTACCCCCCAAGTGAAGAGTGCAAGTGGGAGGAATTATGCATGATGTCTGTTTTCTAGGTTTTCATCATGGTACTTATCCAAGGTGCCACAAGAAGTGGTTTTCACCATAGGACAGATTGATTTATCTTTACTTTTGCTACCAAGGTGCCTGTTTACCAGGTTTTCACCAAGACACTTTTTTTTTTTTTGTACTTTTTGATTTAGGGAGGAACTTAAGCTTCTTTCTCTTTGGATAGTGCTCCTCTGAAAGATATGCTATAATAGGCCAAGGCCGCTGAAAGTATATTCCAAGATGTTGATAAGGTGATGGTAGAGAAGATGATATGGAGGATAAGGAAGATGGTAGCCAAGGATTTATGTGGTGGATTGGATAAGGGGGATAGAAGGATATGAGATGGATGGGTAAGAGGTAGGTGCAGGATATTGGATAGGGTATGGTGATAAGATCAACATTGACACACCCCTTGAAGGGTAGTGGACAAATGGAGGAAAAGTGGATGCAATAGCTTGAGACTTTGATGGATGAGTGGATATGGATCTTCGTATGCGAGGACCCAAGATGGAGTTAGAAGATGGGAGATGTTTAGATGGAGATGAAGTGGAAGACTTTGGAAGCTTGGATGCCAACTCTAACTTTTCCTTTTTGTTCAAGTCTTTTAAGATAGACTT
>MU224399.1:2444022-2462717 GCA_018584345.1 Thuja plicata
TTAATTCCTAATATCTTTGAGACAACCAACCAACTTTCCCTCCATTTGAGAACACCTCAAAGCTTTGATCATGATCAACTCACTCTACCCCCTACCCTTGGGAAAATGCTATAAATACAAGCCATTTTCTTTGTGTTTGGGATCCAAGAATTCAAGAGAAAAAGCATCCTTGTTATAGGTACATTGAGGAGCATTTGAGAGCTTTTGAGAGAGTTTTAGCATTTGCATTTCATTTAGCATATCATGTTTAGGAGCATTTGTTATTTTCTCTTATGATCTTGGAGCATTTTTGAGCATTTTGAGCATTCTAGCTAGATTGGAGCATTTAATTTTCATACATATCTCATTCTAGGATTGTCCTTGAGAGAGATTAAGCCTGAGAGCTCTATTAACAAAGCTTGGATAGAGAACCATGAGATGATATAGATTTAGCTTCAATTCTTAGATTAACTTTGTTTTATCTTTCCATAGAATTGTTTGCTCTAATCTTAATTTCATGAAGGTGTATTTTCTTACACACAAGATGTGATTCAATTAAAAAAATTTAACATTATGCAAATGTGCCTTAATTAATATCAAATGCATAAAATCAATCATGCATATGCGTATCATAAATATAAAATGCATCAATTTAAAAGTGAAGATGGTTCAACTAAGAGAACTTTATCAGTTAGTTGCATCGCATTTGTCGCACTTGCAGTGAATGTGACTGGCAGTTGCAGCTCGACTAAAAGTTGACCTATAACCTATTCCTAAAAAAGCATGAAATTTGAGAAATTAAAATCCATAAATTGATGTCTACATATTGGTATTGGTAAGCCTTTCGGTCGTTGATAGGTCCTGACCTGAACGTTGATGTGAACTTCGTCCTCATAAAGTGTCATCGCTCTTCAAACTCGCTCCAAGACCTCTTTTGTTCCACTAGTTCTCTAAATATTTTGAGTAAAAATGAACCTAGAAAATGATCCCTAGGCATTTTTTATCACCCCTATCCCTCCTCGAAGGACTTGTACCCATTCCATTTGAACTGTTTATGTAGATTTTGACTTTCGCAACCCATAACTTTTGCATATGACCTATATTTTCTGAATCATCAGTTGCATTGGGATATTGGTCATTTTGTCAACAAATTGAGCTATTCATCATATTGTTCACTCAATTTATTAAGGGGGCACCGTAATACCTAGTTGGTATTGTGATCTCACTTAAGCATGGTTTCTATCAATTAGTCTTTGAAACAATGCCCGAAAATGCATTATCTCAAAGATGGGCAAAATGTAGACACCTAAAATTGTCCCATCACCTGTGTGTGATGTTAACACTAATTTTCCTCTTAATTGATTAAAATATCTTAATTATTTAATTGATTTGTGTCATTCTCCTAATTAAAAATTTTAAATTCATCTTTTCCCTCCAAAATCAATAATTGAATAATTTTAATTAATTAATTAATTATTTAACGTCCACTTCATTTATATTCAAATTATTTTCTAATTTCGTCTAATTATTCTTCTGAATATTAATTAAATGATTTTCTTATTTAATTAATGTCTTTTCTATTTTTAATTAAATAATTCTTATTATTTAATTAAGATAACATTCTTGTTTCTCCTTATCATAATTAAATGATTATCCCAATTATTTAAGTAACTAACTATGTCTTCTATAATTTAATAAAATAAATGTTTTATTTAATTATCCCACTTCCACGATGTCAACTAAAGTCTTCTAAAATAAATAAATTACTTAAATTTTATTCATAATACTCCACAATTAAATAAATTTTGAATTTATTTATTAATAATTATTCTTCTACTTCCACCTCTTTGACTAATACTAACTTTCAGTTTGACTAACCCATCTATTTTGTCATTTGTCCAATCACTTTTCCTAACTGGTCAATTTAATTAGTGCTCAATTCACTCAAATCATCTAACTATCAATTAGTCCCACTTAACTAGTTAATTAATTAATATTCTAATCAATCTATTTTGTCATGCAGTCAGTTAAGTCAGTTAACTCTTAATTAGTCCGAGTAATCAATTCAATTAAGTCTAGTTTAAATGAGTCTTAACTATCTATTATCAATCAATCAGAACTATTTATTGAAATCCAAGGAAATTATACATAATGAAGGTGATTCTTCATTATTCATAACCACTATTTTCAAATTCTCATGTTATCATAGTTGGTGCAAATCCAAGAGCTCACAAATGCAAAGATAATGAGAAAAGCCAAGGGAGGATTTATGGTTTGATGCTTGCATGTTTATTTTCAATTATTTTATGGTATGTGTTGAATTATGTCTCCTTCTCTCTTGAATAGGAGTACATTGTTTGTAATAATATAGATCTTGTGGTTGGATATAACATTGGTTGTTGTAGGTACACTAATTTGATTATTTACCCCAATTATAATTATCCCCTTTATGTTGGTAGATGCATCACTCTAGGTAGTGAAACCACACCCCTTAAGCCGACGGATAAGTCATTCCAAGTAACAAAACTACCTCTCTATGTTGACGGTGGATTCAACTCACCTATGTTGAAAGATATGTCAACTATGGATGCATATTTGCACCACTGCTTTCAATGAATACATCGCCTAAGGAAAAAATCCATCACCCACCTCCTTGTTGGTGGATTCTTCATTGGCAGTGGATTTGTTCTCTCCTTTCCCACCCTTGTGCAATGGTTATGTTGCTATGCAACAAATTCATTTCCATAGATTTGTTTTTGCCTTCACTCTGAATATATACCATTTAACAACAGATACACCTCCCCATGCAACCCTTGCAACATATCTGCGACTATACTTACAAATCTATTAGAACCAATCTAGCAAATTTGCCCATTTTCCCACCTTAAACCCAAAAACATGCATTTAAAAGTGTGTAAAGGAAATTTTGGAGACAAACACCCACAGGGTTTCCCTCCCCATCTGTTGCACATGTTACACCACATCCACCTGATGCTCTTGTTGTTCAAACGCCATCATCTTCTCCTCCACTATTTCTCTCTCCTTCCACTAACTTTTCAACAATGAGAGAAAAAATGATGGGTAAAAAGTAAAATTTCCTCTTATATAGGGTCCCCTAAAACCCTAATTTTCTTGATATTTTCTCATATGGAGTATGTTTTTAGTTTCATTTTTGCTTATGGTCTTTGTTTTTCATTTAGTTTTCTTTTATGTTCTCCATTTTCAGTTCTCCTTATAAAGAGCCCACCTAGAGCCCTTGCTTTCTCATCTGCCCTCTCGAGGGGGCATCACCCAGTCCATTTAACTTATTTTCATGTTTGGAGCATGCTTTCACTCTTTATTATTCTTGTCGTCAACATAATATTTTTCTTAGAGATAATATTATTTTAATGTCATTTCAAAGAGGAGAAAAATGTAGAGTAAAAAATCTAATCATTAAATATCTAGTCAAATTAATCTTAATAAACCTTCTTTCGAAGTAAGAAAAGAAATAGAAAATATCAATCTTATCAATCTGCTCTGCGATTAGTGATTTGCAATTTGTGTTTTGTGATTTGCTCTGTATCTCCAATCAGTGATTTCCATTTTTTATCGTGGCTGGGTTCCCTCTGGTGCTTGGGTCCTATCCATGCTTTGATTCACTAAAATGAGGTTCTGTACTATTGATCTTCTTGAGGCTCAGCTTCATTTCTTCTCTAAAACCAAGTATGTGATGACCCTTTCTCCTTCATTTGCAGGGGTTTCTTTGAATGGCGCTGGCTTTCAATTACATCAGGGTGTCCCTTTGGATTCGGGTTTATTTCCCCTAGGGCTTCTCCTAGGGTACTTCCACAGGAAATAACTTTGCCTGATTGTATGGATAGATGGGTTCTAGATCATCTTCAAAATGTTAAGAGAGCTCAGCGCCACTGTTCTAAACCTGCGTCCAATTTAAACCGAACCCTTAAATCATCCTTCTCATTACCAACGGTAAATAAATTTGAATATCTTAGCTCTAATATCGTTAATGGAAATAATGTTAATTCTAGGTATTCTCCTTCACATAAGAGCCCTAAATATAATGTATCCTTTCCTAGATCGATGCGTTCATTCCCTTCCCTTCAAAGAAAGTGTAACCCTAAACCTATTAAATCTTTGCGCCCTCCAATCTTGCCCTATTCCCCACACCATCGTAGATATCCAAATGTTGTCCCGAATGGGAATTGTAGGAATCTAAATACATATTTGGGCCTTCCTCCATCTTCAAGACCAAAAGAAACATTATATACCCCTCCACATCATAGGAATGTTGCCTCCTCTAATCCGGCTCCTGTGGTTGAGGCCTTTTCTTTAACTATCACTAATGATCTTATGGAGAAAATACAAGACATTTGTGCCTCCATCAGAGTTTTTTGTAGGTGGAATGGATTGGGCATTTCTTTTGATATTATTGCAACTTGACTGGAACAATGGTTGGAGAATAAGGTAAGTGTCATCATTCTTTCAGAAAACTTCCTCTTTTTGGCCTGTACTAACAGGGATTTTAAGACAGAATTACTTAAAAATGGATGCCCTAGATTTAGGGATTCTGACTTTACTGTGATGGACTAGGTTCCATTTTTTAATTATTATGAACTTCATGTTTCAAATTAGAGAGATTTGTTCATCTTAAAAATATGTCGATTGAATTCCATAATGATGAACTAATTAGGAAAATTGGGAACTACTATGGTAAATTTGTTGGTTTTGTTGATAAGAAGTTCTTGCATTCAGATAATGTAATCATTGTTAGGATGAATCTAAATACTAAGTTTCTTAAACCCTTGGATATTCTAGGTAAATCATCTTCTCATAGGATTTTCTCAATTATTTTGGATGAAAATTTAGTCATTTCTGAACCAGCTCTGGTGCCAAGTAAGGTTTCCTCTAGGCTTAGCTCCCCCTATGATTTTGGGGGAGGTATGTCTACTCCTATTGAACCTAATGAGATCAAGGTATCCTTCCTCCAAGATTGAGGGGGCTTTGCACTCTCTACCGCTAAGAAACTAAATATACTTTCCCCTCATCATACTAGCCCTATATGCAAGATACCATATCCTGGTAAAAACATTGAGTGTTTTCAGAAGATGGCTATTTGTTCTCTGAGGAATAGGGTAACTAGGGATTCTAAGCTTGCTTTATCTGATCAGGGGGACCATGAGGTCTGGTTATCCTCTCAACTTATCCCCAAAACCATACAAAAAAACTGTGATAGGACTTCCCTTAACCTTGAAACATATTTGCAGCCTTTTGTCCTAGGATTTCAACCTACTATATCAAAGGAATCTGAACCCGAAGTAAAAAATCTACAAATTACTAATCATGTTGGGACTGTTATGAGTGCTAACCTATCTAATCAGGATAAAACTAAAACTTGAATCCTTGGAAACTGTAAATACAAATGAACCTAGTAACTACATAAAAAAATATTAAGAACCTGAATTCGCTTTCTGAGATTTGGAAACCTTTTAATAAGAGCACCCGACCAGTTATAGTTAAATTCTCTGGGTTAGTGTCTTATACTATGGAAGAAAAGGCCTCTTTTTCCTTTTTGGCTTCTAAAGAAATATTCACTTCTATGAAACTTAGTGTTATTTACCCTAGTAAGGATTGTGAGTCTGTGGGCCTGAAAATTGACTCTGGTTTTTGCCCCATACTTTCTAATGACTGTCTGTTTAGTTTGAAAATTTACAGGGACATGTTTACCCCATTTAACTCTGACTAGGGTATCTAGGGTTCCCCTATTTTAAAGGATCTTATTTCAAACCCCTGTGTGACCCTAGGTCTGGTAAACCCAAAATTTAGGATGTCAGAATGCTTGTTGGATACTGAGGTAGCTTCCTCTATGCCCTTCATTGAGAGGAATGTTGAAAGTTCACTTATGGATAATGCTATCTAGGAAACTAATGAACAAGCCTCGACCCTCTGTTCTCCAACTCAAATTGAGAAAGATGTAGATACTATCATACAATATGTTGGATATTCCCTCCCAGATGAACTAATTGATATGTGTTTAAACGAAATTTGTGACGAAAAAGAACTTTTTCTTCATAGATCTCTTCTCATTAAAGGTATCAAGGAAATGCAAGTGTTAGAAGACTATGAGGCAAAAATGGACATGCTAGTTGACATTATAAAATTAGAAGTAGGGGACCCCAAAACCTACGGTATATCCTTCACATGGGATAGTAAAGCTTCCCCAGATTGTGGTCAAACCCTCAAGAAAAGGGGTAGAAAATCTAAAGGGGAACTTAGGCATAGAGATGGAGATGCTTCAGGCCAGGTCAAAATAACTACTCTCTTATATGTTGGGAAGGGGAAGAGACTTCCCAAGGAGATATGAATGTCTTAACTTGGAATGTTAGGGGCTTGAATGCCACTAACAAGCAACAGATTCTTCAACACTGCATAAATAATACTAAGGTATATTTGCTATTAATTCAAGAAAAGAAATTGAGTAAGGAGGATGCACTTGTTTTTAAAAAGAAAGTAGGGGTTAGAAACTTAGAAGAATCAAAAGCAGGAGGGGTTTTGGGAGGTTTGGCAATTATCTAGGACCCTATATCTATCTCATTTGCTATGCTAGAAAAACATCAAAATTGGATGGCAGGCCATGTTAGAAACTTTAGGAATAACTTAGATTTCAACCTCGTCAATGTTTATGTCCCTACACAAATGAAGGACAAGCTTAATATTTTGTTGGAAATTGAGACATTTCTTGGTTCTTACCCCAACCAAAATTGTCTGATAGGTGGAGAATTTAATACAATTATTAAGATTTTTGAGAAGAGGGGTGGTATTTCCAAATTGCCTCAAGCATCTATTGATCTCACGGACTGGATATCCAGAAATTCTTTACTTGAAACTCACACTGAAGACAATGCCTTTACTTGGAATAATAGAAGGAAAGACTTCTGCAACATTGTAGAAAAACTAGACCGATTCTTTCTTTTCGGATGTCTTAGTAATATCAATGCAACCCTCTGTGCTAATATTCTTCCCATTTTTGGTCCAAATCATTACCCTGTCCAATTACAAATTTTAACAGATTCTAGACCAAAGCATTGCCCCTTCAAATTTGAACAAATGTCGCTACAAGATGATAAAATCCTTAATCTTATAAAAAACTGGTGGGAAGAAGCGCAGGTCTCAGGCTCAAAAATGTATATAGTTGTAAACAAACTCAAAATAATTAAAAGAAAGGTGCTAGAATGAAATTTTGAGAAATTTGGTAATATATTCAGAAAAAAAACTTGTCTTAGAAGAAAAGATTAAGGAGGTTAATGCACAATTCATTAGCTTAGGGATGGATGAAAAACTTTATTTGGAAGAAAAAGTGTTATTATCAGAATATGAGGATGTTTTGACTAAGCAAGAGATATTTTGGTGACAGAAATCAAGAGAATCTTGGTTAGAGGCAGGAGATAAAAATACTAAATTCTTTCACAACAACACGAAATAAAGAAGAGTTACCAATAAAATAACAACATTAAAAACTAAGGATGGGAATTCTCTCCATCAACCTAAAGAGATAGCATAAGAAACCATCAAATACTTTAAGGATATTCTAAATAACCTAGACTCGTCCAATCTATGTGAACAATAGAAGATGCTTAAACATATTCCAAAAGTGATAACACCCCAAATCAATAAATCTTTATTAGCAAAGTTTACTATCACTGAAGTTAAGGAGGCACTAATGCAAATGGATCTTGACAAATCTCCGAGCCCTGATGGCTTTTTAGTTGGATTTTATCAGAAATGCTAGGAATTTATAGGACAGGAGGTCACGGAAGCTCTGGAAGGTGTTAGGAATTCAAGAAATTTTTTTAAAGAAGTGAATAACACCTTTTTAACCTTAATCCCAAAAAAAACTAAACTAGAAAGCCTTAATGATTTTAGACCAATAGCACTCTGTAATACCCTATATAAATTTTTGTCCAAAACATTGACCATTAGACTTCAAAAACTCCTGCCTATTTTGATAAAGGAGGAACAAACTAGCTTTGTCCCTAGAAGATCAATTTATGATGGGATTATTATAGCCCAGGAAGCCATACACTCAGTCCAAAAAACAAATCCCCTAGCATTTTGATTAAATTAGATATCAAAAAGGCTTATGATAAAGTAGACTGGCGATTCCTTTGTAAATGCCTAGAAGCCTTTGGGTTTGCAAAAAGTTGGATCAACCTTATATTTGAATGTATATCCACTCCTATGATATATGTATTAGTAAATGGAACTTTAGAAGGTTTTTTTGAGATTTAAAGAGGTATTAGACAAGGAGACCCGATGTCCCCCTATCTATTTACTATTATGGCAGAAGCTTTGGGGCGTGCTATTCATTCTAGGCAAAGGGAAGGCTTACTCAAGGGTATAACTATATCGAGCAATCTAGAACCAACTACCCATCAAAAATTTGTTGATGATACTATGTTATATGGGGCTAGTGAGGAAAATGGAGCTAAAATCTTTAAACAGACCTTAGATTCTTACACTGCAGCCTTTGGGCAAGAAATCAACGAGGTTAAATCTAAAGTCTACTTCTTTAATACAACTGATATAACAGCAAAACATATATGTAAAATTCTAAAGTTTACTCAGGGATGTCTTCCCTGTAAATATCTTGGTCTCCCTTTAGATAAGGGGTCAAGGACTGCCTCTCTTTGGAATTCAATAATAGAAAAAATTAAAAAATAAAATGAATTCTTGGAAAGGCAGGTGGTTGTCCTCTGTCGATAGAGCCACCTTGGTAAAATCTGTCTTAGCTGAAATGCCTTTCTACAAGCTAACTTGCATTAATCTCCCTAATAATAAAAAATTAGAACTAAATAAACACTCAAGGAACTTCTTTTGGCAAGGAACCAATGAAGATAAGAAATATACCCTTATTGCTTGGGACAAAGTATGTTGCCCAAAAGATGAAGGTGGTGCGGGCATTAAAAATATTGGAGATCAAGGCAAAGCGCTAGGAGCAAAACTTATCTGATGACTATATAAAAACTCCCAGGCTAAGTGGAATAAAATTCTAATATCCAAATATCTTATAGATAATAATACCATAAACATTTTTAGGGAAAAAAACCCACCTAGAGGATCTCGCATTTGGAACTTTATGCTAGAATGTTGGTTCATTATTTCTAGTCGTCTTACTTGGAACTTAGGTACAGGGGAGGAAGCCCTCTTATGGTCTGATTCCTAGGGTGGGTATGAGGCATTGGATAAAACCCCTTGTAATAAATCCAGACCCATTTTAGACTCCTCCCTTGGTAAATTAGTCAAAGATTACATCAGGGAATCAACTAATGACATAGGATGGGAATGGAAGGACTTTTCTCAGCTTAATCTTCCTGGGGATGAGGTTAGACTTCTAACAGATACATTAAAAAAAATACATTTGGTTCTCAAACAGAATAAAGACTCCTTGGTTTGGGATGGGTCCAATAATGGGGAATGCAATACAAAGGATGGCTATAAGGTTATAAGAAGTAAACAAATTAGGCCTAAAAATAACTTACCAATCAAACTTTGTTGGAATAAATATTGCCTGCCTAAGGCGGGTTTATGTACTTGGATAGCCCTGCACCAAAAATTACTCACAACAGATAGATTTAAGAGAATGAGTTTTGAAGGGCCAAGTAGGTGTCCCTTATGTGCTAAAGAAGAAGAAGACCTTAATCATATATTATCAACTTGTAACTATTCAAACCAGTGTTGGACTTGGTTAACTTGTAACCTGGGTTGGCAATCTGTCTTCCCCAACACCATCCTTGGGATGCTCCAAGCTTGGCTGGAAATGAAGAAAGGAAGTATCTATGCCAACCTTTGGATTATTGCTCCCTCTATCCTGATTTGGGAGCTATGGAAGGAAAGGAACGGAAGAATTTTTAGGGATGAGAAAATAGAAGTGAGTCAACTTATTAACAAAATTGAAGCTAGCATCATTGAATTTACTAATAACAAAAATAGGGGTCAGCAAAAAAGAGAGGCAAAGATGTCATATTGGGATGAGAAAATTAGAGTAAAGTGGGTTGGCCTAGTCCTACCTCCCTTCCTGGGTCTAGGAGAAAAGAATACTACTTATAGAAGGGAATCTTGTGTCTAGACTCTGCCCCAACATGGTTGGTTTAAATTGAATTTTGATGGGGCATCCAGGGGAAATCCGGGTATAGCTGGAATTGGATGTTGCGTTCATAATAGAGAGGGTAGAGAAATTGTAGTGTTGGCCTCTTCTATAGGGTTGGAGACTAACAATTGGGCAGAAATGTTGGCCTTGTGCAAAGGTCTGAAAATGTGCAGAGATTTAGGAATTAAAAATTTAGAAATTAAAGGAGATTCGACTATAATTGTGAATGCCCTCAGAGCAGGATCAACGCCTAACTGGAGATTGAATGTGTTGCTTTCGGAAGCAATATCTCTTAACAAGGTATTCTCCAAAGTTACAATTAATCATATATATAGAGAAGGAAAAAAAAGGGTCGATGAACTAGCTAATTTAGGAGCAGATGGACTCTCCCTACCTCCTAGTGCTCTATTAGCCTAGGCTTAGGCTCCTTTCTCTTAAAATATTTCTTGAATATAGGAAGTTGGTATATTATCCTATCTTATTATTGTTTAATGTGGGTAAAGATTGAGGGTTATATATCAAATATTCATACCTTTAATATAATTAATTTATCCAAATTGCCTTATTAGTCTATGCCCATAATATATATATATATATATAAAGTGTGCCTGTAGGATGTAGGATTGTATGTATGTACCGCTGCATGTATATATGTATGTATGGATATATATATGTATATACAAACGAAAGTATGTATATAGATATGTATATTTGTATGTATGTATGTATGTTTGTCTATACATATGTATGTATGGAAACAATTATTAATAACACACACTTATAATTATAAGGTTTGATCCCTCTGTCAATGTATGTATCTTCCTTACAAATATAATACCTCTCCTTTATTAACCATTTATTTATATATGAAGACAAATTTTGAGCTATCATAAGGGTTGGAATTTCATAAGTATGCACCCCGTAGGGTATCAAATGGAAATTTCTTCAATTTTCTTTGACTGTATTTGGTAAGGTGTTGCAGATTGTTAAAAAAGACTAGTACATCATTATAAGTACTTTGAGGATCACTATGTTGCATTTAGGTCACTCGAGATTATTAATAAACAGGTAGGAGCAATTAGGTAATACATATTACACATTGATAGGATAAGACTCTGGCCTCCTATTATTATACTAGAATTAATAAACTTTAGTAAATAACTTTTAAAACAATATATAAACATACATATATATATATTCACATATACAAATAGGAAAAAACTTAATCATTCAATCTGGAAATAAACATATATATAGACTATGTTCAGAATTAGAACATAAAGATTCAATCTTTAAATTCTTAGTTTAAAATAGTTAAAGACAGGTCCCTTTGAGACCGTAGTAGTACAATGATGTCAATATAGGGGCCTTGGACTATTAATATCATGCTATAATAAGGTTTTATCCCAAATACTGTAGACTCTTCATCATTTGTTCCACCTCCGCTCAGGTAATCCAAATATAATTAGGATCAATCATTTAGTAATATGGTTCCAAAGTTTAGATGAGCTATCCAATTCAAACATTACCTCTCCTGGCCTGGATCTATGGCTCGAAGGCTCTATACATCTATTATGGTGGTTAAGAGAAACTACAACCCTGAGTTGACATTGTAATCATAACATGGTTATTCTATCAATAATATTGTCTTGGTTGGCGAACCCTCCCCCAATTTAATTTTAGGCAAGCTAATTTCCACCTAGTCTAATAAGTACAATCCCAAGAGGTACTTTATCCCTAAAATTATCAAGGATTTAAAGTGGTATAATGACAAGAGAAGCATTAACTGGGATCAAGACCCTTCATACGTGTAATCTTAATTAAAAATTTGTGTAGAGCTCGAGGGATGTACGAAGGGTAAGTTAATTAATGATACGAGTTAAGTATCTCGGATCAATATTTCTATATTAAAGACCTATTGTCACACTCTTTTCCCAAAGTAGTATTGATTTAATTGTTATGGAAGTGATTCTATTGGGAGATGGAGTCTAGAGTGTTAACCTTTGTGTTGGGTGATGTCAGAGCCATGGCATTTTGAGGATCAATTAAACCAGAGCGCTGGAACAAAATTTTAAACCAACTCCCAGAGACTGTGAGGCGTGCCATGGAAAAAAGTTTAGGAGATTGCTATTTTGACAACAAATTTACATTTCGAACTAATGAATTGATCGTTGGAGGATTTATTGCTCTAGCTTCCTTTGCTAGGTTTGAGAAAGATGATATCATTAGGGTTGTTAAAGGCATCTTCATGAATGATGTTCTGGGAGGACTGGATAAAATGGTTTATAGCATTAACCTTGATCTCACTGTGCCTTTCATAGAAATTATCATGAGGACTGAGATAGATATGCTAAAGGAGATTCCAAACACCCAGCGAGTGCCTATGTTACTAATTAAGGATGAAAGGTGTTTTGAGGAGCATTGGTCGGAGATGAAACATAATCTGGACTTCCTGTTTCGGGAAATGCTTAAAACCAACACTGATAAGGATTGGTTGCTAAAGTACTGGAGAGATGAAGGCTTTGAAATTCCTGAGGTTCTTGAGAAGGTTGCATTGGAGGACTTTCGGATTGTGGCTCCATCAATAAAAAGATGCTCAAGACAAGTTGGGGATGTGAATGAAGAGGATGATGTCATTGTAATTGTCAAGAAAAATGAAGGAGAATGGAGTTTTGACTGGCTGCATAAGGTTTAAAAGGATGGTATTGATATAAAGTTTTTAGGTCTGGTATGAACTAGTCCGATTATATCTTTATGTAACTTTTTGACTCTTCTTAGGTTTTCCCCGTTTAACTATCTTTAAGTTTTGTATATATAGGTGTGGAAAAGACTTTAAGACTCATAGTACTAGTTTAAACAAGCTTTGGTGAAGTATGGACATTACTATTATCTAATGATAAACTGGAAACAAAATTGGTACTGTAATCTCTGTTAATCAATAGTATATAAATCTAGCAAATAAAATTTATGTTAGATTAGTTATATTTGTGAATGGATGGGCTATACTACTTACACATATTTATTTCTGCATATACTTATGGGGCTTTGATATTTTACACTTTACTAAATACTCTAAGATAGGTAAAAACGGTTTCAGATCCTAGAAAATATATACATATATTTCTAATTTGGTTTTTAGACCCACATATTAGGTCTTAGACATACATGCTGGAAACATACTGGTGTTGTAATCTCTTTTAATCAATAGTATATAAATCTAGCAAATAGATTTCTCTGTTTGAATAGGTAACATTAGTGAAAATATGGGCTCATATCACTTACACACATTTATTTCTGCATATACTTATGGGGATTTGTAACTGTAAACTTAACTAAATACTCCAAGATAGGTAAAAATGGTTTTAGATCCTAGAAAAATATATACATAAATCTCTATTCATGTTTTTAGGCCCACATATTAGGTCTCTAGATTTACATAAATAGAGATATTTCATTATAAATATATCGTCAGACCATTATATATAATTTATATACACTTAGATGGAAAGTTATCTATTTATCAATTCTTAGGGTTACGATTATCAGTATGCTCAGGGATATCTATTAATGATCACACACTAACAATATAAAATAGGCAGTAATTGTCACAATTAAATAGACTTTTTTAATCATCCAGATATAATGTTCTCCACTAATTATTTCAGATGTTTTTAATTAAAGGTATATACATACATGTTTACATTAAGATAAAGGAGCTATAACTAGTATTACTTACAGTTACCCTTCATACTGTAATCATAAATAATAATAGGCATTAGAGATTAACCTTCTATGGTTTGATCAATATCCCATTTTAGTAATGAACATATTATATTACAATTCAACCATATCCTAGGCTTTAGAAAAAAATTTAAAATAAATATGTGACGACCAAGGAGTGGTATTCTGTGTATCTCAGGATTGTCCATTCCAGGTTGACGATTGGCATTTCAGGGATTACAAGGAGGTGAGGCTAAAATAAGAAACTCTTTCTCTGCACCCTTTTCAATCCCTCTGCTCCAACCTTTAATGCTCCATCTCCCTCTGCTCCTGCTATCATCTGAGTAACGTCCAAGTGGTGATCTGAATTTAGGCATTCAGTACAATGGGGGAACTCTTCACCTCTCGAGAAAGATTAGTACTATTTATTAGCCTCTTAACATGACTTTTGGAGCATATCCTTAGCTATCTAAGATTGGCTGCACTATGACTACTCTAATAAAATTAGTTTGCACTTCTCCTCAGATAGCCTTCAATTGAGAGATCACTACCAAGCGTCTCAAATATGTCCTACTGAACTCTCAATCCATTGTCCTAAGAGTTGTGTATAGAATCTTAGGCCGGGAATTCCTATCTAACTCTGATAGATATAGGGTCAACACGGAGATCCCTGCTATGTTCATTGCATTGGCTATCTATGTAGACCCTAAAATAGAGGATATTGAGAAACTATGTTTGTGGATTTTCAAAAGGAAATAGCTTGGTAACATCAATAAAGTTATTCAAAATATAAAACTAGACTGCACTATTACTATGCTTAGGTTCTATGATCTACCAGCTATTAACGAGAGGCTAGCCCTGACCATCCCCATTATGATCGTAGAAGAATTTAATGCATTTGTATCTAGAGAACCAGTTATTAAGAGGAATCTTGAATTATTAATGGCTTTTATGCACCTAAGGATTCCAAATGAGGGGAATTGGTTCTATTCCTATTGGCACAATGATGATGTGGGGGAAACGGATAGGATTTTCTTCGACAATTCAGATTCTGAAGAAATGATTGAGGTATGGATGGAAGAAGGAAATCACCATAGAAATAAAAGATAGAGAATTGCTTCACTGATTGATGGAGCTTCTAAGGTGGGTGAAGAAGAAGGCTGACCCGTTGGTCTTTTTGTACACCTAGATTTAAGTTAAAATATGATTTTTCGGCTTCTTTCACCTTATGTATTCAGAGTCTTAATTTATAAAACAATGTGATCAAGTTGTTTTATTTAATACTTAAAGACTGAATTGGAATGGTTGCTTCCACCTCGGACCTTTGTTTCAATGATAAGATGTTACTTATGGATCGAAAAGCTACCTATGTGATTATTTATACTAATCATTACTTGATAATTTGTATACAATATTTGGAGGTTAGAAGTTATACATCTACCACTGTTAACCCATAAGGGAGATCCTTGAAACATTATTAAATAACATGGAAGCTTATAGACTATTTAAACACAACCAGTATAACACATCGATATATGATTTAAATTATAAGTTAATATTTTAGAGATATACAACTTACATGTTTACATAGACGAACCCCTATAAATGTCAAGTCTTAAACTACAAATACTAAAAAACCAGTTCAGACATAGCTCACTAACAATTCTCTACGGGTATCCTATTTCAAAAATTTACCCTTCAAAATTGACTAATACATAGTATTTGGGTGTACTAGATAATATTAAAAATAATGCCTTCGGTTTGTTTACTGTTTGCTAAGATTCATAAGGATGTATCACTTAACACCCCACTCGACATACCCGCTTTGAGGGTTCTCAATTGGGAAGCAAATTAGACTGAAGGATTACACAATGGTTTTAATGCTTCACTTCAACTTGAACATACATAGTTTAGACCACCAACATAGCGTCAAATACAAAGAATACACATTGTCAGGCATTTTGTAATTAAATATACATAATTCCATAAACATACAATGGATGCTAACAAATATAGATGGGTCTATATAAGCCTGCATACGGTCAGATTTATACATCTCCCATCACTAGGGCTTAAATATAATTTTGGTTTTTATCTAAAGCTCTAAAATCATTGTTGTATCTGGGTTTTCGATATTTAAGCCTTATGCTTTATTTGGAAATCTTGTATGAAGTTGTTCATTTGTTTATTAGTTACCCCGTATAGTTCAAAATGACAAAGATTGTCCCAAATTAACAAACATACTATAGATTTGCTTTGGGTAGGTAAGTTAGGTGAGTTAATACTAAACCTTGTTAATAATTCTAAAAGGATTCAGGTAAGAAAGATACAGACTCTCCCTTCCTTTTCTACTAAGATGCAAAAGTACTACTTTAAACATGGATGTAACACACACACACACACACACACACATATATAGGCATATTCATAAATACATATAGTGATTAATTTGCCCAATCTGATTTAAACTAGCACCATTGAGTATTTATCTTAATAATTCTAGGTTCAAACCTTAAAATGGAGACTCAAAGAGGAATATAATGTAGGAAGGAGCTTAGTATTTTTTGTATTCTTTTTTTGCTACTTGTAAGGGATGTGTAATTTCTAGATCTAAAACATCAATTTGCTGCTATATTTTTTCCTTAAGGCTGTGATTTTCTACTGTAGTGATAGCACCAGAAGCAAGCTTTAAATCAAAATTTATAGTATGTCATACTAATTATTATCGAGAGCATTAGTATGATGCTCTAGAGGTTTTTTGTGTATAGGAACAACATTAAACATCGATGAAGGAAGTATAGAGGAAAGAACTAGAGTTTCAGGAGTACATTTTAAGAATTTACCATTGAAATTCCAGAGATAGCCCTTTGTGTCACTTATGTTTGAGCTGAAAAGAAAAGCCTGGTTCTCGAAATTTATCATGAAGGATTGTTGTCACATTTATATGTAAATAAGGATATTCCTTCATATTAATTTGTAAACATGGATATAAGTTCATACTTATCTGAACCATAAATGAGGGAATGCCCTCATATTAAAATTTTGTACTCCGAAATCTGGATCTATGATCCCAGGCAAGATTGGAGGTTTTCTTCTCCATTCTTTCCTACCAGTGCCCGAAGTGAATGGATTCCTTTGTAAAAATTTATGTTAGTAATAAAATCATGTGGCTTTGGCCTTTTACCGATAAAAAAAAAAACCTTCTTTCGGAGTTGTAATATTAATTAAATAATTTATTTAATTAATTAATTCACCCTTTCTTCTATAGTCTTAGATAAATTAATTAATTTAATTTCTCTTTAGTGTCATCTCATTTAATTAAATAAATTCATAAATTTATTTAATTAAATTCCCCTTCCCCCTTTCCTCCATTTTAAAATAAAAATTAATTAAAAATACCCGTCTCCCCCATCCATTTGCATATTCCTAAAACCCACACTTGCACTTTAACCCCTTCATTAAATTAAGTAAATCTCAATGTTTACTTAATTAATCTATTTCTTGCCACTTGGAATAAAAAGGAATTTTTAATTCCTCCTCTCATTCTCTCTCCTCCCATCACATCCTCCTACTTTTCCCACTTGCCCTCTAATCCCACTTCATTAAGCCTAACCCACTCCTCCAATCATGTGCACATTCCTAATTATAAAGATTAGGCAAAAAGGTCAATGTGTGCCTTAAATAGGCATCCTTCCCCAAACCCCTTGTCCACTCAAGATTAATGCCCAACTATATTTAGTAAGGACCCACACTTTTCCTCACAAAAGGAATTGAATATTCCTCATTTCGTTCCTCTATGTATTGTTGGAATAATGGAAGGGTGTTGTACTGGGAGGGGAGGGGTGAATCAGTGCCCTTAAAACCTTTTATCAATCAACCTTTAGTAACCATTTCTTGCATAACCGACCATTGTTGCTTTTCTACTTTATGCATGCAATATCATAGCTTAAATGTAAATGTATGAAACATTCACAAAATGCATAAACACATGACACAAGTATTTGCTAACACAAAAACCCTTGTTAGAAGGTAAAAACTGTGGTGGGGATGAAACCCACAAAGCTTCAGTATCTGCAGAATGGAAGGTGCATGTTAGGGCTACAAGTTGTGATCACTTCTGATGATCTTACCCTATTAGGAGTAACATGTTAGACTTGTTAAGTCTACTCGGTTAGGAGATTTTAGCAACACAATGTATGTGTGCACTTGGTTAAGAGATTTACATAAAGACTGTTAAGTGCACCTTCTTGGAGGATTTTACTTCTTGCTACAATTTTTAGAGAGTAACAAATATGTATGACCTGATAGCTTGCAATCTTGAATTGTTGATTATAGATCCATTAAGTTCACAAACTATATGTATCACCTATTGTGATGAATAATACCTCTGTTATGCTCGATATCCTTGAATGTAATTCTCCATAACTAAATTCTTCTTTATCTGTCCTTCTGCATGAAAACCTCTGTCTGGTCCATAGATGTCCTTGGAAGGTACAATCATCTTCTTCTTGATTGATTAATACATCTATATATACAAGATTTTGACCGAATTAGGTTTCACGCTTTTCTTGAATAACTCTAAGATCAAAGGTTTACAACTTGACCTTGATCTCCTAGTTTGCATGAATACAAATAGTTTAACTAATAAAATCCATCATTTATGATTTTTTTGATCCATAAGAAATGGTTGTCTAGCTAAACATAAAGCTATTCTAAAGAATAAAGTTCTTTAGTTTACGTGTAGTTCAGATCTGCTTTTCCTGGTGAAATTGTGTCTCTCGGTGTAGACTAGTGCTCGGTGATGTCTCTGTATACTAATTCTTGGTTGATATATTTCTTGATGTTCACAAAA
>MU224399.1:2471277-2484967 GCA_018584345.1 Thuja plicata
GCTTTTCTATATTATGGACCTTCTTTCCTTCATTTGGGAGGGCAATTTTAGAGTACCAAAACTATAGCGAATTATTGTCTCATTTCTCTCATATTTTCAAGCTTTTATTGCATATTTAGTGTAATTTAATTTAGCTTAATGGCATTTTTCATCTCAATTTAGTTTGTTTACTTGTCAAGTAGCTTAATTTTGTTATCTCTTTCAAGTTTCTTAGCCTAAAATCTGCATCTTCATTCCTAGATTACAATTGCATCTCCCATATAGAATAAATTTCATTTCAATTTTCAAAGCTTTCAAATCCTCCATTTTAGCAATGGTCTATGGTTGTTGGCTCTCATTCTGAGAGTAATTAAATACCCCAACTAAATAGGAGGCAACAAGTCGATTCAATCGATATCATGGAATGAGCAATTCATGTTCATCTTCGTGATTCAACAATTGAGCAATGACTATGTTGTGTTGTGGCTGATTTAGAGGTCAAAATTTAGACACATACATTTTGGCACCCACTATGGGGCAAAAAATTGGTTTCTGACCTCACTCTCAAGAATTTTCTGACAAAATTATGTACTTTGTCGTACGTTCGTACTTCTCTGTGTACGGATTCTCACACCAGAATTCTGAGCATACCGCACGAAGTTGTGCTTTCATTAGCAATCTCTCACGCGAGAAAGCACTTTCTCACGCTAGCTGTTGCACTTCCTCGCATGAAACCTTGTACTTCCTCATGTGAGACTTGGTGACAGTCTCTGGAATTTCACAGTTTCTGTAATTACTGTTACTATTTTCCCGATTATTTTCACATGCTGCTATTTTTATCTCTCTAATTTCTCTGACAACATAATAGTGGGCTGTAGGTCACTTGACGAAGACATAAACTTGCTGACGATTTTCTAGTAGGATGGTTGTTGAAGATTATTTTAAAATTGTGCTTGTTTATTACTTTCATCACATAGTATAACTAGGGCCTTGTTAAAATCTCTTGGGAATCTTGATAGAAAAATAGGGGAATAGGCTCTTCATTACATGGAAGTGATGCCCATGGAGGAATCTGAGACCTAGACATTGCTAACATGATGGAGACCTAGGGAAGCAAGGAAAGGTAACAAACCTCTAGCACGTCCACTTGTCAGGGGATTATGCTCTTCTCTCTTTGAGAGAATCAGAAACCCAAAAGCTTGTGAATTGGTTGGAGGAGAGTTAGCTCAGTGATGAATATGTATTGCATGTTTGGGTAAGGTGAAGAGGTAGAGAAGTATGCTCTTCTCTCTTTGAGAGAATCAGAAAATCTGACCCTCGAATCTGAGCCAAGTTTTATGTCACCTTTAGAGGGGCTGTCGAAAGTTGAACCTCTAGGAACGACCCAAGTGAGTACACACCTATCGTCGGTGATTCCACCTCACTATAATAAAGTATTCTTTGTCGAGTCCAAAGAATCCAAAGCCATGGTAACTTCTTTATCATGATTCTGACTATCATCTTGAGAAATCCTTATCTATTGTACTGAGCGATACCACTCCCAGCCCTGCTTGCGGGGGTGTATGACTTTCTAGTGTTGGTGTGGTTGCGAGGCCCCAACCCTGCTTGCGGGGGTGTATGAATTTCTAGTGTTGGTGTGGTTGCGAGGCCCCAGCCCTGTATCAGGGACAACAAAGGTTATTATGAATGGAATCCCACTAAAAAATTTCTTAGTTAGTTGCCTAACCAGATCACCTCTGAAAGAAGACATAATCTTTGCACAGGGAGGGGGAAGAATCTCTCCCCTAGATTCTCAACATAGGTATGCACCTAGATGATTGAAGTGGTATATGATGCTGGCCCCTACTTTAAGGGTAACCTTCAAACATATATTATTTAGTCCTTAGAAACACCAAAAACATGGGCGCTCTCTAGGGGGTGACACAGCTGTGTGAGGTGCGTACATACACATAAGCTAGTGAGGCACAAATTTTTTCTTCTGTACCATTTTTTTGTAGGGATAACTAAGTGCTTGTTTCAAGTCTTAAACTGTCCAATCATGATTAAACAAAGACTCCCATGATTTTGCCAAGTTGCCTTGTCCTTGGTAGAACTGTTTGTGACTACTTCTTGCGTCACTATTGTTTGATCAAAACTTTATGCTTGTTAACGATTGCTTATGACATTCAAACTGAGATTGTTGATCTGAACTGTCATAAAACTATCCTAAATCTAGAAATTTTGTCAGAGAACAGTCCTGACTGTGTCTCAAAATCTAACTTTTGTCTCAAAAATTGAGTCAATCTGTCAAAACTTGGAGTATCCTCATGCGAGATTCTAGAAACTGAGCATTTCCTCGCATGAGCTTTCATTTTCTTGCATGTAGTTAAGCATTTACTCACATGATCTAGTACTTTCTCATGCAAATCTATACCCTGGTGTCCCAAAACAATGAGCTATTTCCCATTGACTGATGAGTTTTTTGCATGATCTGATTTTTGTCTGAGATCTAATTGCCCGTTTCCCTATCATCTACAGTCTAAAATTGATTGTCTCAAGTTGTGAATTGACTGATTCTTGCTCAAACTCATTTTGTCTCTTTGTTCTCTATCCCACCTTTCTGTGCTTTTGTACCCTGTGACATGATAGTCACATCTCGGCTATTCAGGCCATACTCTCAACGATTCATGCTGGGTGCATTTCACATCTTGGTTGTTCTAGCCTTTATCTCCTTTTTTCTATTTCTGGAGATAGAGTTCTGAGTTGGATCCTAAGTCCTCTCTCATTTCATCTTCATCTATGCCTGTTATGACTAGAAGCGGCAACATATTTCCCATTCGTGGTTATGGAATAGGTAGAGGTAGCTCTCGTAATCAAGGAAGAGGTCATTTCAAACCTATTGTTCAATATGATAGTCAAGAGGGATCCTCACATTCCTCCTCACCATTAAGTATAGATCCCAGTCTGAATTAGAGACCAGTGTTCTAGCAGTGCTATAATCCCTTGTTTCAAAGATAAGCTGAACCATTGTTTCAAGATCAACAGAACTCATTTCTTCCCGATCAACAAAACTTTGGAAGGTCACCTACTTGGGTTGACCCTATTGACGATCCTCGCTACCTTATTGATCCTTTTGATCATACCAATCCTTTTGGTCCTATCAATCCTTGTGAACCTATTGATCCTTCCGAACCCATCGACCCCTTTAACCTGCCAAAATTTACATTGGCCACCAACTCTTAGCTTAATACACACACTCACACTGAACCTGTACACACATCACAACCCCACATCAACAACATGTGAAGCCCTTTTGATTTCCTACAAGGTCAATACAACGAGTTCCATGACCAATCTCAAAATGATCAGGGTCAACAAGGTGATCAACATCACCATCGCGCTCCTCCACATGACCAAAGTCAAGATCAGAACCCAAGAATTTATGAGATCCTCGGTAATGATGATGATTTGATAACTCAAAATGACATAGATGCTACAAAATTTAATAAGGCTCTCATCAAGGTGATGGAAATTCTCCTTGTGGAAGATAAAGAGAAATATTTTCTAGATTTGGCAAACTAAGGAGTTAAGCTACCCCCAGATTTCAAAGTGGAAACACTTGTGACTAAAGAAGAAGAGGTTGAGACTACCAAATTGCAAAAGATTATTCAAGATATTCAAAACCAAATTAGCCAACTTGTAAAGGATAAGGACAAACCCGCACAACAATTCATGATGGAGAGCATCTGTCCTTTTCCTTTTGATAGGAGTCTTCATATGCCACCTTTTCCCAAGGGTGTGGAACTCCCTAAGTATGATAAATATCTGGGTACCACCGATCCTCAGGATCATTAGAGAGAATTTGGGGCCCTATCTATGGAGTTCATTCATGATCAAACTTATTTAATGTGTCTCTTTCCCTGAAGTCTGGGTGGACCTGTCATGGAGTGGTTTTCTCGACTACCCACCGACATTAAGACTTTTGATGAGATCACAAATCTCTTTATCCAGCATTATTCTCACAACATACAACATCTCATCAACATCAAGGACCTTTGCAATCTCAAGAAAAGACAAGGGGAACCATTCCTGACATTTCTCCAGAGATGGAGATAGCTTTGCACCAAGTATCCTTGTAAAATACTTGAATCTGAGAAACTCAATATCTTCCTAGACAATCTCACTCCTGATTTTGGGTATTAAGTATAGCTTCAAGGTCCCCTCAATTTTGATAGCATGATTAAGCAAGCTATGAGGATAGAGGCATTTATGGTTAAGAAAGGGGAATTGACTTTGTACAAAGACAACAAACAAAGTTCCTCCTCTTCCAAAAAAGATAAAGGGAAGTTTGTCAACAAAAATAGAGACGTTGTGAATGATGGAGTGGTTGATAATGTGACCCTGGCTCCTTCAAAACCAGTTTTCAATCTTACTTCTAGCATACAAGCAACCAAAATTGTTGAAAAGGCTGCAACAAATACTTATCTGCCTTCCAGATTCTCTGGCAACAAACCTTGGGCCCCTCGACCCAAGCGTGAATTCACTTCCTTGGGAGAACCGCTTGATGTAGTTTAGAGGACTTTGGTGCAAAACCAGGTTCTCACTCCTTTGGACAAGAATCCATATGATCCACAACCATGAACCCATTGGTGGAACGACAATGCATACTGTGACTATCACCAGAACAAGGGTCATAAGACTTCTACTTGTCTTTAGTTGCAACATAAGGTCCAAGATCTGATTGATAATGGTGATATTATTATGGATAATCATAATAAGAATTTAGATCACCAGGCATTTAAATATCCCTTTCCTCCTCATGAGAAAGGTGAGTCTTCCAACACTAAGAACAACAATGTCAAGCTTAACTACACACATACCACTAATGACAATGTCATCAACATGATTGAACCTGTAAACGTTGAGCATTGTGATGTGATTACTATCAAGGGGAGCGGGGATGATCCTAATTCTAAGACCCCATTTGTCTTGAGAGGCCCTAGGTCTCACTTGTCTAAACCTAAATCATCTCAGGGTTGCACAAACCTCGTTACCAGATCCCGCGCTAAGATCACCCTCAAGGGTCCTGATCCTCCTGCTACTACATCCGCACCGAAACAACCCGCAGATAAAGTTGTTGCTGGCCCTACCAATAAGATGACAAAAATGGTCCCCACACCTCCTGCTACTAATTATAGCATTCTCGACCAGCTACAAAGAACCAACGCTCAAATAACCATCTTTGAGATGTTGAAGATCTCGCCTGCTCACAGGTAGATTCTGGATAAAGCCCTCGCAGAGGCTAACGTCCCCAAAGACATTAATCTTGATCAGTTTCAATCTATAGTGGGTCATTTGACTTCACCACACTATCTATCTTTCTCAGAAGAAGATGACCATTCGGTCAGCCACCCGCATAATGCCCCTTTGCATATAGAGGTCCTGATTGGCCAAAAGCACGTCCGCCGCGTCTTTATTGATAATGGCGCTGGCCTCAACATCTGCTCTGCTCATTTGCTCACTTAGCTAGGTTATGATGAAGATCACATAGATTCCCACAAGAAAATTACTATCAAAGCCTATGATGAAGAAGAAAGAAAGTCTAAAGGTTTAGTTGTGCTACCCATTCGGGTTGGACCTGTTGAAAAAGATGTCACTTGTCAAGTGTTGGACATTCCTCTTTCTTATAACATACTATTGGGAAGATCGTGGATCCATGAAATGCAAGCGGTTCCCTCTATGTATCATCAGTGCATCAAGTTTCCTTTCCATGGCACAGAAGTGACAGTTCCTGCTAATATGGGCCATTCTTGTAATACGCTCACACAGTCAGCTGATAGTTTTGTTCCTACTAACAGAGAATACACAAAATTCTATGATGCCAAGCTTAGAGACATGGAACAGACTTTGAAAATCAAAGACATAGGCATGGGGGAGTATCAAATAGAACCTGCGCTATCATTAGCAGCTCTACCTCCGTCTCCTTGTTCTTATGGGAGACCTTTTGAGAACAATAAATCTTCTACTACTCCTCCTGAAATAGTTTATGATGGTGCCTTTGTACAGGCTTCAACACCATTAGAAGATGAAGATGAGGAAAGATCTATTAAAGCTTGGTTCTACAAAGGAAAGGACATATCTGAATAGAGTACCCCGACTCGTGAAATAGATCCCAATAGTAAAGGTCTTAAAATCATGAAACACTTTGGATACAAAGGGAGTGGTATAATAGGGATGAATGGTAATGGGATAGATGAACTTATTAAAGCTATGTGTCAAAGGACAAAAGATACAACTGGTTTAGGCTTCAAGAAGATCCCATTCCATCTAGGGATTAACAAATTTGTATCTGAATCTGAACCTGGACCAGAACCAGAACCTAAGGGCACAACTACAATGGACACCTTAGAGGATAGCTCCGACGAGGATTACTTTCCTTATCCTATTCCTCCAGATCTGGTAGCATTATTTGTTGAGCCAGATGACATCATAATAGATGCCAGTATATCCAAGGCTGGTAGTGACTCCAATGGTGCTATTCCATTCACTCCTCTGACATACAAACAATGGAAAGTGTCACAAGACCCTGGTTTCCAGGGTGAACGATACATACCATCACAGTTTCAAGAGAAGTTTGCGCAAGAACAGGCTAGTATCACAAGAACTCTCAAACCTTCATGGTGCAAACATCCCAATCAGAGTTCAGACACAGATTCCCATGAATATGAGTTCGACAGTCTCTTAGAAGGATCCTTTGACAGGAATGTTGATACTACACATACATCTGAAAACATTCTCGACATAAGTGAAGGGTCTAGTGTAAGGTCTAATAAGTCTGATTCCATAGATGTTAATGTGTCTTCTATTATGGTCACTAGGAGTCAAAGGGATTTGAATACACCTTTGGATGAGATTGCTCTAGGTCTCAACCTACTAGTCTGCGCTTTTGATGATTATACCATGAATGCACTTGAACCCGTCACTTCTCTCTCACTCCAACATCCCGAGCTAATAGATTGGAATTCCCCTTCCTCATCCAATGAAGTCCTCACATTCCAGAATGACTATGCTCTAGCCTATTATCTCCATGTTATTGAACCTATAACGTCCTCCACTAGCGAAGATAGTGTCAGCATGACCGAAAGTGATATCAAGTATCTTAGTCATAAAATCAAGAGGAAAAAGAATAGGTGCTCTGACAGTGAAAACCACATTGTGGCAGTGTCAGAGCTGAAAAAGGTAAAAAGAATAGATATATCCAAAGGTGAAAACCTCTCTGAGGTGCCTGAGGATGAGATACTTGATGCACTTCTGAGTCATTTCTAGGAACGATCATCGGTGCTAATTGAGTCAAATTAGCCAGTAAATTTGGGTACGAAAGAACATCTGCACATTATTCATGTGGCTAAATCATTATCTATAGAAGAACTCAAAGAATTCACAGATTTATTTAAAGAGAAAAAGATAAACTTTGCATGGACATACTCTGACATGCCTAGTGTAGATCCTGATCTTATCATGCATCACCTGTCAATAGCTCCTGGAGTAAAATCAGTCAAGCAAAAACTCAGAAAAATGCATCCACACGTGGCTCTACTTGTCAAGGCAAAATTAGAGAAACTCCTAAAATCTAGGTTCATCAGAGCAATTGACTATGTAGAATGGATATCCAACATAGTCCCAGTGTTGAAGCATGACAAATCTATAGAGTTTGCACAGACTTTAGGGACTTAAACAAGGCATGTCCAAAAGATGATTTCCCACTACCCAACATTGATATGATTGCAGATATGACAACAGGGTATGAAATGTACTCCCTAATGGACGGTTTCTCTAGCTACAACCAAATCAAAATTGCGCCAAAGGACCAATAAAATATTGCTTTCACTTGTGCATGGGGCACTTTTTAATGGAATGTTATGCCTTTTGGTCTCAAGAATGCTGGAGCCACGTATCAGAGAGCAGTCACTACTATATTTCATGATATGATGCACAAAACAATGGAGGATTATGTTGATGACACCTTTGCTAAAAGCATGGACATGAAGGCACGTCTTCCTGATCTAGGCCCTATACTAGATCGTATGGAAAAGTTCAGACTATTTCTCAATCCTAAGAAATGTGCATTTGGAGTAACTTCCAGAAATTGTTTGGTTATATCATCTCCGCAAAAGGTATCAAGGTGGATCCTGAAAAGGTGCAAGCTATCATGGAAATGCCTCCACCTCGCAATATCAATCAAATGAAAGGACTTCAAGGTCGGCTTCAGTCTATCTGGTGCTTCATCTCACAGCTAGCTGACAAGTCACAACCATTTACTAAAACTCTACATAAAGGCGTGACCTATGAATGGACTAAACAATGTGAACAAGGTCTTCAACAAATCAAACAATATCTGGCTAATCCACCTATATTAATGCCTCCTATTCATGGGAAGCCATTAATCTTATACATCTCAGATATAGAAACATCTCTGGGTGCTCTATTAGCCCAAGAAGATCAAAACAATAAAGAAAGAGCAATTTATTACACCAGCATAACATTGATCTCCTATGAAATGAATTATTCTGTCATTGAGAAAGCTTGCTTGGCGGTGGTGTTTGCTTCCTAGAAGTTACAACATTACATGCTTTCTCACACTACAAGGCTCATTGCAAAAATTGATCCATTAAAGTACTTACTCAACAAAGCTGCCCTCACGGGTAGATTAGCTAAGTGGGTCATGATACTCAGTGAATTTGACATTGAGTATGTGGAAAGAAAAGCTATCAAAGGGAAGGCAATTGCAGATCAGTTAGCTGAGGCACCTATTGTAGACTATCAACCATTAAGGATCGAGTTCCCAGATGAGTCAATCATGCTTCTCACACATCAGGCATGGACCATGTTCTTTGATGGATCATTCACCTAGCAGGGGTCAGGTGCCAGAATCTTGTTCATTACACCTCAGCGGTATTCATTACCAAAGGCTTACAAAATGTTGTTTCCTTGCACAAATAATATTGTTGAGTACGAAGCCTTGATTAATGGATTAAAGATCGCTATTGAATGACGTGTCAATGAGCTAAAGGTCTTTGGAGATTCACAGTTGGTTATCAATCAGGTGAATGATATCTACCAAATAAAAGATGAAAAATTGGTACCTTATAAAAAGATGGTTGATGATCTCAAGAAATACTTTACACACATTACTTTCCAACAAATTCCAAGGGCAGATAATAAAGCAGCCGATGCCATGGCTACTCTGGTTTCCATGTTACAAATGCTAGAAAATGACTTCCGACATGAATTCCTAGTGGAGACGTTATGCTACCCTGCTTATAATTCCCCTGAATCTCAGATGATCTGTTCAGTCATTGGACATGACTCATCCTGCTACCACCATATTTACTCCTACCTTCGTGACCAGATCATTCTGGACACTTACACCCAAAATGAGAAACATCACTTAATCCGCAGTGCTTCACGATTTGTCATCATAGCTAATGACTTATATAGGCGAGGTCTAGATAGTAGCCTCCTTAGGTGTTTAGAACCTGATGAGTCCAAGCGTGCGTTAGTAGAGGTGCATGAAGGTGTCTGTGGGTCTCACTCTAACAGCTTGAAACTGGCTCGCAAAATTATTAGAGCTGATTACTATTGGCCGGATATGGAGAAAGAAGCTACACAATTTGCTAAATCTTGCAAATAGTGCCAGCTTCATGGAAATCTGATCCACGCTCCTACCAAGGAGCTCATTCCTTTCATCATCTTTTGGCCATTTCAGCAGTGGGCCTTTGACTTGGTGGGTCAGATACATCTGTCTTATTCAAGGGCACATAAATACATCATTACTGCTACAGACTATTTTACCAAATGGGTTGAGGCAGTGCCCCTCATCGTAGCTGATGGCAAGTCTGTGGCCATGTTTATACTGAACTACATCATCTGCAGATATGGTGTACCCTCATCAATAATCACTAAAAATGGGGGACAATTCAAGAATAAGGATCTAAAAGAATTATGCACTAAGTTCAAAATTATTCAGCACTGGTCTTCCATCTATTATCCCCAGGGTAATGGACAGGCGAAAGCTTCAAATAAGACTATTCTCAAGATATTACACCGCACAGTACACAAATCTGGACGAGACTAACATCTCCAAATTAATCTGGCTTTATGGGCTTACCACACCAGTATACAGACACCAATAGGGGCCACACCCTTTTCTCTAGTTTATAGTGTAGATGCAGTGCTTCCTATTGAGATTGAGATTCCTACCTTGTGAGTCTCTCTGAAGGGCCTCATTACTGATGATGATATCAGAATATCTCAGCTTCAAGAGCTTGAACTACTGGATGAACGTCAGAAAGTGGCGTTCGATCATCTCTAAGCATATCAGAAGAGAATATCTAAAAGCTACAACAAGAAGGTCAGACCAAGAGAATTCCAAATGGGTGATCTCGTCCTGAGAGAGAACCCCAAGAATCAACAGTAGTGGGTCCAGAAAGGAAAATTTGAACCAAACTGGCTAGGTTTGTATGTTATCACTGCAGTATTTGGGTCTGGCGCTTATCAGCTCTCTACCACAGAGGGGGAACAACTCAAAGAGCCTATCAACGCTCTTCATCTGAAGAAGTTCTACAGTTGAGATGTCTTCTAAATGCTCATGTACATACTCTATTATGAGAAAATGCTAAAAATTGCAAAATGTCCTAAAAAAAAGATCGTCTTAGTGAAACCTGGCAAATAGGTGCTTTGATGTATCTATTATCCTGGTGAAAACCTGATAAATAGGTACCTTGATAATACCAAAAAAATAAAAATTACAAAACATACAAAATAATAATAATAATAATAATAATAATAATACAAAAAAAAGAGAAAAAGAGAAAAATGTGCCATTGATGAAAACCTGGTAAACAGGCATCAAGGTTGCAAAAATAGAATTTCTGCCAAGATGGTGAAAACCTGGTAAACATGTGCCTCTTGTTCCGCAATGCTCTATCTATCGCGACATCCCTTGGCTTTCTTGCAATATGCTCTCCTACTTTCCTGCTTTAGTTTGCTTTCCTGCTTTTGTTTTCTCGCTCATGCATTCGCTCTCAGTTATTTTCAAGATTTTTGCTCGACTTCATATGGATTGAAACTGGTCACACTCGGGGGCATCTTCCTGGTCTAGGGGGTATTTTCCTATCTTTTGGAGTCTCTCTCCTCTTCGCATTAGTCAACAGTGGTTCTCACTGAGTTTGCCTATTGATGCCTAGATCTCACACTGATCTTCATACTTAAGAATCTTTCTTGCATTAGTCACCAGTGATTCTCACTGCGTCTGCCTACTATCACTATACTACTGAGATTTCTCACATCAACTCACTATATGCATATTTGACATCAATCCACTTTGGGTCTTTTCAAGACCCCACCTGACTCGACACGACCCCAACGTCATAGCTTGGGGGGAAATCTACTCGAATTTATCCTCTCTATATGAGTCAATTCAGTCATCAATGTTCATTACTTGGGGGCATGGCTCCCCACTTTGATCGCATCTTTGGTTTACACTCGAGTTAGTAATCTTGTCAGTTCTAAAGGACAACTATCTATTGGCACAAACTGGTGTTTCTCAACACCCCAATCAAACAATATTTTTCAACACTCTCTTTGGACACATCTATGTTTTTCAACACACATTGGACATCGCAATGTCCACATCTCTCGATAGCAATCAAACACATCGCACTCACAAGCACAACGGTGTTTTTCAACACCCTAAAACACATGCACATTTGTAAACCTTGAAAGATGCTGAGCTATGATTGAATCTTTCTTTGTATGATGTTTGTTCTCATGAATTTCATTGATATTTTCTTTGTCTACTGCTTGTGGGTGTGGTTTCGATGATCCGACAGCGTCAAATAAATAAGGTGTATGTGATAAGAGCTTCTGCATTAAGGTGGGAAAGCCTCACATCCCTCAATCTTGTTTATTTATATGCCAAGGGGAGGTTGGAACTATTTCTTTGACTGTTATTGCTCTATTTGTTTACTTGTGTACTCTTACTATATCAAACTGGAAACAATGTTCGGGTCCTCTTGGCTTTTGTGCCCTAGTGCTTACATTCATTTCCTACATTTTTTCTAATGAGTCATATTCATATTCTTATGGTTGCATTGGCACCAGTAAGAATTGTATCAACTCTGATGTTCCAAAACTCAATGATGATAATTATGCGATGAGTCCAACAACCAAGTCCTAGGGTTGCATTTAGCTTAGGCTTGCATTCGCATTTTAATCTTGCATAGCGATAGTTTTGGTGCTCTCTTCATTGTCTTCTCATTCTTCGAAGGTTCTCATCTTTTGTCGTTGTTTCCTCTTGATTGCACAAGTGTCTAGTTCTGAATCCATTTTCGTGATCGAAATCAAAATCCTACACTCCTAAGTAGCTCAAAATCGTGTTTTAAAATTTTGGGACCGACGTGCTCCGACGCTTGTGCAGTCGTCTTTGTGACATTGCTTTCTTGTCAGAATCATCTCTCGTCATCATTTTCTTGGCTTCTGTAATCTTTTTATCAAAAGTCAACTCTAGTCAATTTTGGTCAAACTTGGTCAACTATGGTCAAACCTAGTCAACAGGACCTCCCGAATGCTCTAAATCAATTTTGCCTTCTCTTGATCTATCTCTGAGTTCCTCTGGATCTTTGATCTTACTTCTATCTGCAATATTTTGTTGTCGATCATCTTTCTGTTGTGTCATCTTTCGATTTCGCTCCCGAGGGGGCAGGATGATTGCATCATTGAATCTTCTTGCATCATTCTCGAATCAGTCTGATCTGAATCAAAAGTCCCCATTGCTAAGGGCATTTCATCACTTGGGGCATATTCATTGTTTCGTACCTTATGGTCAAAATTGGATATTCCGTGATCTTGAATCTCTAGGGGCATCTTGATGCCTCACATCTTATCATCTTGTCATCTATCTTTCTAGGTATCTAAGAAATCTAACTAGGATCCTCAACGATCAAGCTTCATTCTGGAGATGATTCTTGAAATCCCATTGGGTATTGGGGCAATCTAACCCTAATTCCTAAAATTCATGCTTCATTCTGAAGATGGCTCTCAAAAGCTCTTTTTGACCATTATATGGGCAACCTAACCTGGATCTCGGAGGGCTAACCTTCGCATTGGGGCAATATAACCCTGATTTTGGAGATAGTCCTAAATATTCATCAGCTATCAACGGACATTGGGGCAATCTAACCCTGATTCCAATTTTCTCTCAATTGGTATTTGGACCGTTGTCTTCGCAATCTATCTTAGACTTCAGAAAATCATGCTTCATTCTGAAGACGGTTCTGCTTCTCGATCTGATCAGTGTCTTGGCAACCTAACCTAGACTCCTGAAATCTTCATATGTCACATTAGACTATTCTTTGAATCAATGCACTGCTCGCACATCAATTCAAAGAGGGGCAAAATGTAACACCCCAAAATTGGCACCTGACAATTCTAATCAATTTTGGTGCATTTTCTCATCATCGAAGTCCTATTGTACTAGGTAAATTCTCCTTCCTAATTGTCTTTAAATGACTTAGTCTCAAATGCAGAAAACCTAAATTTTCATAAATCTTACACAATATTTAATTCCTAAATTTTCAAGATTTATTAGCTAAAAATCCCTATGATTAATTAATTTAATTCTAAAGTCCTAAGTGCTTTTAAATTAAATTAATCCCACCCCCTTTAGCTAATA
>MU224399.1:2485397-2517178 GCA_018584345.1 Thuja plicata
ATAAATTTCATTTCAGTTTTCAAAGCTTTCAAATCCTCCATTTTAGCAATGGTCTATGGTTGTTGGCTCTCGTTCTGAGAGTAATTAAACACCCCAACTAAATAGGAGGCAACAGGTCGATTCGATCAATATCGTGGAATGAGCAATTCATGTTCATCTTTACGATTCAATGATTGAGCAATGACTATGTTGTGTTGTGGCTAATTTAGAGGTCACCATTCAGACACATACAATTTTTTCCATGTAATTATGTGTTATGTGTATTTTTTCTTCTCTATAATTTTTCTACACTTTTAATTTTCATAAAAACAATCTATATCTTCTTGTATTAACTTGGCACCATAAGTTTTTCTTGTGAATTTATTTACACACTATATTTTTGTCTTCGCATAATGCATGCTTAGTAAGGCAAATAAGGATCACATGCATTTGTTTCTTAGAATGACGCACTTCAATATGTGGAATTCTTTTGGTTTACCATTTGGCATATGGGTTTGCATCTATGAAGTTGATTTCTTGGAAGTTCTTAAGCCTTTTCTCCAAATCCATTTTTTAATATATGATAATCATGGCATTCGATGATCCTATGTATCTTGTCTATGCTTCCCATACAAGTTGATTAAGATTTTTGCAATTACAAATAACAAACAAAAATTTCCCTTTGTTATAGTACCATTGCAATTCCTTAAGTGGGTTTCATTTTGAGACAGTCAGCTAAACATATTCACACTTCCATTGCACTCTATACATTTCCTTAACTCAAACTGTTCTAAGTGTGATATTCTTTTCCTAATGAAAAATATGTCAATACCTTGTGTATGTGAATCTAAGTATTAGATAGGCTCTAGATGATTGGTAGTAATACAATTTTGTGTTAAGTTTAATATCATCGACTCATAATAGTTTTATTTTATTGGTCTCTTAATAAAGGATATCGAACTTGTGATACAATGTCATAACCATAAATTATATTGAAAGGAAATCACATGGAATATTTCTTTACTTGAATGAAAACATAGATAGATATATATTATTGATTTATAATATTTTAGATAAGCATGTCTTTTCTTTTATTCTAACATGTGAGAGACCTAGCTAGTGGTATTATATAAGGTGTTATTATTAACATTATAAGATGAACACATATTCTTGGTAGACTTTGAGATAATAAATTATGTGAGCTTATATATTTTCAATAGGAAATGCATTATTTGTTGTTGTTATTATTATTATTATTGGTAAATGGTATATATTGTATTAATGTTTAAAATATAAGTAGTACACTTCATAGTTTATTTAAAAAAACTTCCTAAAATTTACATGCAAACCCTAAACCTTTGTTTTGCATCTACTATTGATATCATTGTGACAATTTTCTTTAAACAATTTACAAAAATGCTTCAAACCAATCCTATACATTTATTATAGTTGGTATATACTTCTTGAGTAGAAAAAAATATACAAAAATTTCTATAACATCAAAACTTTACAAAAATAGATAAAAAAACACTATCAGGACATCGTGAAAACTTCATTTCTTCTTTCTAGTTTTCAGGGAACCATTCACATAAAATCATCTAGCTCAAACTACATGTGCTTCATTCCTTTCTTCTCCATCTTTGCTCCATCCTTCATTCATTCCAAATCCCAAACATATAGGAAATTCTTTAGAGCCTCCCACCCGATTTCTGCTTTAATTTGACATTTCTCTTTGTTATTGGTTGCACTCCATACAATGAACAATGGTGGTTCTAAACCACCCACCCGAATCCATTCTCCAATGTGAGCTTGGAAACCCTCGCCCAATTCCACCATGGAAAGGAGAGTCTTCATTCCAAAACACCACCCTTCTCTCACACATTCTCTCATTACCCAAAGGACTTCTTATTTGCTCCCCAAATTCAGATTCCATGCCACCAAAATCAACACAATATCAATGTTTGTGTGGTATCAACATTCATAATATGCTAGAATATGGGTTCATAAAATTTAAACACAGCCTTCAAACTTTTTACAAAAATCCTACCAAGGAAGGAGAGATATTGTTTCTAGCTGATGAGACTGAAGTTTTATCCTTTTCTTCCACACCACCACCCAATTCTTTTACACTTATTGATGCTTCTCTAGGATTATTCAAACAAAGTTGACTTTAATTTAGTAATGTCATATGTTTCCCTTATCACATTTTACAACCATTGCAAACCATGATTTTTTTTTATTAGGTGTGTATGGGGCATTTAGATGCTTAGGTTGAAGATCTCGGTAATCTTCCACCACCTAATCGAAATGACTATTATTTATTGATATTGTGTGTTTTGACAAAGGTATCTTCCAGTTTATTACCACCTCCTAGTGTATGTGTAACCCTATAATATTCAAAGGAGATTAAAAGATTTTTAATTGCTTCAACATATTTATTCAAATTCCATGCTACAGTTTCTTTGTTTATTATCTCATTGATAATTAATAGAGAATCTCCCTCCAAATGAATTTTTGAAATAGACAATTTTTTTGCCAACTTGACGGGAAGCAAAGTTGCTTGCACTTTAGCCTTATTATTCGTCCCCTCTAAACACTTCTTTTCCCCAAATGCCAATATTCTACCAATCCAATCTTTCACAATGAATCTTGCCCTTAAAAATCTCAAATTTCCTTTTGAGGCTCCATCAAAGTTCAATTTAATCCATCCTTCTTCTGACTTGATACATTGAACTTCTGTATGCCTTTTCACATCCATATTTACCCCAAGAGGCTCATTAACAAGCCAAAGCATTATTTGTTTTTTATTAAGGAAAAATCAAGTTTTGAAGGGACCCGAAACCCTTTACAAAAGCATAACTAAATATAGTCCATGAAATCCCATTAAAAAAAGAAAGAACAAAACCACGACCATAATATGGGTTTTACCAAAAGGCCCCCACAACCTGAAACAAATATTGCAAAAAAAGCCAGTAAACAACCAAAAACCAAAGAAAGGACCAACGAAACTCCAGCCCAATCACCCACAATAGGGGACCATCAAGATTTACCTTTAGCACCTACCTTGTGGGAACAAAGAATCATGTCAAAGGAGGGCGTAGAAGTCTTAGATTTCTTTCCTTTCACAATAATCTAACCCCCTTCCACCTTAGCAGCAACATCCTGCCAATCCAACGAACTCGATGATGGATCATCACCATCCTGAGAAAGAAGACCAACAACACACACCATATCAGAGACAATGCCATAATTTATCCTTACAGGTACAACATAACCAAGGGTACTACCATAATTGATAGCCTTAACACTAACATGGGGTTTATTCCCACCCACATCTGGAGAGACAGTTGGGGAGACAAGAGACCCAACCTCCATAATTGCTCCACAAGTAACCAGATTAGCCTGAGGAGCAACCTCAATAGAAGCCTGAGGCACACTGGCTTCAACAAGCTCACCATAAAAAAATAGAACATCCTGGGAAGAAGATACAAGGCACTGAGAATCCTACGCCACCACCTAGGAAAAACTCCTTTGGTTATCAAGATTCTTCTCAACCGTATAATGTTGAACTGAAGCACCTTTCACCATGAAGCAAACCTTTTCTTTTTCTCTAGTCCACACAAGTTCCCACATTACCATTTTTTAAACATTTTCTACACCTGAAGGGAATTCCTTCATAGCCCAAAGTTTGGATCCATCCACCCTTAGAATATTTGATTAAAATCTCTACATGTAGCCCCTTACAAACATCCAAATAAACTAGAATACGGGCAAAGGTGGAATGGAGAATATCAGGCGATTCCTCATCTACCATTAGAAAGTCCCCAAGAGCTTCTCATAGATGAAGGGGGAGATATGGAAGTTTAACCCAAATAGGAATCTTGTTGAGCATCTCAGAAGAAGGGTTAAAATCAGAGTACCAAGGTTTAACCATTAGCATAAATTTATCTTCCCAACTTAAAAAATGATCACACAATATCTTATTTTTGTCCAGATCATTCTCAAATTTGCAATAAAAAAACCCTTTTCCATTAGGTAAATATGAATTGTACCAGTAAGAAGGGGATCCTAATGTTGAGAGATCCAATTATGTAGCTTCAGGAGGCTGGACCAGAAGCCCCAGAACTGACAGATCACACCATGGGAGGAGAAAACAGAGACATTATGATCTATTTCCTCCTCTGTCGTAGCTTCCATATTGATGGAAATAGAATTTGAGATAGGGAAAGGCCCTCTCTCAACATGTTGTTGCTTCAACAGGTCGCTAGGGATCCCCATGCTAGGCCTCTGCAAATCTGCAACCCTAGCAGCACACTTCAAACCCTCAGACACATCCCCCCACAAGGGCAGAGGGCCCCAATAACACCACACACGTCCCACCCAAAGCAGAAGCAATGGCTGTAGGAGTAGAAGAGGGCACCGTGAGAGTAGAAGCAGGCGAAGACGCATGAGAAGTCTCAACGGGTGCCAACATAGGAGAACACCCAATCGACCCTAGAGATGCTGAGTAGACATGATGTTCCCCCAACCTTACGTAGCACTCCAAGATCACTGCTAACAGCCTTTGTCGAGTTGCAAGATATGAATTTAACTGGAGAAGAGAAAACCCTAGCCACACTAGTTAACTGAAGAGACGAACCAACAATGCAATAAGGTGAACCAACACTGCCATAACTAGGTATTCCTGTGCGAGAGGAATCCCTAGTTGCGAGAGCCTCATGAGAACTCATACCATTAGAGGATGCCAAAGCATTATTTGTTGTTAACTTGTAAATAATATGGTTAATACATAGAGGATGTAATATCTCATAAATGCATTATCAAATATGAATTTAACTTCTTCATATGTGAATTATGATGGGTAGAATTTATAATATGTTAAGGAAATAGGGATATCTTTTGAATCTTCATAAAATATAATAGAATCTTGATACAAGTTCTTTATTTATAAAATAAAACAATTAAATATGGTTGTATTCCTTGAATAGCTAAGAGTATAGATTATCACATAAGCTTTTAGCTAGGTCAATAGATTGGTTGTCGTCGTTATTGATTAATTATTTATCGTCATAGCTTATATATTATCATTATGCCTATAATGTTTTTCCTAGTTAGTATCTAGGCTAAGATATGCCAAAGATAGGTATTTAAATTGTGTCATGTAACACATACAAATACCTTGTAAGATTTGATTCTTACTTTAAACCATATTTTATATCTAGAAATATAAGGTAAGAGAAACAAAATGGAATTCTTCTACTCACCTCATTCTTGAATCCATCTTAGAGTGAGCACAACTTGGGTATGGTAGTAATGGTCTTAATCCTTGTGCGATTATTTAAAATGCTTCAATATGATGTGAAATCTAGGTATTTCTAGGGCCAGGATCTATTTTATTAACCTTTGAACATATTAAGAGAAGGAATATCTCAAAGGCTTATACTCTTATTTTACATTATTTAATTATGAAGATTCTTCTTATACATCAATACATTTGTGATATATATTTTTTTTAAATTTTAAATTTTTATTTTTATCATGGTTGACTTTATGCATTGGCTGAATGCTTATGTAAAGATCTTTTGACCCAATCTTTCATTTCATGTTAATGTTTATGTAGTAATTCATGATGCATAGTGTGAATGTAATACTCTTTGACTACAAGTATAAATGCATAATGTATTCTTGTGTTACTGAAAATCTTGACTTATATTAGATGTGTAAGATAAATGCTTGTGTGCATGATTGACTAATATTTGTGAATAATTGTCAAATAAATATTGCATGATTGATGTTTATAGGTCATGTTTGCTTTTATATGAATTTATATATTTTATGTGTTTATGGATGGTGCCAGATATGGAGGGACAAAGAAGGGTAAGCTTCCAAAGAAGGTAAAGTGTCCGCTTTAACTTATTTGTCGATAGTTGACTAAAAAAGATGCTTTGGCCAAAGCTTTTGAAATCATTTATTAAATGATTGTGTTTTTTACACTTTGCCATATCATAATATTAGATGCATAACTTTTCCTATGTGTGTAAAATTGTATGCTAGACATATCATGTTGTGCAAATTCTATTATTCATCTAGATTCAGATTGCCAGACATCCTTGTGTAGGGGTGGACATTTTTCAAGTTAGGAAGAATTCCAGGGAAGTGTAAAACTCTATGGCTAGGTGAAAAATACTTTGATAATATTCTCACCTGTGATGTGCTCAAGAGAGATAGATGTCGGGAGTTCCTATCAAAATTTTCTTCATAATTATGTCGAAGGCGTTCCCTCTATGATATCCTACAACCTCAAAATTACATCTAAATTTGAAAATGATTGATATAGGATGCAAGATGATTGAAAAGATCTTAGTCATTGCATCTTTTTCCAAGAAATATGTGCAACATTTTTTAATTCGTCCACGTCAATTGCCCTATAGATTTTGTCGCGTTGCTTTTCGACCATGGCGACCTTCACTTTGACGAACTTCTTGATGCTTATCAAATATCTACACGACGTTTACAAATAATACACGGGGAAAAAATTGAAAAGAAAGAAGGCTTCCATAGCGTACAATGAGTCACAAACATTGTTTACTTGTAGGAATTTACCTGTACATGGGAGAAAAATTATTTGCTATGAAAACTTTGCAGAGGATTGATGACCATGCCCATTTATCATTGCCATACATTCATGAGATGAAATCTCTTTGAGACATTCTGTCGAACAATTTAGAGAGTAGTAGTGAAGATTATGTCAAGCAAGAAACACCATTGAAGGGTGGATGAAATTACAAAGAGTTTTTCTGAGAATTTAAAGTTTTATTATAGTTGGCTTATAATCAATCTCTACCTCTACACCACCCATTTCCTCCCTCCAAGTAAATTTGCACAAACTTTCCCCATTCCCAAAGACTCTCAACACGAACATCTCTTCTGTTTCTTGACGTGAAAATAAGCTCTTTTCGTTAAAAAGAAGAGAAATGAGTGGTAACATAAAGTCCATTAATTGACGTGGCATTAAGTACTCAGAGTTGGCGGGAAAATTGAACCATTGGTGGGATATTGCACATTATGTTAGTTGACACGATTTAGGTGTAGATTTTATGGCCACACAAGTGTGTACTTAATTATTAATTGATTAATTGTGGAATGGGTGGATTGGAGTACAAAAACATTTGAGTTTAAGTTATTGGAAAAAAACATGATAACTTTTTTGAGTTAGTCTGAGTATGAAACATTTGAAGTTAGCGTTTAAGTATTTATTTGAATGTAAGTTATTTTTTAATTTGGTTAATAATTTATTATATATATTTTAAATTCTTCTTTAATAATATTATTGAATTATTAAAGTTAACGGAGTTCAATAATCTATATGATTGTAAATTTTGTTATTTTTCTATTTGATTGCATATGAATCAAAGTTTTGAGTTGGTGGAGTATAAGACTAAAGTTTTGATTAAATGGAGTATCAATTAGTTAAAAAACCCATTGAATATTGAGATCAATGGATGATAACCCTTTGGTTTATGGGTGTTAAAGTGTTATACAATTTGTAAGCAACTAATAATGGGGGAAAATATCCAATAGTAGTTGAGCATGTTCTAATACTTGTGATCCTTTCTTTGACAATATTGCATCAATAGTTGTGACTTTAAAAATGTCATTGTTGATGATGACAACCAATAATTGAATGAAATGTGCTTCTTAGATCTAAAAAACAGCAAATCATGTGATGCAATATTAGTGCACCACCAAAACACGACTTAGTGCACAATTATTCGTCTTACTTTTTTTAGGTCTTATTGGACACATTAACAAAAATCATGTTAATATGACATTATATTTGATGGCACGACTAAAAATTCCCCCCCTCTCACGATTCCGACCTCATCCCTCATGGTGTCGGAGCCTTTGCTTGCAGCAAGACTTGATCCCTAGTGGTCTCATTAAGAACCAAACAACTTCACCACGAGACCAAAGACCCATTAACAGATATCTCAATATTTTTAACAAATCTTTAATATCTCAATTTTTAAATTTTTTTTATTTAAAAAGTGGATATCTCAATATTTTTAACGAATCTTTAAATATTAAACACACGAATCATCAACCTCTATTAAGTAAACACAGGAGTCATAAACATGGTACAAGGCAAACATTTACAGACAGGCATCATACTCTCTGATACGGATTTCGAGAGCGAAGGGATCTTGCAAGTACTTACTAGGTACTCATTTCACGTTTCTTCTTCATGGCAACTTTATTATGAGTAGTACTCACACACCCGTTTGTGGGAAGGTTTTTCGAAATAGCGCAATGGCAGAGGCCGCCAATCTTACTTTCAAATAATCTCAACATACAGCAATAACTGTGACTCAACGGAGAAAACTAAGCTGCAATGGCGGCAACTAAAGTTTGCTACAATACAAAATGTGGTGTCACATCGAGTGGCAAGTGGAGAAGCGGATGGGTTCTCCGTTCGGGAAAATTCGCCGATCTTTGCGATTCTTGCGGGTATGAGTAATTCTGTCATTCTTCCTTTTGATTTTCTGTCCAGGGGTTGAGTTTTTTCAGCTTGTTTTCAATTGATCATTTTATGACTAGATAGCTGTTTAGTATTATTATTTTTTTGTCTTTTTTCTTTAGGTCAATTAATTCGCCCATTTCCTGGGTTATTGTAAGTTTAAGTGAAATGCGAGTTGTCAGCTTGCAAGGTTTAATCTTGACAGAAAGAGGAATGCTACTGGTTAAGAGTATTCTTTTAACATCTCCACAAACTTTTGTGAGATTGTAGTGCAGCTGGAGAAATATCAATTGTTTTTTCCTTTTTCCTTTTCTTCCCTGCCTTTTCTTTTCGAGTAAGGAGGACCCATGCGGGAAGGTGTATCTTCATCTCTGTTCAGGCATTATGTCTTCTCTGAAAATTCCTCCGTGGCTTGAATGAGCGACTTCAAACACAGGAGATTGTTTTTTGTTTGTTTGAACGCACTTAGGGAAACAGGAAGCCATTTTACTATGAGGTCATTTGTGAGCATATATTTTGAACTCTGTCCAAGTGGTGTCTCTTCTGTCATCTAAGAAGAAGAAATATGGGAGCTTATCTCTCTTTCCTCTCGAAGAAGTACCTATTTGGCCCCCTCGTAGAAATCCTTGGATTAGTTACATTGACTAATTCAACCAACAACCATCTGAGGCCCTACCACATTCTCCAGCCCGACAAATTTTATCCTTTTGTGTATCTCTGCCCTCCATAGTGCCCTCACGGTTTTGCCATCCTCAATCTCCTGCAACGTATGCCTACTTCTAATTTCTAGAGTCCCTGTAGTTTGCGACGCTACTGAAAACTTAAGCACAGAATTGATATCCTTAAAAATAGGCATCCAATTCTCGAACATACTCCATCACTGCCAGTAGCCTTGATCACTAAGGAGCAGAGTTAGATGCTTAGTAGTTTGCGTGGTTTTGGTAGAATTTGTGATTTTGGCATTTGTGCAGACATGGAGTTAGGAATCTGTTTTGTAATATCCTTGACACTTAGAGATGGACATCTGTTGTTTCGTTACTTGGATCATGGTGATGTTTTTTTAAATACCTTTTTTACTATAATTCTTTTGAAGCTTATCAAGACAAAAATGCTATAATATGTCGAAGTCTTGGTTGTATAATTCACTTAGGCATTCATAACACAACATAAATAAACCCCAATATTTTGCCACAATCTTCATATCATCAAGGTAGTTCCATTTTTTTTTCCTTTTGATAGGTAAAGTCAGCGTAGGGCCCTCTCCCATTTTATTAATTAATAGACAAGATACATATGCAGTCCGATAAGGATCGTAAGGACAACAAACAGAGCACAATGGCTAACATGTATCTGATATGACATGTTCGTTTCCAATAGACCAATAAATTTTGTCATGGGATGACATGGCGCTGACAACAAAAGATAGAGATAACAAAACTGAGGAACACTATCAACTATAATACCAGAGATAAAAAAAACTGAGATATGAGTGCTCCCAAGACCAAAAATGAACTAGATCATACTTGTATCAACACCCCGACTTCAGACTGAATGGGCCAACTTCATGGTTGACTAGAAACAAATGTAATGTTTGATTTGGATTGGGAATTAATATTATTAAAACGAACATTGTAGTGGGGACAATGCCATTATGCATCGGATAAAAGAATTTCTATTGAAGGGTGAGTGAAGGGCTTATTCCACTTGGCATTAAGGACACTCATCATGTTCCTGCTATGTTTTGATAAACTATTTGAACTTTGGAGCCACAGAAATAATACTATATAGTTGGAGTACTATATTGTTATGGTCCACTTTATGAATTTTGAATCCTTTCTCATTCTTACATCGTAGTTATCTGGTAAAATTAAATAACTATTATCACTAAAAGATCATACATGTTCAATTGAATGTTCATTAAAGGACAAATTGCATGTCATAATGAGGTGAGGCTTTCTTTCTATTTAATGGATGTCTAAAAATTCCCACCAAGAATAGTAGATGTTCCTCATTAATTGTTAAATGCAGGTATGCCTTTGAGCAAATGAGATTTTGTGAAATATTTCACTTAGATGATGATGGTTGGAGGACTTGCAAGATGTGTGAAAAGGTAACAATGCATATATGCTTACTGTACACAGCTGTATGAGATTAAGATATTGTTGTTCATTTGGAGATTTTGTTGGGGATGGATTTTATTTTAGTTGTTTTTTTTGCACCATATTAGTAATTTAAATTCTTATTGCTTCCTATTACTTTACAAACAGTGGATTTTAGCTTCTAGGAAAGGAAAAGGCTAATCTTCAGCTATCATCCTGCAGCCTGTTCATTGTGGGTGCATTTCTTCTATCAATTTATTCATGCATCTTGATGCTGGAGGCATTGAATGTATCCTTTGTGCTAGGAAGAGTGGCAGCCATATCCTGGTAAGATCTTTTCTACATAAGTTAAATAGAGATATTGGTAAATGTTGAAGTCTTCTTATAGCTTTTCTTTGGCGTCCTATGCTGGAATTTCAAGGGAATGGAAAATACATTATAATGATTACATTTTGCACTTGTAATGGATTTCTAATGATCTATAACCAGAATGGATCCATCATGATATATCTGAGCACAAGTTAACCATCATTTATATTTGAAGTTCAAATTTGTAATATCATTATTGCTTATTTTCTACCTTTTCATCTAAAGAATTGAAGAGTTTACCTATTGCAATTACATTGGGCTTCAATTTTTATTTTTATTTTAATGCAAAACATCACCATAGTTTGAGGATTCATTTGCAATATTGAGTGCTCGGAAGTAAGATGATATTGCTTCCAAACATTTTTTGTTGCAAGCCATTTTACCATGATTCCTTTTAAAACAAATGCATGGCAGTCCAAATGTTAGTCTTTCAGGTTTAATTTATGCTTTGAGTTGCAAGTTTCAAGTATACACATTTTTGAATTCTAATATGGTTTTCTTTTGTTGATGGTGAGAGAAAATTTTGGTGTAGCCTTGACTTTGTAATCATTACAAGTTTAACTTGGGGTAAAATCAAAGACATTTCCATAGGCAAAAGAGCTAAGATAGTTTCAGATACAAAGGAATTGAGTCATTTAAAACTATATTTAAAAAGCAAAATGACAAAGTCATAAGACTTCAAATGAAATCCAAGATTTATCGATAACTTAAAAATTCATAGATGAATTTTCCTTACAGATTTTTATAAATTCATCTTACAAATACCAGGAATTAGTATTACACCTTTGGAGAACCATTACCAAGATCTTCTTATGTCAAACATTTGAAGAGTATTGGAAGGTGCACCATAAAATCACGATGCGATTGATCAATAGAAAAACACATGCATATGTAATTATTTTAAACAAATTGGTTGCTACCATGAAAGTTGCTGAACCATAACATCCTTATCACACAATTTGTCCTTGCTGACAATCTCATTATCTCATTATGCAGAAAGATGACAAAGTTTTTATTTATTCCACAAACCTGTAATGTTCGTAAAATACCACTTGCAATTTTTTGAAGTGTGTTTTCATGTTTGATTTCACCTTTTCATGCACATACTTTTAAAAAAAGTTGATTAACTCTAACAAAAAGTGCAGGGATCCACATGCTTATCTTAACCCATGTTTTACAAGACATGCCTCTTCAGTATTGCTTAACTTCTCAGGCGGGAAGCAAGACCCTTAATGACATTGACCAATAGCTTGAAGATCCATGGAGAGAAACCCATGCTTTCCCGTAATTAACTTGGGGGGTTGCCTATATCAGTGATGCAATACTTAGTTAATCTTTTGAATAATATACAATTCATTAATTAATTTCCTCGAGACCAACATCTCTGGGGTTTAAACTCTTAATATTATCTCATTTCTTAAGGATCCTTTGATTTCAATGTTTCATAGTAACAGAAAAGTAACCAGATCATCGAGCTAACATGTTCTAGATAACAGCGACACAGGCCATTCAAACTTGCATAACATATGCCTTTGATAATGTCAAAGTGGTAATCAAGTTTGGATATGCTCCACAAGACCCCCACTCTAATTTTAAAAAGAAAAAAACGAAATCAATTTTGGCCATTGAAAGAAAAACCCTCCTAAGCATTTGAAATTTTTGACAAAAAACCAAAAAAATGCAAAAGAATTTGTAAAATTAAACAAAAAACAGTATACTTACCTTAAATAATGGAGATTTGATCTTCTTTTGCCCTTTGCCCACTTCTCTTTCCTTCTTTCACTTGGTTTCTCACAGCTGTGCTCTTTATCCTTTTCTCTTCACACTTTGCAAAATGATGAGCTCTTTTTTTTGTCTTTATTTTTTTGTTTGGGATGTTATAGTGCTGTTTTTATGTTTAGGTTTTGTGCAAAGGTGGCTCCATACAGCCCTTTATTTTTCATCACTTGTGTGTTTTTTGAAAAAAAAAGAAACTTTTTCTTGCTAGGCCATAGGGGACGACTAGTACTCCCCACCTATTACCTGCATTTTTCCAAATAGATGGTGGGGGCTGTCTTCCCTGGGCTGTTTCCAAGTAGGGATGGCCCCATTTTGGTTGGGGATGCATCCCTAGGTAACATATGCATGAACAGAATTTTGTATCCATGTTACGTAGAGCTAGGGGGTGATACTAATCGAATTGTTTGGTATTTATGTCCTTGGGGATGAGCACCAATTTCATTGTGTTCTTCAAATTTAACATCTATTGTTTCTTTGTAGATTCTTCATTCATAGTGTTTAAAGTTCTCTTTTAGTAAACCTCTATGTTCTTGATAGAAAAAAAGGAAACTGTTTGGCAAACATACCTTATTTGGTTGGAACAAGAAGATTATGCATGCTCTTTACTCTACTTTAGTGGTCAATGTAGATGTTATCTATTACAGTCGATTCTTCTCGACTTAAATTTTCTAGGCCCGTGGCCTCCTTGTTTCCTTTGCGCTTTCATTTCATATTGGAGTTGACGCATGTCAGCTTGGTGCTCTTCCTAGAGAGTGCGAGGCTTTCATCTTCAAGTGGACTTGCGGGTTGGCCACGTGTTAGCACCGTAGAAATTTAAGGCAGGGTTAAGAGATGGTTTCTCAAGGAATTCTGCCTACGTGACATGTGTCCAGGTCGCAACTACATCGGTCACGAGTGAGTGGGACCCACACCTTGCAAACTCAAGGTGCCATTCATCAATCTCGCGGAGCATCGTTGGAGGATCCAGTCTGAAAGTGGAAACCACCACCATGTGGCAGAAGACAAGTAATCACTATGAGTGGAATTAGGCAGTTAATCTCTCATGATGGCAATTAAGTTGAGGGAAGCTTAGTTGGCATTCATGCCACAGACATAAAGAAAGCTAATGATGCAAAGTCCCCAACATGGTGGAGTTGTAACAACCGTCAGGATTAAATCGCCATGTGGCTAGCATGCAAAAAGCAGGAGCATGTTCTATAAATATCCATTGGCATATTGTAATAAGGGTTCGCTTGGGTACTATTTTTACTCTGGAATTCCATTGATTGGAGTCCAGTTTTGGATTCTTAGGGTCTTTAAAATTTTTCTTTGTAGGAAATCTCTTAAATTTAGATGTATTTTGTTATTAACTCTGTAATGTGTGATCTGCATTATGGCATTAGCATGTTTGCTCTCAATAATGTATTTAGATTGTGCTGTAGTTGCCTTTCTTTTATTGGTTATCAAAGTGTTCTGTGCCATTGAAACTTGAACGTGGTCGTATTTACTGATGTTAGTTTTTCTGGCTTCTTATATTTTTGATGGATTTTGGATCATGTAGGTCTTTTACTCTTCCATTTTCCTTAAAATAGAAGTGAGATTATACAACTTATGATAGAAATCCCAAAACTGCTAATTATTGTGAAAATCTTTAGGGGTCTATTCATTTTCTACTATAGGTGCTACCCATGGCAAGGATTTGAATATTACACTATGATTAGTCACTTTATGTGTTTTGTTCTCCTTTCCAACAATGAAGAGTTTGTGGTGTATCATGTCTCCCTTGAAACTAATATTTCCCTAGTCTCCTAGAGGAAGGTTTTAAAATGCTGTAAAAGCTTTGCATTGGCATATTGCCTCAGTTTAGCTTTCACCTTGTCTAATCCTCTCCCTTTTTAAAACCTTATGAAAATTAAGAGCCGACTTCTAAAATCTCAAAGGTTGTTTTATAGGACGCACCAGGTCCCACACCTATGAAACTTCCCGACTACACTTATTTAGGTGTGAACCTCTTAGGGATCAACAATACTTTCTGGCATGCTCGGTGGGACCTATTGGATTTTCATTATCGAAGATCTAGTGTGTTCTTTGGCATTTCAACTTTAAGGAAGCGATCAAAGTACTTGGCGATATTGCACACTCAAATGACTTGATTGGTATGTGTCTTGTTCCTAGTATTAGATGGACTAAATGATTCAGTAGGAACCCTTTTTTGAAAATTTTGTTATGGAATGGAATTATCAACCTCCCAATCTCCCACCATATTATTTTGTCACCCCTTGTCCAAGTACAGAGAGACTTGTTGGCACAAATGTTAGGGAGTTATTGTGTGAACTCCATCAAGAAGTGGAGGCAATCGAAGTAGAAAGATCAAGGTATCAGAGTTTGCTCTTTTGTCATGCTCAATTATTGTGATAGGAGACGAAAACAACAAGAATGAGAAGGGATCAATTTCTTGTAGCTCAAGCAATGACTATAAGGAATGATGGACGGTTTATCAGTTCACAAGAGGATGTTATCCCTGAAGAAACTACTATTAATATAGGAAACCATTTTTCCTTCTCACTTTGAAAGGACCTTGCCTCCCCAGAGTCCTATGCATGATACAGTTTCTCTATTCAAAGGTGGACCTATAGTCTGGAGATCAAATTGGTCCCCCTAACAAGGTGGAGTAATATTTCAAAGACTTGTGAGGCATCATGTTGTTTTAAGCCTCAAACTCTGCAAGAGGCAGAGAATATTGAGCATAGGTTGAGAAAGAATGGTGGTTATGCTTCCGAAGAGCGCAAAAGGGATGAATTTGCTTGTTCTTCAATGATCTCCCTTTCCCCTCCGAGACTAAAGAAAAGGGTGAATATGTTTCAGTGGTAGAGGAGCTCAAGATGCAAATGGGGCAAGGCATGGTTCCTATCTTAAGGTTCGAGAAGAAGAATCTTGTGAAAAGGACAAAGTAATCTCATTTTCCAAGGGCAAGTGTGAGGAGCAAGAACTAAACAAGAATGAGACCTTGGCCCAAGAGTTGGCTAGTGATGAAGAAGACGAAGCTCAGTTTTGGGATGAGCTAGAACATTTCTGCTCATCGCTTGAAGATCAGTTGTCGCCTCAAAAGGTAGAGGGCTATAACGAGCACAAGGAAGACGCTATCCCAGAGTCATCAAGTATGTTTCACATTGGAAAACAAGTTGCAGATGCTTGCTATGGTTCTATCACTCACATGAGGATGCCTTGTCAGGTACTTGGCACAATAGGTGACTCATCAATCACCCTTGCTCATGTTTACCTTCGAACATGAAAATGATCTTCCAAAGGTAAATCTGCTCACCCTTCCACCATTAGGAATTGATACCCCCACTCATAGCTAAACCGTCATTCCTAATGTGCTTTGAAGTTTTGAGCAAATATATAGTTATTCGCTTCCCTTGTCTTTCCATTTGTGTGTCGAAAGTACTAAAAATTGTAGCAGGGGAAGTTATTTCAAAAAACCAATTAATGGGTCCTTTTAATCTTTAGGGTTGTTGGTTAGGGTAGATTTAGGTAGTTGTCTTTCCTTTCTAAGAAAGCCCTACCACGCATGGTTCCCTTATGAAGGTTTCTAGTATAGCCTGTGGTTTTCCCTAAGTCCGTCCAACAATCTTTTTGGGCCCCGCAAGGATGATGGGTGCAAAGGGTTGATTCATTGATTATTGTCGTCACATGACCTAAACAAAGGTGTATTTAAAGATGATAAAGAACAATTGGTGCGCTCGTGCTCTTTTACAGTCAAGTACTATTTTAGAGCTAAACATGCTAACGTTGGAATAAGGTTCACTTTAATTCAACTCACATTTCGCTCGGAAACAAGTATTTTCTATCCGTCATTGGTAGCTGTATACAGTGAACAAATCCCCTATTTATGGTTTTTTAGATTATGGTTTTTTGCTCTTATTAATGGTGCCATGTGTTATAATTAACCTTTTCCTTTTGCACAAATTTACAAGGAAAAGTCGTAATCTAAGCAAATCGTATTTATTTTAGAAGTGCTTTTCCCATGCATGCATTCTGTAAAGAAAAAATAAAATTTAAAATGAGACACCATTCATGCATAAGAAATGTTTTATAAAAGCTATATATATGTATATATTCATTCATATGACAATTTTTTACATGTATACACTTTTATGTTAAATTTTTAGAGTAAAACATTAACAACATTGCCGAATTTCTTTGTATCATGGAGAATGGGAATTTATCTAGCAGCATTAAGGCTCGGGTTAGTCCGAGAGGTCGTCGTCCTCGTTCGACACCAAGACCTCATTCTTGTTTGATTGGTTGCTGTTGTTCGAGTCCAGGTCCTAGTCAAAGGCCATTGTCCCAAACTCGTTTATCCATTCATAGAAAAATTTAGGTTCCTCGCTAGCGAGCCTTCTCAAAAACCCGAGGTAGGAGCCGAGCTGTTTTGGTGTTCAACAATGAACATCATTCGAAAATTGGCTACAAAGGGAACCCACGACACTGCAACATCTCTCTTTAGATAGGCCTTTAGGTCTGTGGCCGTAGGGATTCCAATTCCATATTGGGCCACCTCGAGGGCTTGATCTAAGCCACCCGCATACTCATTGCCGAACAACCCATGGGTCAACCCTACTATCTCATGCTTGGGTTCACCGAAGTCCAGCAAGGATCCCACGAGCCTAGACATGATGTGTGTGTTCACCCAGTATCTATCTTCACTGACCATAAAATTAGCTCCCAAAATCCATTTTACAGTAGCTAGAATCAGATCATTGTCAATATTGAGGAATTGCTTGACTTGGCGGTCTGTCTTTAAGCTTGAGAAGCAGCGTCGAGTCTTGCTAGTTTTCAGTCTAAAAGGGGTGTCCGTTATGCCTAATCTCGCTTTGCTATGCTAATATTCTAAGTACTACTGCGTAGAATTTCTAAAATTGGAATGTCTCTTCTTAGTAGAAGTTGTTTGGTTTTATAGTTGTGAGAGGCTCTTCACATGCACAAGCTTTCTTTCATTTTGGCAAGTAATTATTCCTAGAGAAGGCCTAACGTACTGGTGCATCATTCCCAAAGCATTCCTTCTCCTAGTGGACATTTGATTTGTAAATCCTTCTGCGCGACAACATGCATAATATAAGGTAACCGTACCCCTTAGGCTAAGTGGCTAAGTGAAGAATTGATGCATTAAGTACTAGTTTTACAACATAAAGATTTGCTTGATTTCTTTGGGATAGTGATTGTTTAATCAAGGATTTGGTGTTATTATAGCCATTGTCAATTGTAGGTGGCGGCCCCCACAAATTCTTGTAATCAATACACATTAATTACTTTCGTGAGGTAGTATATGGTAGATATTCAGACTCTTGGTTTAAGTGAAAAATCTTGTGGCCACCCCTTGCTACCACTTTGGTTTCCAAATCGGTAAAAGGACTTCATTGTCAGCATATTTGAAAAGAGAAAATAAAGGAAAAATTATAAAAATTAGTATTTAGGTGATGCGGGTAACTTTGTTGGGGCTATGGATGCCTGGTTGGTAGTAGAGCTATGCTTTGCGGAAACCAAAGCAATATCCCTGTTGGGGCTATGAACGCGTGTCTAGCAGCAAGGCTCTATCCGGTTGGCTATGAGGGGAATGACTCAATTATGTAGCTTGTTTAGAAGATATCTGCCCTAAACTATCTTGTGGAAGGAGGGAAATGAAACACGGTGCACACATCAGAATGCTTGGTTGACATACCTCATGAGACAAGGTCTTATTTACGTAAATTATTGATCTTAGAGTTGTCAGTCCAGTAAATCTTTTCATATCTTGGTGGCAAACCTTAGCATTTCATGTATTTTTCCTTTTCTAACTTGAAGGTGCCGTTTCCTTATGTTGTACTTGTTGGTCATTTTGTGTTAGGTTTGCTTTGTTTTTCCTGCTAGGATTTTTTCGGCTTGATTGTGGCTTTGTTTTTTGGGATTTCCTTTCTTAACCCTTGTCAATTTTCCCATCGCTCTTCCAAAAAGTTCTAATGCTGAAAGCCATGTTGCAATATCCACGATTTACTTTCAAATTTGCAGAGTGAAAGATTTGATTTTCCTTTAACCAAATTAATCAATTGAATTTCTTGATACATAAAATTTTTTGGCTGTAGGAAATTTGGAGAGGGATGATGCATCGTGCAAAGAGAAAACTCAAAGGCTTCCAAGTCATCCAATTTATCACTAATATCTGATCTAAGACATCCAACCCGAACTTATGAAGTGGAAGCATCCCAAATGTTGGCTTGCGAAGCTAGAGATCCTGAGGTTCACCCTCTGCAAGAAAAGGTCTCTTGTGAGTCACCATATCTATAGATGTTATCTAGAGCACTTGGTTCTTCTCGACTTAAATTTTCAAGGCCCATGACCTCCTTGTTTCCTTTGTGCTAACATTTCATATTGGAGCAGATGCGTGCCAGCCTGGTGCTCTTCCTAGAGAGCGCAAGGCCTTCATCTTCAAGTGGACCCACGGGTTAGCCACGTGTTAGCACTACTGAGTTTTAAAGCGGGTTCAAGAGAGAGTTTCTTGAGGCATTTCACCTACGCAACATGTGTCCGGGTCGCAAATATATCAGTCACAAGCAGGCGAGACTCACACCTTGCAAGCTCAAGGTGCCATTCATCAATCTCACGGAGCATTGTGGGAGGATCCAATTAGAAAGCAGAAACCACTGCTATGTGGCAGAAGAGAAGTAATCATTGTGGGTGGAATCAGGCAATTAATCTCTCATGATAACAATTAAGTTGAGGAAAGCACAGCTGGCATTCATGCCACACGCATAAAGAAAGCTAATGATGCAAAATCTCCGGAATGGAGGTAGTTGCAACAACCGTCATGATTAAATTGCCACACGGCCAGCATGCAAAAAACATGAGCATGTTCTATAAAATCCCACAGGCATATTGCAATAAGGGTTTGATTGGGTTCTATTTTTACTCTGGAATTCCATTGACTGGAGTCTTGTTTTGGCTTCTTAGAGTCTTTAAAAATTATCTTTTTGGGAAATCTCTTAAATGTAGTAGGAGTTGTATTTTTTTATTAACTTTGTAATGTTTGACCTGCATTCAGGCCTTAGCATGTTTGCTCTCAATAAAGTATTTAGATTGTGCTGTAGTTGCCTTTCTTTTACTAGTTATCAAAGTGTTTTGTGCCATTGACACTTGAATGTGGTTCGATTTACCGATGGTAGTTTTTTTGGCTTCGTATAATTTTGATGGATTATGGATCATGTAGGTCTTTTACTCTTCCATTTTTGTTAAAATATAAGTTAGATTATACTGCTTATGATAGTTTAATTATTGTGATAATCTTTAGGGATCTATTCATTTTCTCTAGACCCTACAGGTGCTACCCACGGCAAGGATTTGAATAGTACACTCTATGTCTTAGTAACTTTATGTGTTTTGTTCTCCTTTCCAACAATGAAAGGTTTGTGGTGTATCCTGTCTCCCATTTGGAAAATAATATTTCCCTAGTCTCCCAAAGGAAGGTTTTAAAATGCTGTAAAAGCTTTGCATCGATGTATCGCCTCAGTTTAGCTTTCACCTTGTTTAATCCTCTTCCTTGACAAAACTTCATGAAAACTTAGAGCCGACTTCTATAATCCTGAAAGTTGTTTCATAGGACACACTTGGTCCCACACCTGTAAAACTTCGTGATTGCCTTTATTTAGGTGTGAGCCTTTTAGGGATCAACAATAAGTAATAGCATTGCAGACTTTTCGGACTTTTCCATTAGTTTTGACATGTTTTGGTCCTTTGGAGAAGAGTTTAGTGGCCTTTTATGGTTGGGGTGTCCAAATTTTCCTTTAGGGCCCGTTTGGTTGGGGAATTAAAAATACCCTGGTTATGCAGCATATCCTGGTTATGCATAAACTTGGTTGTCCAAACCCTGGTTATGCATAAAATCCCTGTTTGGTTCGAATCCCGGTAGCATTTTGGGGATATCATCGATCACTTGCTTTCTCTCCCCACTGAGGTTATTTTTGGCCAGAACCAGGTACTCCAGCTCGGAAAGCTTCATTCCAACCTCCGACGGAATCACCCCACTCAGAGAGTTATTAACACAAAGACAAATATCTCAAACATGTGCAATTGAGCACGAAGCTGTTCAAAGTGCGCTATTGCAAAGTGCGTGGGTGCAAAGGATTGCATACGCATGCTGCTACCACTATCTTCTAGTGTGGCCTCCCCATGACATTCACTGGTAGCATTTTCCATGGGTAAATCATCCCCATGAGTTCTTATTACGCTGCATAAAATAGCTTTCTGTATATTGGGGATTTTTGATGGCGTGGGGACTGATGAAGTCTAAACAGAGATAAGAAATTTAGGTAAACATGAGAACAGAGATAAGAAATACATCGTCTAAACAGAGATAAGAAATTTAACGGATTCGATAAAACATGCAATACATTCGGCTTCAATTCATGTTGTCATTTTCTCTCCATGCGTTGTAGAGTCTCAGTGATCTGCTTCAATCCGTCTCGTCCTTAGTTTTCCTCAATCCAGACCTTTCAAACCCCATTGTGCGTTTTTCTTATCAGTATTTCCAGGAGATTGGCAAAGGATCGGGAATGTTGATCAATACGTTCCACGCGATTGAAGGTTCAGCGATATTCAAAGTAGACTGCAGACAGACGTGGAGTTGCCCGGACCCGACGGGAAGATTAAAATGGGCTTATTTGAGCACAAAACCGTGGATTCGAAAGTCATTCCACCTCCTGAGGTGGAATTACGAAATCCACGTTTTCAGCGAAATGGGGTCATGCAAATCCACATTCCCATTTTCAAAAAGGGCATCCAAACAGGGAATTGCACCCCATAATCGGGTTATTAGCGGCATAATCCGATTATGGGGTGCAACCAAACGGGCCCTTAGTGCATTGCTGTAGCATGTTGTAGTATAATTTATGATTTCATGTCTGTTTCGAGCTAGAGGTTGCTGGATGTCTTTAGTTTCAAGATTGTGTTGATGTGTTGCCTGTTGATTGGTTTATAGATATAGGTAGCATTAGAATTTCCTTGTTGGATCCAGGTTTCTCGAAATTGTTGATGCCAACAGGTCTTGGCTTTACTGTATTGTGACCAACTTTTGTATAAGTTGTTACTTGTAAGCTACCATTTCTGCGGAATCCTTCTGGAATTAGATTTGCTGACAAGCTAGTTGGGCGTCCATAGTGTTGGTTTGAGAAAATATACTGCCAAAAATATATTTATTGGGTCTCTGCATCTTGACCTGGAGATGCTTCGATTTCTGCATGAAATTTCCATGGTACATTTTTTGAAAGGCTTCAGCTTCCTTCCTCCATTTTATGTTGCTGGGAGTGAAGTTAAGATTAGTTATTCTTTGACTCAAATCTGAATTGCTACTGTTTTAGGGGTTTTCTAAATTTACGAAGAACACAAAGAATAGATCAGTGATTAGAGAGAGTGGAATCACTGACAGCAGCATTTATCTGAATGTTAGGACCTGCGAATTCTTAGAGATCATCGCCTGGTCTAGTTTTTCTATTGTGCTGTGTCTTCCTTTTCTTCTGGTGAATCAAATAATATCCTTTCCACAATTCAATCATGTTGACATCAACAATCTACAGTGTCAATGCTTCTGCTGCACTGTAATTAGATATAGTGCCTCACTTTTAAGTTATTACCATGGATGTCTTATATAAATTGTTATAAAGAGACATTTCATTAAAATAGAAGTTTAATTTAGAACAAGAAATAGATGCCATGTAATGCCCCGCCAAGGAACCCTTGGAAGCAATGGGCCAATACACAAGCTAATAGAGGCGGAATCTTTTCTTTTTTGAACAATTACAATCCAATAAGTATTAGTAACATCATTATTATCCATCCAAAGGACATCTCATGCATAAACAAGAGCAACATACATCATATGCATCAATTGAGTGGTAGGCGATCATGCACTTCCAAGGGTCACGTGACTTCTCATCCAATTCACTTCACAGACCTAATCACACGTACTTACAATGTCCGAATTCATATAATCCATATTCTAAGAGATTATGGCATAACATCAATCATAAAACATCATCAAACTAAGCCTCCCAATAGAATTAGACAAAACTAGGTTATATGAGTATTACGAAGCTTTGTACAAGCGGAAGACATCAAATCCCAAAACTCCCAAAAATAGCAACGGAGAGTTCCACTAGGGCTCACCCAAGACCCTCCTAGGAGTTTTGGAACTTAGCTCGGAGAACTGGATCATTTCCTAGTTCCCAGACGTCACAGATGAGCTTTGTTAAGAAGTGACCTGTACTAAAATGTCTCAAACACCAACCAAACTGTTCCAAAACTTTCCTAAACATCTCCCAAAGGCTCCGTGACTCCGATAGCTTTGCAATGCAATTGGAATGGGGTCAAATGGACACCCGAAACTCCCATAATCCCTTTTTTTAGCTTAGGCGTTGAAGTACAATACTTAGGCGCCGAAACACATGCAGAGGTGCCAAAACACATGCAGAGGTGGAAAAACACAGTTCCATGCGCTAAAACATAGGGTAGAGGCTCTAAAACTCAAATTTTTGCCTAGATTTGTCTCAAATCAGATATCGGAAGCACTAAAGTACAGCCAGAGGTGCCAGTCTAGCTCCTTTATCCCCATGATTTAAGGGCATGAAATGACATCAAATTTATGCATAATTTGATCTATTCTAACATAGATGCAGCAATTAATGTCGACATGAAGTATGGAGCACTTGAATATAGGACTACTACGTGATCACATTGTTCATTTGATTGCATAATGTTACAAGCATGTTACGAGGAGTATAGATACATCATGGAAACATCATAGGAGCATGAAGAGGAATAGATGATCACCCTAGGACCGCTTGATACTTGTACACCGGTCTCCAACGGTGCTTGGTCATGCCACTCGACCATGTGATACCCTCAGGCCCACCCTACCTTGCCCGCGGAGATAACCATATGGCCCAAACACTCAAGTAATCAGCCATGCAATAAGGCTTTCATACACTTAAGCATATCCAAGCATCCAAACACAATGAGCATCCAACATAGAGACCAAGTCCACAACCCATGCAAGGGATATCCAAGTACATCAATTCCCATAACTAGAACAAATACAAAAGAGCCATCAAGTGCACTATCCCAAGGGTCACTACTCACAACTACACATGGTATGGGCGGAGAGTCCAAGAGTGGGAGTGTCATCAATTTATCTTGTTTATATGTGTTCACCCCCATTTATTTTATTAGATTATTGTGTTATCACTTATATTAAGCGACTCCTCAATTGGCTTTTCCAGTCAACCCCTTTTTGCTGCAGCAGCCCAATTGGAATATGGACCCACTCATCAATTGGCTTTTCTAATCAGCCTCTTTGGGCTTTGTTGTGAGGCTTTCACACCATCTCCCCATTGCTAATGGGGACCCCGTCTTTTGATTGGTTAGCTAGTAGTTTGAGTTTTGCTGTAGCTTGGCAACATTTCAAGGTCTTGAAAGAATCTTGAAGGATTTAATTCGAAGTCTTAGGCAAGACTGGGATACAAGTTGTCTTGGATGTGAGTCAAAACCTTATAGGCAAAATGAAAGTAACATTGCTAAACACGATGAATGCTTGGATAGAGAGCTTTTAAGGATGAAGTTTGTTTGCTGTTGGGAAGTTGACAAACCTTGGCAAGCATAAATTGAAACCAAACCTAAAACCAATCTGCAAGATCAATCTCAGGGTAAAGGCTAAAACAAGTCACAAGGTTGAAAATCTGATTAAACACTTTGCATTTCGCTGGAAGGCCAAACTTGAAAGAGCCCAAGGAGGTGGTAGATTCCACCTTACATTAACCTTGAGCCCAACACCCCTCTATTTCCCGCCCAAGGTCAAGCTTGACATGAAGCCCATTTACATCCAAATTTTTGCTGAGTCTCATTCCCAGCATGCTAAAGGTTCGGGACTTGAAAATTTGTCCAAGTGTGAGTTCCAACCTAGGTCGGAATTTCGACCTTGGTTGGAACAAAATTCCAATACCATGACAATTCCTGCCCAGCTAGTGCAAGGAAATCGTGAAATAAAATGACAAATTCTGGGTGTGTATGGAATTGCTAAGTGCTTTGATTGAATTACCATGCCTCATATCAAACTTTGAAATAAGATGAAGCAAGAATTAATCAAGTAAAATTTGAAATCTATATGGTCAAGTGCAAAGGGCTCAGCAAGTTTTTGAGGAAACTCTCAATGTAATGTTCCAAGGAGAGGTCGGAATTAGACCTTTCCTGAGAGGTCAGAATCCAACCCTCCCTTAGAATTAAATTCCAAGTGTCTCCACTTTTCCGCCATGGTTTTGGAACAAAATTCCAAACAGTGCCTAATTTCTGCCCTGTCATTTGCAAATAATTTCCAAGGGCAACCAAAATTCTACCCAAGAGGTTTGATTAAATTTCCAAGACTATGTTAATCTTCACCCTTAGACAAAACCAGCTTGTGGGCTATCAATTGACAATGAAATTGACGATTCAAGTAAAGGCTGCGTTTAAAATATGAAGATGAATCGTTTTTAAATGAAAGTTGCAACCTTATTTAAATGTTTTTTGGCTTAAGCATAATGAAATTCGATCACATGAGGAAGTCGGCCAGCAATCAACAGAGAGATTCGATTTAAATTAAAATTACATAATCTCCTTGAGGTTGGCTTGTAGTCATGAAGGTTGGTGACCGTTCAATGAGATGTTGAGAGCATATATATATAAGTGATCTGCTGAACATTGAAACACAATTCGAACTTCAAATACAAGAGGATCAGATTAAAATAGAGGAAGAAGCTATCACAGTCGAGCCATTTGGGTGAAAAAATCGATATTCATTGAAGGCTAAAATCAAAATACATACACAGCCCACTCCTCCTACATAGTTTGAACTCAGATTTTATCACCAGGAGGACTGCAAATTTAGCAAATCAAGTACAATTTAAGAGCAATTTTCAGAATTTCCAGATTTTAAAATTGATCGTCGCTAGCATTCAAATCATGTTTCACATGCACCTTGTTCATTGAATCTTAGAGATGTTACATTATTATGATCTAAAGTAAATGTTTACAAGTGGTTATTAATTCACAGCTTCATACAGGGGTGCAATGTTTGGAGCATGAACCAGATCCAACTCAACCAAGTGGAATGTCCCCCAAAAATTTTCAATAAAGGACATTCATATTTAATTTATTTAATATTAGTTTTTTAAAAATCATTTTAAAACTAATATTAAATAAGTAATAAAATAATTATAAAGTCAATAAATAAATAAAACGACGACTTTATTAAAATAAGTTATAGGGAAGTTATACTACGGGAATTTCTTCCCTTAAAAGAACTTCTTCGGGCTGATGAAACTCACGATGAAGATTTTATGAATTTGATATCAATTCTCTCAGAAGTGAGACAGAGGCCAATTCACGAGTGGAATATCTGGTCTAGCAGTCATTGCAAACAGATAGAACAATGGCACGTGTCAGGATATGAAGACAATGATATCTCTGAAGGTTGTATCGTGGATGCAGAGACAAATGATCATTGCATTTACAGTGGCTTGGCATATTTGATTTGCAGAGTCAGGTAACAGAGACTTACTAATGTTCATTAAGTGCCTCAATGCTGAAATTACATTGAACCATTGTTACGACAGAACGGGAGAACCATCGTGCCAGTGTTTTCCATTGTTACACCCCACGTCAACTTCCTGTAGCAACGTTGTTGGAGGACTTTCCTGTACGTGTGGTTTGAAGCAGACGGATCATTTGAAGTCAAACCATTTCTCTGCGTCACTTCTTTCAGCATTGGGAAGCATCTACAACGACAAAGTTGGATCATACACTTCTAGTCGAGACCAAACAGAGCGGAAGACAGCCACCAAGCTTTAGAAAATGGGAAAAAGGCACGACTACATCTATACCCGAGACTGTTTATAACACAACGGCTTATCTGAAGGATTGTGATCACCAGGTGCACACAATCATTCTGAATTAATTCTGAATGAGTAGAAAAGGATTCTGTATTGAGAATAATTATGAAATAATCTGTTCCACATATTCTTCACTGAGATTAATTTGAATGCCGCCATCTGTTCCCTGAAAGTTTGTGTATTGCACTGAAATCTAGATTAGTTGCAACATTATAAATTTGAAATTTTACATTTTGTATGCATTAAATCTGAATTCTGGATTAGTTGCAACATTATAAACTCGAGATTTTACATTGGTATTAGAGCTGTGCATCCTGCCAGCCCGAGGGTCTGGATTATTATGAGTAAAAAACCTGCTCACACTTATTATCTCAGAAGAAATAAATCAAACCCAGAACTAGATGACATGGGGGAATCAACCTGAAACTATCACCAGAGATATAATACCAGCATTAGCCAGGGGACAACAGGAAATCCAGGAAAACTTTAACAGGATGAGTACCATGATGAATCAGTTCATGGCTTTCACTCTAAATCAGAATCAAAATAATGGGGGTCCACATGGTAGAGAAGATAATTCAGTGAACAATAATCAGCCAGAAAGAGCAGGATCAGTTCACACTAGGCCATTCATGCCTACCTTCACTCCTAGGGATAGACAACCAGAACATGAACCTTCTACCCGTGAATTACAAGATGACATTTACAATGATTGGATAATGTCAGGAGACGATTTTCATTCTGAAATGTCATTCAGAGAATACTATGATGTTAGAATGAAACATAGATCAAACGGGGGCAAAAATCATAACAATGAATTGCAGAGAAAGATAGGAAAGGTTTCTATACCTTATTTTGATGGGGCTGGAAAAACTTCTGCCAGGGCTTGGGTTCAAAAATTAGATACATACTTTCAGTTGAATCCTATGTTTGAAGATGAGGCCATTAAGTATGCTGCATTACACTTAGACGGGTAGCTCATGAATGGTGGCATCACAGAGAAATAACCTTGGGACATAACCGTGTAGACACCTATGCAGAATTCACTGAACGTCTTATTGACAGATTTGACACAAAAGATCTACATCTCAAGGAATTGACACAACTCAAAACAATGGGGAATAGTTGATCAATATATAGCTGAATTTGAGAGATTGGCTGTGTTAGTAACTGAAATTTCGGAGAGGCATAAAATAGTTATATTCATTGATGGTCTAGCAGATTCTTTAAAGGGATGGGTCAAATCATTAAACCCACCTACTTTGCAAAATGCAATAAAAAGGGTTCGAGAACTGGAACCAACCTCAAAAGGGAAAAATCAATATAAGGGTCCACCAAAACAGGACAAAGATAAGCAACCATTTGTTAGGAATACGCCTCCCAAGAATAAGCTAGACAATGACGAACACAATGAGCTTAGAGTAAGAAAACTATGCTTTAATTGTAGGGAGTCATGGGAACCAGGTCACAACCGTTTGGGAAAAAGAAAAATACATTATATTGAGGTGACCTCAGATGGTGAAGAAGACAATACATAAGTGGGTCAGAATAATGATAAAAATGATGCAAGAAAAGAACAAGAACATGACGCAAAACATGAAGGAAGGATAATGGCATCTATGTTTAGTACTCCACATTATGATGTTTTTTGTGTACGTGTTGTTTTACAGGGACGGGTCATTGTTATGTTGGATAGTGGCTCAACTCATAATTTTATAGATGCTACATTGGTTGCTAAACGTGGTTTACAAACAATGGAACATGAGGGATTTGATGTTACAGTAGCGGGTGGCTCTAATTTATCCTCTACACACAAAGTTCCTTAGTTAAGTATTAATCTTGGAAATTACACTGTAACAGATGATTTTTATGTAGTTGCTTTGGCTGATACAGATGTTATTTTGGGAATTCAATGGATGGAATCTTTGGATAAATATTCACAGAGTTTCAAAAGATTGGAATTCTCCTTCAAGTTAGATGGAAAAAAGGTAGTTCTCAGAGGTATGTCCAATGGTGGTCCTAGGATCATATTTGCAAAAAGGATGGAGGCTATTTTCAGACATGGGGATGTTACACGGTCAGCACAGTGTTTGGTATCTTCTAAGGTAACAGGTTTTGAATCTAGACATTATCATGATGATTTGCTAAAAGTATTGGATACTCACAGTGTGGTTTTCAGTGATATACCCCCAGGAAGACCTCCTGACATAGGTTTTGAGCATACCATAGAACTTGAAGATGGTGCGAAACCTGTCATTACCACTCCTTACAGGCATCCCAAGAAATTTAGGGATGAGATAGAAAAGCTATTAAGGAACTACTGGACATGGAACATATTAGATCAAGTTCGAGTCCATTTGCTTCGTCAGTGGTGCTAGTGAAAAAGGATGGGACTCTCCGAATGTGTATTGATTACCATGCTCTCAATAAGAAAACTATTAAAAACACGTATCCGATTCCTAGAATTGATGAATTACATGGAGCAATTTATTTTTCAAAAATAGATTTGAGATCAGGATATCATCGGATTAGATTACGCGAGCAAGATGTGCTTAAAACAACTTTTCGTTGTCATTATGACCATTATGAATTTTTAGTTATGCCTTTCAGTTTAAATAACGCACCAGCCACATTTCAATCTTGTATGAACCATATTTTTAATTAACAGTTGAGGAAGTTTTTGCTTGTCTTCTTTGATGATATTCTTATTTATAGTAAACTTGGGAAGATCATTTGAAACACCTTGATGAAGTACTGGGAATAATGGAGGCTCAATCTCTTTATGCAAAGGCTTCCAAATGTGAATTTGGAATGATAGAAATTTTGTACCTAGGACATATTATTAGTGCTAAGGGAGTACAGGCTCATCAGGAAAAGATATGAGCTATTCTAGATTGGCCAACTCCACGGAACCTTACAGAGTCAAGGGGATTCTTTGGGTTATGCAGTTATTATAGGAGGTTTGTTAGAGTTTTTTCACAACATGGAGCTCCGTTAACTGATCTCACTAAAAGGGGGGCTTTTAGATGGACTTCAGAGGCATAACAAGTAATAAATTGAAAGAAGTTATGAGCTCTTGTCATGTACTTGCACTTCCATATTTCATTCAGTCGTTTGTTTAGGAATGTGATGCATCAGGTGAGGGAATAGGGGCTGTTCTAATGCAAAATAGACATCCCATCGCATGTGAAAGCAGGAAACTCAGGGATTGTGAGAAGTTGTATTCATTTTATGACAAGGAAATGCTGGCAATTATGCACGCATTGGCTAAATTCAGGCAATACTTAGTTGAGGGAAAGTTTGTAGTCCGAACTGACCACACTAGTTTGAGGTACTTCCTTGGACAGAAGGATTTGAATGATTGTCAACAGAAATGGATCAGTAAAATCCAAGCATACGATTTCGAAATTGAATACGTAAAAGGTAAAAATAATGTAGTAGCTGATGCACTTTCCAGAAGACCAGCAATAAATTCTTTATCCGTAGTTTCAATTGATTGGAAATCTCTTTTGCTAGTTGAATATTCCAAGAACTCATTTGCTTGTGAGTTACTTGATGGGCACACACAAAATGATAGATATAAAGTGATAGATGAGATTATTTACTATAAAAATAGGTTTTACCTAGTGCCAGGTTCTAAGCCTAAGGAGAAAATTTTACAATCAGTTCACGAAATACTTTGGCCGGGCATCCGGGCTACTTCAAAACTTATTGTCAAATCAGGGAAAGATTTTCTTGGAAAGGACTGAAGGATGATGTTTTGCGATATGTCAAGGAATGCATTACCTATCAACAGAATAAGGCAAAACACACTTATCCAACAGGTTTATTACAACCCTTGCCAATCCCTGAGCAAAAATGGGAAAGTGTATTGATGGATTTTATCACTGGTTTGCCCAAGTCTCAAGGTAGAGATTGCATTTTTGTTGTAGTGGATAGATTAACCAAATTTGCACATTTTTATGCTATCACTACAGAATATAAAGCCCCACAACTTGCAGAATTATTTTTCAGAGAGGTATTCCGTCTTCACGGTTTACCAAAGAATATAACCAGTGACATGGATAACAAGTTTCTTAGCATTTTTTGGGAAGAATTGTTCAGGTTGACAGGAACAGAGTTGAAACCTAGCACTAGTTACCATCCTCAGACAGATGGTCAAATAGAGATAGTTGATAAATGGATTTAAGGATATCTCCGTAACTATGTGACTGGGCATCAAAAAGCATGGGTCAAATGGCTTCACCTGGGTGAATACTATTTTAATACTACATATCATGTCTATCGGAATGTCACCCTTTCAAGCATTGTATGGTTATGAGGCTTTATCTTTTGTTGATTTGGCTTTAGGAAACACTTAGCCCGTTTGTTTCGCGGAATTGACCAGGAATTGGCATTTTTGAATTCCCAAAATGTTCAATTCCCTGTTTGGTTCCAAAATTAAAAATTGGAATAAGGTTATGCGAATTCTAATTTTGGGTCATTTTGAGCATTCCACAATTCCCCCTTCAGACTTGGAATTGGAATTGAAAAGTGGAATTGGAATTGAGAGTATTATTTTGGGAAGGAAAATGCATTCTCATTTTTGTGTCAATAATGTATATTATATTGATATAAGGATGTATATATATGTACATGTGTGTATATACACCAAAGTAATGAGAATCGGAATCGGCTCAGAATCGGCAAGGCCGAATCAAATCGCGAATCGGCGGTGAATCGCCATTGAATCGGCTACGAATCGGCAAAGTGAAAAAACCCTTGGAATTTAGAGATATTAATGATTTAAAACTTATTTCATGCACCATTTATTGAATATGACTTAATAAGCACACTATAACATCATCAAATAGAAGCTAAAGCCTAACATACATAAATAATGTTCATCCATCACATACGTAAAATGTAAATTGTAGCTGAAGTAAATAGAAAACATAGGATTTCAATGACATCGCTGATGTAAATGTAACTTTATGATAAACCATAAATGATAAAACCAATGACATCAAATCATATATGTATGTCAAGATGAAGATCCATGAAAGTTATACTTATGAAGTTATGAAACATATGTTTGTAACTTTGTAAACAAAATAAAAAAACAAGTCT
>MU224399.1:2519850-2548248 GCA_018584345.1 Thuja plicata
AATGCCACCGGAATTTATTTCTTTGCAAAAAAAACATTTTGTTTGATATTTTGTCCTTCCTGGAAAGTCTTCGGTATACTTCCAAGAAGGGTCTTTTCCCATTGTGGAAATTTGGAAAATGAAAGTTGAGGCTGTAGCCTGCTGCAATAAGAAAATTAAATTAAAAATTAAAAACATGTCTTAAATAGCTGTTAAACATTTTTAAACTAATAAAAAACCCTAAACCCTACATTCTTTTTTGTGAAAATTGTAAAATTATGTTTGCAAATTGGTTGTAAACACGTTGTAGAGTTTGCAAGATCACACTTTGCAATTTATTCAAAAAAACATTCAAGTTCTAAATTTTAAAGCTAAAACTAAAAAAATTTTGCAAAAAAATGAAGAATACACTAACATGGAAATAAAAAATCAACACTTACCTCTTGCAAATGTGTTGAGGAGTGTTGCTATTGGCTCCTTGATGCTCCCAATGCAAACTTCAAGCCTCCCCAAATAGATTTATGCTCTCTTTGATGCTCTTCTTTCTTGCTGGTTGGAAACCTATGTTTTCTCTTTTCTCTTCCTCTCTCTCACTTTCCCTCACTTTAACTCACCGAAATGAAATGGAAGCCCTTTTAGGGTTATAACTAAGGCAAACAACCAAACAAATAATAAAAAACTATTGTGTTTTTTTTTTTAAAAAGTCTTAACTTTATGCTGGCGCGGCCGATTCACGCAGACAAAAATCGCTGATTCATGCGATTTCTGGTGGAAAAATCGGCCGATTCCGATTCAGGTTTAGAAAAAATCGGCGAGGTTGAGTCGGATCGCCGAATCGCCGCGATTCTTGTTACTCTGATAGACACACATGTATATATATAGTATATATACACATGTATATAGAGTATATATACATGTATGTATATACACTCGTGTGCATATACACACATGTATATATATACACATATGTATATACACACATGTGTGTATATACATGTGTATATGTGTGTATGTGTGTATAGATATACACAAATGTGTGTATGTATGTATATATGTGTGTATACACACATGTGTGTATGTGTATATATATACACGTGTGTATGTGTATATATATGTGTGTATATACACACGTGTATGTGTATATATATATATGTGTGTGTGTGTACACACATGTCTGTATATACATGTGTATGTGTATACACACACGTGTGTGTGTATATGTGTGTATGTGTGTATATATACACGTGTATGTGTATACACACACATGTGTATATATACATGTGTGTGTATATACACGTGTGTATATACATGTATATCTATACACATGCATGTATATATACACACATACACACACGTGTGTATATATACATGTGTGTATATATACATGTATATGTATATATACATGTATATGTATATAGACATGTATATGTATACACACATGTATATACACACACATACACACACGTGTGTGTGACATGTGTGTCGTGTGTGTATACATATACACGCATGTGTGTATATGTATACACGCATGTGTGTATATACACATGCATGTGTGTATACATATACACACGTGTGTACATACACACATGCGTGTATATACACACATGCGTGCATATACACGCATGTGTGTGTATGTGTGTATACACACGTGTGTGTACATGTGTATATATACACACATGTGTGTGTGTGTGTATATACACATGTGTGTATGTGTGTATATACACATGTGTGTATATATACATGCGTGTGTATGTATGTAAATATACACGCATGTGTGTGTATATACACACGTGTGTGTGTGTATATGTGCAAAAACAAAATTCCAATTCCGATTCCAGTTTTGTGGAACCAAACGCAGAATCTGCATCTTCTCAATCATCTTCCAGGTGAACCAAACAGGAAAAGGCCATATTCTAGAACTCATTTTGAGAATAGCAAAATTCCAGAATGGATTCAATTCCAGAATTGGCAATTCCAGCGTGCACAAATTCCACGAAACAAATGGGCCCTCCAAAATCCAGAGATTGGCTATAGGAATGTCAGGATATTTTGAAAACTCTCAAGGAGAATTTGCAGTGCGCACAAAATCAATAGAAAACCTACATTGATAAGAAATGAGTTGAGTGAAGTTTTGAACTTGGGGAGTTGGTATATCTCCGCCTACAACTGTATCGACAATCTTTACTCACAAGAAGTGGTGTAGAGAAATTAAAGCCTCGTTTTTATGGTCCCTACCAAATCATCAAGAAAATTGGTGTTGTGGCATATGAGTTGGATTTGCCAGAATGAAGTAAAATACACAATGTGTTTCATGTGTCATGTCCCAAAAAGGCATTGGGATAACACGTTACAACATCAGTTGATCTACCCCCGCTAGATGAGGAAGGAAAATTGGAATTAATTCCAGGGGAAGTATTGGACACTCGTGAATTGAAATTGAGGAACAAGTCTATCAAAGAATATCTAATTCGATGGAAGAATCTACCAGTAGAAGATGCTACATGGTAAAATGAACAGGTTTTTCAACATTCCGATTCCAAATTGCTTGTGGGCAAGCAATTCAGGGAAGGGGAGATTGTAATGTCCCCCAATTTTTTTTAATAAAGGACATTCATATTTAATTCATTTAATATTAGTTTTTTAAAAATAATTTTAAAACTATTATTAAATAAGTAATAAAATAATTATAAAGTCAATAAATAAATATAATGATGACTTTATAAAAATAAGTTATAGGGAAGTTATACTATGGGAATTTCTTCCCTTAAAAGAACTTCGGGCTGATGGAACTCACGATGAAGATTTTATGAATTTGATATCAATTCTCTCAGAAATGAAACAAAGGCCAATTCACCAGTGGAATATCTGGTCTAGCAGTCTGTGATGTCCCCGTTTTAGCAGGTGTCTGGGACACGCCATTGTTAGCCCATCACTGCGACCTTCGTGGGCTAATGGTTTGTTTTGGGGGTCTCTGGTTGTGAACTTACTATTTATAGTAAGTCTATTTTTGGCAAGTTTCTAATTGTGGCAGGTTGTTCTGGCAGTGACTTGGCAGAGTAGAGCATGTGGTCTTGGTTTAGAAATTCAGTTTATGGAATGAGTTTAATTAATTAAGTTTATCTTAATTAACTATTAAATGGGAGCTATTATAAAGTAAAGTCATTTATTTGATGATGGCTTTATATCATATGCTTGGGCATTTAATGGAGGGAGTTTAATTGTTTAATATATTTCAAACTTTTAAAAGGTCGAATGAGCTTTATGCTTTAAGTTATGAATCGAGTCTTCAAGAAGATAGAGCTCGACATCTTCTTGGAGAAGATTGGAGGCATTAAAAGAATTTTGAAACCTCATTTTTCCATTACCTTTTGATCATTTTAAAACTTATGAAACTTGTGAATTTGCTTGAAGTTTGGAGTGAGGGTTTGGGCTGTGTCTATGGGGCAGAATATTTGCACATTTGTTAACACAATATGTTGTTAACAATATAGGTTAACAACACGTATGTTAGCCTATTGTGTTTGTTTGCAAATTAATAACACATGCTAACACAATAGGCTAACATACATGTTAACGTATTTTGTTAACAACATATTGTGTTAACAAAGGTGCAAATATTCTGCCCCATAGACACGGCCGAGGGTTTGTGGTATATGTTGTGAATTGGTAATTCACACCAGCTTTCGGCACTCTAAGTTGGAGCCTTTGTGCCAATGAATTGTGTGATTTCGGTTCATGTTCATCAAATGCCATCGAGGGAGAAGAAGGAAATTTGGTACGGTTTGTGCTGTTTTGATTGGGATTGGAAAAACGTCCATGCTCACTAGTTGCGGCCAGCTCTTATGCACATTAGAGACAAGTTTGAAGCCGCCACCATTGCTTCTACCTCAGCCATGGCCAGTATCACTAAGCGTGGGGGGTAATAACAAGTTTTAATCATTTGTATTTTGCTTATTACGGCTTGGTTGTGTTTCATTTCAGTTTGGTTGGTTTTGATTACAATTTCAAATAGAACTTCCAGAGACTTGGCATGATATATGTTTTGCAGTAGTTATTTTAAATTAATTTGTTTCTTGAAATGCAAATTTATTATTTTGAAAAAATACAAAAAAAAAACATATATATGCAAAAATACAAAAAAATATAAAATCCAGAGACAAGAGAAAGCATTTGCAGTTGAATTATAATGATTGAGCTAGTTAAGCTCTTTACACGACCATTGCAAACAGATAGAACAATGACAAGTGTTAGGATACGAAGACAATGATATTTCTGAAAGGTGTATCGTGGATGCAGAGACAAATGATCATTCCATTTACAATGGCTTGGCGTATTTGATTAGCAGAATTGGGTAACAAAGACTTACCAATATTCAATGAGCGCCTGAATGCTGAGATTATATTGAATCACTGTTACGACAGAACGAGAGAACCATCGTGCCAGTGTTTTCCGTTATTACACCCCACATCAACTTCCTGTAGCAACGTTGTTGGAGGACTTTCCTGTATGTGTGGTTTGAAGCAGACAGATCATTTGAAGTCAAATCATTTCTTTGCGTGACTTCTTTCAGCATTGGGAAGCATCTACAACGGTAGAGTTGGATCATACACTTCTAGTCGAGACCAAACAAAGCGGAAGACAACCGCCAAGCTTTAGAAAATGGGAAAAAAGGCACGACTACATCTATACCCGACACTATTTATAATACATCAGCTTATCTGAAGGATTGCGATCACAAGGTGCACACAATCATTTTGAATGAATATAAAAGGATTCTGTATAGAGAATAATGATGAAATAATCTGTTCCACATACTCTTCATTCAGATTAATTTGAATGCCGCCATCTGTTCCCTGAAAGTTTGTGTATTGAACTGAAATCTGGATTAGTTGCAACATTATAAATTTGAGATTTTACATTCTGTATGCATTAAATCTGAACTCTGGATTAGTTGCAACATTATAAACTCGAGATTTTACACCAAGCAAGATGGCAGGAGGATGATCATTTCACATACAAAGGGTGATGTTCAAGATTGAGCATTTCACGATTACAACAACATGGAAGCATCGAGAAGGGCAATTTCAAGTGGCATGCCAAGTTAGCAAGAAGGTTTAGAGTTGGAAAGAAAAATGAAAGTGCAAGTGCAATGAAGAGGAAAGCAACACAATTTTCTCATTGGCCCACAAATTGGTGCTTATTGTAATTGGATAGCATTTAATGATTGTAAGTGGTAGTCAGGGCAAACCCTAATTAGGGTTGTGTTGGCATAATCTTTGTCATTGATTTCAATCAGAACCGTTCGTTGTACTTGGAGCAACTATTTAAGGGCTTCTCAAATCATTTGTACCTGGAGAGACTTGGAGAAATTGTTGCTATAATACTGCCAAAATTATTCCGAATTCATTGTTGTTATCATGGTGGATTATTTGTGTTATTTTGGAGTATTGCATGGTTTCTACATTTCCTTGCTTAGAGTAGGATTTATGTTTATATTAAGTAGAAGTAGTTAAGTAGATGAAATGAAGATATTGTTGTTGGTGAATTATGGTGAACTTATGTATATACCGTTTGGTACTTGTTGATTGCAAGTAACAATGTAAGGTTGGTCTGAACTTATTGCAAGCACTTAACTTCAGTTGGAAATGTTCATTTGGATATCGTCATCATTGGATATTTGAATGGGTGTTGACAATATGAAAACCATCCACGCATCCTTAGAAGATAGCACCCTCCTTTGCGCAGTTGATTAGGCGAAGCAAGGACTGGTTTAGTCTCTCCTCACCATCAATAGTTTCTTGCATTTTTAAGATTAGTTTAGATTTCTCAACCCTTTATCTTTTGCAATTTGTTTTATTAGTAGTTGAAGAGCCATCATTGTTAAATCATTTGCGTTTGCAAGGTTAATAGTTTGTCCATTGAATGAATAGCGTAAGTCCCCGTGTGGTTACCAGTAGACCATATCATAAAACTGAGTTGTGTCCAACAAGAATAAGAACATTTGAGTTGCCTATATGCTCTTTTTGCAATCTTAGTGTACATGGTGTCTTTGTTCAAGGGAGGATTAGATATTTGGTGTTTTACCTTGGAATACTAATGGTTTTATCCAGTAAGTTGGAGTGGTCACAAAACTCACATCAACCGAATTGGCGATAGGAGGGCTTGTTCAAGTTCATTCGTGGAACTATCAATAAGTATGAGCTTTCAAAGGTTACATTTGAGATATGATAGATCTCTTCAAAAGTAAAAAATGCAAAATAGTGACAAGTCTCAAAAAATCCCAAAATATTGAAAAATTAGGAAGTCCAAAAAAAGAAAAGGTTTCTCAATAGATGGGCAACAATTTCGTAGTCATAAAGTTGATATTCTTTCAATTTGGTTTGATTTGAACAACTAGTTACATCCACAAGGTTTGTCGGAGTTTGTATCACCAAGACAATGTAGAATACATGTCACTATTGAGCATGAGGAGATGTTCTATTTGGTATTTCGCTTGAGGATGGAATTAGCATTGCAACAGAAAATTTCTTTTTTAGAAGTGCATAAACGGGTGGTACTTGTGAGATCAAAATCAGATTTTCATGCACACAAGGAAACTATCAAGGCACCAAATGTGGGAAGAAGCATATATGAAGGAGGTATTTGGTCCCGTCGGTGTAGCGCACACAATTTCTCACATTCAAAATCCACTTGTCCGACTTGCTTAGATACTATCAACCAAGTCAAGTATCAAATGGGATAGTATGAAGAGTCATCCGAAGAATGCAACGAAGACAATATTCAAAAACCAAGTTTGGCATCAAAGGAAGAGCATGTGGCAATGTCACCCAATGGTGAAGGAAACAAGCTACACAAAGAAAGCATGATTAAGCATAATGATCAAAGTATTCAAGTGTATGACAACTTTTCAAGCATCACACTAAGAGAACTTGTCGAAGACCTTCAATCAAGTGAAGCAGTGATAATTGATGATCATAATTCAGAAGTGATAAGTGAAGATCAATCTTTGGAAATGCTTGAGAATGAAGGACAATCATTGTCCTGAAAGAAGACCATCTAAGATTTGAAGTAGAAGGTTTATCACAACAAGGAGAAGGTAATCCTGATATGTCTCAAGAGAGGAAAATATTTCATGACTTGTTCATGCTACAAAAGGAGATTCTTGAGAACGAATTGCAAGAAATTTTAAGCGTCTTTGGAGAGGAAGACTATCACGTAGGCATGTTGAATAAAGAATTACAAGTTATCATAAATGAGTCTATGTATGAAGAACAATTCGAAGGGGCGTTGAAGGACGTCATCACTACTATGCTTTCAAGGGGTTGCCGAAAGATCTCATGGAAGAAGTACAAAAGGATTCATTACCAAAGATGTTTCAAGACAAACGAGTTGTTGTAAGGGGCATGATTCATCATCAGCTTCGACCTCCCGATACATTACCACTTGAGATTGTGTTCAAAGAAAAACTTGGAGAGATATTTGAAGATCAATCCATCAAAGAATCCCTGATTTTTGAAGACATGCTTACAAAGTTACATAAGGATGTATGGTTTGTACTACACAAGGATAAAGAAGTGGAGGGATTGATCCTGCCTATCTCACTCACGAGTATGATGCTAATCCAAGAGGGAGGATACACCATCAACTTCAGCCTCCTGAAACTATGGATGATCAACAACAATCCCCATTCAAAGATGACACACACCAGGTTGTTTCTTTCCTTGCTTCTAACTTTGAAAGTATAATTTTGATTATTGAGATTTAAGAAAAACAACTTGTATTTGGATTGATCATGGACTAAATGAATTGCCTTAGCTATTGATTTTACGTGATGTATTTTCTGAATTTCAATTTGAGGTGATTAAAGCTTTTCTCAGAAGAATACAAGGATAAGCTTGCAAGATTAAGAACTATTACCAATGCCTTGTTATTACAGAACAGTTTGAGAAACCATGTTAGGTCATGTGTATATATCGGCCTTTTGAGTGTTGTTCATTTAAGTTTTTCTGCATAGTTAGAGAAGGTCTGTCTTGAACCATTTGACTCAAGAGGTTGGGGTAGGTTTTCTTTCTGTTGGTTTTAGTTTAGTTGTTTTGGGGAGCCTAGTGGTTAGTTTGCCTTAGTCATTCGACTTAAGATTGTGAAGATGCTCAGTTTTAGTTTTAGTTTTACTTTGCTTTTTGTTTAGTTGTTTGCTTTCTTTTCATTGTTTTAGTTTACTTTGCTTTAGAGAGTCAGGTTGTAGATCCGCCTTGAGTCGCTTGAACCAAGAAGTTTAGTGGTTTAGTTGTTTAGTTTGGGTATTCCTGCTTTGTTTAGTTTAGTTTTGTGGGATCCCAATTTGTGAGAAAGGCCATGTGTTCATAAAACACACTTTGGCATATTCTCGACATATTTATTTGGTTTATTTCGTGGATATCTCTCTGTGAAGTTCTCATGAATTGGAGGTTGATTCCTACTAGCCTCATCATTTGACTAGGATTTGTCCTCAATTTGGAATGGAGTCCTGATGTGTTTTGAATACGCAAGTCTTTCTTTTACTATATCTTTCACACATAATTAATCGCTCTGAGCCATTGGAGTTTCTTAATGAAAAGTTGTAATTGGTGAAAATTCTTAACTCCTTTAGCACCACTGTAATTCTCAAACCCATTGTGAGCTTTATTGCTTAAGAGCCAAATGAAAAATTTGAAAAAATGGTGAAAAAGCAGCATTGAAAGAGAGAAAAATGAAAAGCAAAGAAATATCATGAAATATTTGGCTTTTGGGTGTGCGAACATCTCTACAGGTGTTCAAAAGAGTAATTCACCAGAAGTAGAGCAATCTCCTTGAGATTACAACGATAACCTCGTTGGGGCTATGGACGCCTAACTGGCAGTGAGGCTTTATCTAGGATGCTTTTGACGTATGGATATCTTATGTAGCCAACTGCAATGGATCTTAAGAAGTTTTCAGTGGTCTTGTTGAGTGAAAATGAATACATTTGTACACACGTAGGTAATCGAAGACGAAGGCTCTTAGCTCGATTTGTGGTTTCTTCCATTTTGAGTATATTTCCTAGTTGTTTGATAGGTGGAAAAGGGGTTGATTGAAGATTCTATGTTCCAAATAAGTTTTATCCTTGAAATGTTCAAGAACATTTTTTTAATGTTGTGAGGTTTTCACACCATCACTCCATTGCTAATGGGGATCCCCTCTTTTGCTTGGTTAGCGAGTAGTTTGTTAGTTTTGGCTGTAGCTTGGCAACATTTCAAGGTCTTGAGAGAGTCATGAAGGATTTAGAAGTCGAAGTCTTCGGCAAGACTGGGATACAAGTTGTCTTGGATGTGAGTCAAAACCTTATAGGCAAAATGAAGGTAACATTGCTAAACAAGATGAATGCTTGGGTAGAGAGCTTGTAAGGATGAAGTTTATTTTCTGTTGGGAAGTTGACAAACAAAACTTGGCAAGCATAAATTGAAACCAAACCTGGAACCAATTTGCAATATTAATCCAAGGGTAAAGGCTAAAACAAGTCACAAGGTTGAAAATCTGATTAAACACTTTGCATTTTTGCTAGAAGGCCAAACTTGAAAGAGCCCAAGGAGGTGGTATATTCTGCCTTATATTAGCTTTGAGCCCAACTCCCTCTATTTTCCGCCTAAGGTCAAGCTTGACATGAAGCCCAATTATATCCAAATTTTTGTTGAGTTTCATTCCTAGCATACTAAAGGTTCAAAACTTGAAAATTTGTCCAAGTGTGTTTCAACCTAGGTTGGAACAAAATCTCAATACCTTGACAATTACTGCCTAATTAATGCAAGGAAATCTTGAAATAAATGACAAAATATGGGTGTGTATGGAATTGCTAGCTTTGATAGAATTACCATGCCTCATATCAAACTTTGAAATAAGTTGAAGCCAAAATTAATCAAGTGAAATCTGGAAACAATGTGGTCAAGTGCAAAGGGCTCAACATTTTTTTTAGGAAAGTCTCAATATAAAGTTCCAAGGAGAGGTCAGAATTTGACCTTCCTATCGCAAGGAGAGGTCGGAATTTGACCCTCTCTTGGAATGAAATTCCAAGTGTCCACTTTTCTGCCATGGTTTTGGAACAAAATTCCAAGCAATGCCTAATTTTTGCCCTATCATTTGGAAATAATTTCCAAGGGCAACCAAAATTCTGCCCAAGAGGTTTGATTAAATTTTCAAGACTATGTTAATTTCCACTATGTTGTGAGGTTTTCACACCATCGTCCCATTGCAAATGGGGACCCCCTTTTTTTAAAAGTGAAAAACCAAAAAAAAATCGAAAAATCAGAGTATCAAAAGAAAAGGTTTCTCAATGGGCGGGCAATATTCTTGTGATCGTCAAGTTGATATTCTTCCAATTTGGTTTTATTTGAATGACCGGTTACATCCACAAGGTTTAAAGGACTTTGCATCACCAAGGTAGTGTCGAATGCATGACACCACCGAGCATGAGGAGATGCATTGTTTGGTATTTCTTTTGAGGATGGAATTAGCATTGCAGTAGAAAATTTCTTTTATCAGATGTGCATAAACCAATGGTACTTGTCAAATCAAAACCAGAATTTCATGCATAGAAGGAAAGGATGAAGAAGGCAGCAAGTTTGGAAAGAAACAAATATGAAGAAGGTACTTGTCGTCGTTGTTGGTGTAGTGTACACAACACATCACATTTAGAATCTACTTGTCCATCTTGTCAAGATATTATCAACCTAGTCAATTTCCAAATGGGGTGGCACAAGGAATCATCAAAGGAAGTGGTCGAGCTTGACAACCAAGGCGATCAAGAGGTAGATGAACTTGCATACATTATATCTCAAAAGGAAGGTGTCGAAAAGACAATCAAGGAGGCAATTGGATTTATCCAAGAAAGGAAAGGATAGCAAGTGAAGATAAACATTTAGAAACGCTTAAGGGTGAAGAACTACAAGAAGATTGTTATAAGTTAGAAGAAGAAGAAATCCTTGGTGAACTTTTGTTCATGCTACAAGAGGAGATTCTTGAGGATGAATTGCAAGAAATCTCAAGCATCCTTGGAGAGGAAGATAGTCAAGTGGAAGTGCTAAACAAGGAATTACAAGATATCACAAACAAATCCAAATATGAAGAACAATTTGACAAGGGACTACAAGACATCATCACAACACTTTTTTCTTGGGGGGTGCTGAAGGATGTCATGGAAGAAGTGTGAATGGAGTCATTGCCAAAGATGTTCAAGATAGACAAGTTATTGCGAGTGACATGATTCATCATCAACTTTGACCTCCTGAGACATTGCTACTTGAGATGCTATTCGATGGTCAATTCATGAAGATATTTGAAGGTCCAATTAGTGAGTCCATGGTTTCTGAAGACACCATGCTTGATGAGTATAAACATGAAGAATTGAAAGATGTCCCTAAAGAAGAATCAATGGGCAATCTTATGTTAGATGGTGAGGCTTCAAGTGTCTTTGGTGAGGATATGCAAGAATATGAACAATTCCTCTCATGGGAGAAGAGAATATAGAACAATTCAGGGGGGTGCTACAATTTGATATTGCACTTGATGGAAAACTTGAAGAAATGTTTTAAGGTCATCTCATCAAGGAATCCTTGATTTTCGAGGATATGTTGAAAGAGATTCACAAGGATGCATGGTTAGTGTTACACAAGGACAAGCCGCCAAAAGCAATATTCCATGGACCCGAATTCACGATTGATCCTGCTTTGATCACTCACGAGTTCAATGTTGGTGCCGGTGGAATGATTTACCATCAACTTCAACCTCCTGAAACTGTGGAGGATCAACGGGGATATGAACAAAAGTTTCCCCGCAAACCGCACTAGGTTGTTTCTTTCCCCGCTCTTAATTGTGAAAGTTATTATTTTGCTTATGATGATTTAGGAAAGACAACTTGCATTTGGATTGACCATGGCCCATATGAATTGCCTCAACTGCTGCTTGTACACGATAAATTTCCTGAATTTGAAATGGAGGTAGTAATTTTCTTTTCGGAGTACAAGGATGAATTTGCACAATTGATAACCATCACTGAAGCCTTGTTGTTCTTGAACATTTTCGAGAAACCATGTGAGATCATGTATATATTTGAGTCTTTTGAGTATTGTCCTCTTAAGTCTTTTATACATAGTAGAGTAGGTTTGTCTTGAACTATTTGGTTTAAGGTTAGAATATGTTTCCTTTTGGTCAGTTAGTTTAGTTGTCTTAAGAGCCAGGAAGTTAGTTTGCCTTGAGTCATTTGACTTAAGATCTTTAGTGGATCCTGTCGTAGTAGTAAAAGTCTTTAGTTTAGTTTTCTTAGTTGTTGTAGGTTCACCTTGAGTCATTTGACCCAAGTAGTCTAGTAGTTTAGTTGCTTAGTGGCTTAGTTTGCTTTAGTTTTGGTATTCCTACTTTGAGTAGTCTAGTTTAGAGGGATCCCAATTTGTGAGAAAGGTGATGTATCATACAACACACTTTGGTGTTATCTAGATAGATTTGTTCGGTTTATTTCTTGGATATCTCTTTGTGAGGTTCTCATGAATTGGATGATTGTTCCTAATAACCACATCATGCGAAAAGGATTTGTCCTAAATTTGGAACGAAGTCATGCATTGTGTTTTGAGTACCCGAGTCTTTTGATTACAACATTTTACTAACACTCAATTGCTCCGAGTCCTTAGAGGTTTCCGAGGAAAGGCTGTAGTTAGTGAAAAATCTTAAATCTGCTTCCGCGCCACTGTAATTCTCAGCTCGACCAAATTATAATTTGAAAAAAAAAGAGTAATATCAAAAGAAAGGAAGTTCATGATGGGAAAGTGAGTTAGTTTGGGTAGTGGGCATGCTCCCCATTGATCCCAGATTCGGCTCCCGGATTTTGATGTTCAAAAGATGAAAAGGAAAGAAAGAGAAAATGAAGTGAAATATTTGGTTTAGGGTATTGAGAATTACAACGATAACCTCGTCGGGGCTATGGACGCTTGGTTGGTAGCGAGGCTCTATCCAAGATGCTTTTGAAGTATGGATGTCATAGCAGCCAACTACAATGGATCTTAGGAGATTTTCAATGTTCTTGTTGAGTAGGGAATGAACACACTTGCACACGCATGAGTAATCAAGGATGAAGGCTCTTAGCTCAATTCGTGGTTTCTTCCATCTTGAGTGCATTTCCTAGTCATTTGATAGGTGAAAGAGGAATGGATCATAGGTTCTAAGTTCCAATCTAGTTATATCCTTGAAATGTTCAACAACATTTCTTTGGGTGGGTGCTAGATGTTGTGAGGTTTTCACACCATCACCCCATTGCAAATGGGGACCCCCTTTTTTTGCCTTGGTAGCCAGTGGTTGTCCTAGGTAGTTTTAGTTCAGTGGTAATTTTTAAGTCTTTGAGTTTTGGAGATGAGTTTGAGCAACTTTGGCTTGCTAGAGAGTCAAGTCAATTAGGGATATGAGTGAGAGCTAGGCCAAGCTAGTCAAGGAGATTGAATTGAAGTCGAGAGATTTGTGATGAAATGAATTAGAATCCTTTGAAAATCCTTGTTCAAATATCAAATTTATCTTGGAAAGTCAAGAAAAGCTGTGGGAGATAACACCGATGGAGGCGTGCTGATTCCTGAAATTTGACTGAGTTTGGAATAATTTAAGAATCTCCCAAAATCTAAAATCTCCATTATAACTCTTATGAATTTGAAACCACTCTCAAACATCCTGACAATATTTATATAAAATATAACTTAAAGTATAAGAAATTAATTCTTATGCTTAAATGTTATATTTTATATAAATCCTCCACCCTCCAAGCATAAAAAATGAATTAACACTTTTTTTTTTTAGAAAAACCAAACTTGGGCTCCGTGATCAACACTTGCACAATCACTCGAAAACCTTGCACAATCGCTTAAAAACAGTGCACAATCGTTAAAATTCCTTGCACAATCGGTAAAAAATCGTCTACAATCATTAAAATTCAGTGCACAATCGCTCTAAAATGGTGCACAATCACTCAAAAACAGTGCACAAATGCTCAAATCCTATGCACAAACAGAAGAAAAGCTTGTCCTATGTTTAACATATAGGCCTAGTGTGATGCAAAATCCAAGTTGGCCATGAGGTGAGAAATGAAGTGACTTGTCCCTTCAATTAATTTATCAACAGCCACGATGGAAGGAAGTACAATTTTTTGAAATCAAATGTTTTAGTAAAATGCATCAGGTCGGCCCCTTTCTCCAATAGACATGTTCTTTTGAGTTTGAATGCCTGCATATGAAAGGTAAGTGTCTTCATTTCAAAATGCAAGCGTAATTCAAATAATAATCAGAGTAGGGCTAGTCATTAAAGTGCGAAAATCAGAGAGGGGAATATAAAATCAGAACATCAAACTTTGGAAAATTTAGAATCCTGCTAACGCATTGAAATTAATAAGGTTGGAAATCTAAAATTCAAAATCAGGAATTGAAAATTGTTTTGCCAATGCAACCTCAAAATGAAGTTGAAATCATGCAATCTTTTAGTATCAGAATATCTTGATTTTGTTTACATTTGCCATTTTTAAAAACTTAACATGAGTGTTTTCATGTTTTGCAAGGGAATGAAGATGGAGATGTTCAAGGACAAGAAAATGCAAAGTACAAGCGTTTAAGATTTCAACAATGCAAGTACAAATGGATGACAAAAAGGAGGATGGAAAAGCGGGACAGTTTGTGTGCAAGGGTAATGTTCAAGGATGAGCATTTCATGGTTCCAACACCAACGGTTTGAAATCATCTGCAATACAAGTCACCAATGATCCCAGCCTTGTGGCAAGGTGAAAGAAAATAAAGTGCAAAGGAAATGGGAACTACAAAGCAACATGAAGGAAGACATCTTTGATATGATGATCAAAATTACATATTCAAATTTGTTGAAATCTCAACCAAGGGTGATGATCGGATTGCAAATATACACACCTCTTAGATTGGGGAAGTCAAGATACCAATCAAGTTCAAGTTCAAGTCACTAAGAACAAGTGCAAGATCAAGGTCAAGGCATCAAGTTTTCGAGTACAAGCAAGTTCAAGCCATTTTCAACGAGAAGATTTTCAAAAGGTGGAGAAGTGGAATTAAAACAAAGATTGCAAGATAAGAATGCTGATGTGGCGCCTATCCATTTCCAACCAATCAGAAAATTTAAGTTTGCATGTGTCCAAAAACATTCAATCACATCATGCCAAGTGTACATGTGGAATCCACATAAGGCTTCTACCTAACCTATTTTTTAATTGGTCAATCAAGGCATTGTAATTTTCTCATTGTCCCACAAGGTGTTGCTTCTATGTAATTGGATGAGCATTTCATGCTTGTGGCTAGTAGCTAGATTAGGGAATTGTTGGAGAAATCTCGGCCCTTGATCTCAAATCAATCTTGGCCCTTCATTGTAATTGAATAACTATAAAAGGCCAAGGCCTTCTCATTTGCAATTCATTAGATTAGAATAAAATTAGAGGTAGAGTAGAGTAGGAGAGACTTGGAGAAATTGTTGCCATGATGCTATCAAAGTAATTGCTAATTCATTGTTGATCTTCATGGTGGATTACTTGTGTTGCTTTGGAGTATTGCATGGTTTCTATATTTCCTCACTTAGATTATTATTTCATTTCATGTTGGTTAGAAATAGTGTTTAGTTGAATGGAAGATATTTTGGATACATCTTTGATGAACTCACTTAGATCAAACCGCAAGCTGGTTGCTGATTGTAAGTATGCCTTGCGTGGTCGAATGACATATTTATGAGTTTTACTTTGATTATTGCTTGCACATTGATACGCATCGATGGATGGTCAACAATCAACATAAAGGTTCGATTTATATTGAATTTACTTAATGTCCTTGAGGTCGGCTGGTAGTCATGAAGGTTGGTGATTGTTCATGAGATGTTGAGAGTATATATATAAAGGTGGTTAGCTGAACATTCAAACACAATTTGAACTTCAATTACAAGAGGAGTAGATCAAAATAGAGGAAGAAGCTAGAATAGTCAAGCCATTTGGGTGAAGAAATCGATATTCATTGAAGTCTAAAATCAAATTACATACACAACCCACTCTTCCTACATAGTTCGAATTGGGATTTTATCACCAGGAGGAGTGCGAATTCAGCAAATCAAGTACAATTCAAGAGCGATTTCCAGAATTTCCAGATTTTAAAATTGATCATTGCTAGCATTCAAATCGTGTTTCACATGCACCTTGTTCATTCAATCTCAGTTTTAGATGTTATATTATTATGATTTAAAGTAAATTTTTACAAGGGGTTATTAATTTCCAGCTTCATACAGGGGCAATGTCTGGAGCACGAATCGGATCCAACTCAAGCAAGCAAGATGGCAGGGGGATGATCATTTCACGTGCAAAGGGTGATGTTCAAGATTGAGCATTTCATGATTACAACAACATGGGAGCATTGCCATGTTAGTGAGAAGGTTTAGAGTTGGAAAGCAAAATGAAAGTGCAAGTGCAATGAAAAGGATTATGAGATGCGATGATCAAACTGCAAAGTACATCTCAAAAAGAATGAGGAAATCAAGATGCAAGTTAGATTCAAGTTCAAGTCATCAAGATGGAATTCAAAGAGCGAGTTGTACAAGGAAAATGAACAAGTCTACGAATGGAGAAGCTTATCACCATCTTGAATTTTTTTCGGAAACCCAAGATCAATTAGAATGATCCATCTACATGAAGGACCTCATCTCTTCTACAAGATTAAGGCGAGATACAAGTTTCAAGTAATTCAAGATGAAGAACGTCAAAGTATGGAGAGAATTCATGAAGATGAAGCAATTTGGGAATATGTGCCATCACAATTAATTGAAGGCTTGATAATGGTGAGTATCAAGAGATCTCTTCATTATGATGAATTGATGAAGTTTACAAGATAAACATGCTGAGGTGGCGCCTACTCATCTTCAACCAATCAGAGGATTCCAATCTCACGTGTCCAAGATCATTCAATCAAGTTATTCCAAGTGTACATCTAGGATTTATTTAATGTCTCCATCTAACAAATTTTCTCATCGGTCAATTTTCAAGTGGATGTGTATCTTAAAGCAATGTATTAATTGGATAGCATTGAATGATTGGAAGTAGTAGTTAGGGAAAACCTTAATTAGGGTTGTGTTTGCATAATCTTGACCATTGATTCCAAATCAGTCAGAGCCGTTCATTGTACTTGGAGCAACTATTTAAGGGCTGCTCAAATCATTTGTAAGGGGAGAGACTTGGAGAAATTGTTGCTATAATATTGCCAAAATTATGCTGAATTCATTGTTGTTATCATGGTGGATTACTTGTGTTATTTTAGAGTATTGCATGGTTTCTACATTTCCTCACTTAGAGTAGGATTTTTTTATGCTAAGCAGAAGTAGTTAAGTAAATGAAATGAAGATATTGTTGTTGGTGAATTATGGTGAAATTTATGTTCATACCTTTGGGTACTTGTTGATTGCAAGTAATAGTGTAAGGCTGGTCTGAACTTATTACAAGCACTTAAACTTCAATTGGAAATGTTCATTTGGATCGCACCATCATTGGGTATTTGAAGGAGCGTTGACAATATGAAAATCGTCCACACATCCTTAGAAGATAGCACCCTTTGTGTAGTTGATTAGGCGAAGCAAGGACTAGTTTAGTTTCACCTCACCATCAATAGTTTCTTGCATTGTTAGGATTAGTTTAGATTTCTCAATCCTTTATCTTTTTGCAAGTTGTTTTATTAGAAGTAGTTGAAGAGCCATCATTTCTAAATCATTCACATTTGCAAGGTTGATAGTTTGTCCATTGAATGAATAGTGTAAGTCCTCGTGTGGTTAACACCAAACCACATCATAAAACTTAGCTGCGTCCAACAAGAATAGGAACCGTGGTGTCTCCTCTATGATCTATATGCAATCTTAGCATACGTGGTGTCTTTGTACAAGAGAGGATTAGATATTTGGTGTTTCACCTTGGAATACTAAGTGTTTTATCCTGCATGTTGGAGTGGTCACAAAACTCACATCAACATGCTACTTCATCCCAAATAAGGTATGTAGAAACTCCTCAATTGGGTTTTCCAATCAGTCCCTTTGGGCTGCGACATCCCAATTCAGAGCCACTCCTCGGATCTGGCTCTACACCCAACCCAAGCTCAAAACTATAATAAAGATGGAATGACACAATGAAATGAGATTCCAAGACACACTAATCCATTTGACTACATTCATACAATTGATTCCTTCCAAGTGTACAGATCCACATTCATCCCATATTGAATCTCATGTGTTATGCCATTATTTACACATACATAATCAAAATTACATGAACCCTTATTACAATATAAAATTCATAACCAATTCACTCACAAAATCATCCAATCGACAAGATTACCCAAAACTGGGTGTAGTCAATCCTCCCAAGACAAAAATTATAAAAAAAATTGAACTTCACGGATACAAAATTTGAAGAAACTTATTGATTCCGAATACAACCCCATCACAAAATGCGTTCATTTCATCCATTCATTCACCCAAATGAATTCCAACATCATAACACTCTAAAACCCCTCATTTCTCATAAAATACATGGAAAACAACCAAAACTCCATCGAATCTCTTCAAATGAGTCTACAATGTAATGAAATTCATAAAACAATACTAATCCAACCATTTCAAAACCATTCAATCGAATCTAAAATGTTATGGAGAGAAATCAAAGAACTTACCTCTCACAAGCAAATTCCAAGAAAAAGCAAGAAGTTGTGAAATACTCCTAATGCATCAAGATTTTGAAGATGAGTAGTTTTCAACAAGAGGAATTCACCATGCAAATACCCACAAAATAATTTCTTCTCCAAATCTCTTCACAAGTCAAATTTGAATTACTCCAAGAGGGTTTTGGAGAAAAACTCGTGAATTTTTTTTTAGGAAAACAAAACCAATTAAAAATAAGAATGGACTTTTTCATTATATCAAAAATGGCTTGTTTTAAAAACAATAAAATATAATAGTATAATATTGACCCATGACACCGACAATAAAATAAATATATTATTTTACTCATGCACCGACCGAACACTATTACGGACAGCTAGAATGCCCAAACAAAACGCACTGGTCTCATCGCATTATGCAAGGCTAGCCGAAGGTTACCACGTGATAACCGGGCGGGTAGACATAGGTAACTGACGATTGTCGCCCGAGAGTAGGAATGACAATTGGGCTTAAGAACATGATTGGCCATATGATTACTCCAAATGTTAACCACCGTTGAGGATATGATAGGCATGCTCAGACCTGTGAAGCTAGGTGGAGTCAATGCTTGATACCTGACATCACTCAAACGCCACATGTCAAGTATACCAGATCATTTATACATAAGTAGTCGAAGCACATACATCATCATCAACTAATAGCAATCGGTGATTAGCAGCGTAATCATTCCATAAATGTTACGACACCGCCCCTTCTCACATAAAATCATCATCTATCTAATTGTCAAATGTCATTGATTAACATTAAATATCATTAACATCATTAATCATTAGTAATCATCATTTAAACACCACATAAATAATCTCATCTAAGCTATAATGCTAAACATTGTCAATCATCATCAAATTGTACAATATATCAATAACACCATTAACTAACATTAATATCATTTAATCTTTATTAACGAATTCATGATAAATCGCCGAAATAGGTTACTAACAACACATGATCAACACAACATAACACATTGAATCACAGGCACAATACCTCACTCATTATGAAATCATCAGCAATGCCATAAGGCCATAATACCATCTATGCATGCAATAGTAACCAGACATCATTGTAGAGTTATTATACACATATATAGCCATCATTGGAATCACAAGTAAAATCCACTATCTACACTAGTAGTGGCATCACATAGACAGAAGAATATAACCGTAGCCAACACATTCCAAGAATGCTAACACCAAGGAATAAACCTGTGAGCAGTCATATGGTAACCATACACCAAGTCTATCTTGGATCATAACAAACAACATGCTAATACAACCACACAATCCATATCATCAAAGGGGCATCATCTCATTATGAACCAACATGATCAAACAGCATATATCCGTCCTACATACAATGAGCAGACACAAAATTGCATACGGCAATAGTGTAGCATCCAAAACCAGATCAGGGCATACAAAGATCCACATCTAGAAGGACACAATGCAGAAAGAAGACGGGAGGGGCACTACATGCCACTTTTCTACCTATTTCTTGTATTTGGATTAACAAAATCTGATAAAATATAGTCAAGAAGTTTTCATTTAGTAAATGAATGAGATTTTAATAATTATTATTTGATTTATTCAAAGTAATATACTATATTACTTCATAAAATAAACTGATTGTTACAAAAAGTAAACTTCAAAAGTCAATATTAATGGCAGTAGTTTTTTTGTTTTTGCTACCCAGAAGCCATTACAATGCATACAAGCAGCTTTAAACTTTAGATTTCTTGGTAAAAGGTTTGGATGCTGCTCAAAGAAATCGATGCTTATGATTTTCCTCTTCTGGGTATGAGTCTGCCTTTGTACAATGTTAAGTTGTCATGGTACTAACTTTCTGGAGCTGATGAATACTAAGATGCTGATTATCTTTTATTTGGCTTTGTTACTTAGTGAACTTAAGTCGGGTCAAATCAGAAGAAAAGATAATCGTGGGCTTCAAAAAGGCCTCAAATTCCAATGCCCAGGTTTGACATCATAACATGATCAGAAGCTAATAAATAATTAAAATTCTAAAAGGAGTTGGAAAATATTAAGCTTGAGATAATTGTGTATATCTCAGTGTTTTGTTCGATTATTTATTTTTTCTTTTGCGGATGTCAAACGTCAGAACTTAAATTATGGAGAACTTATTCATTCTTTGCTACAGTGTCTGCCTCGTTGATCTGTTTGAGCATTTTTGAAAGCTTAGTCTGCAATTAGCCAACTTCTTTTGGTAACTTCCAATGATGATATCTTTAAATAACTGTCAAACTATTGGCTCTACCAGGAAGGAAAGAAACAACTTTCTTTGATGTCCATAATTATCAAATTGGTATAATGTGACTGCAAAGCAAAACTAGTTAAGATACCATGAGCAAGGGATCCACCTAAAAATTTTAAAAATGAAGATACGTGTTTATAAGATCAAGAGAACTATTTTTACCAAAAAGACAGAATCAGTTTTTCCCAAAACATAGAGCTATCAAATAATGACAGAAAACAATTCAATTGACAAAAAAACCTAGAAGCTACAAAAATTCAATAAAGGCACCTATTAATCTTCATAATATTGGAAGTCGAGCATCATTGTATGGCATGGTGAGATAGCTAGACTGGAGTACTAGATCCAAGCTGCTTTCATACAAACTGATACACAGCCTTCAGTTTCATTACTGCTAACAACACTTTTAACTAACTTTTTCACAGACCAAACATAACCTTTAACGTTCATGGTTATGAGCATTGCACAGCCAAGTTATTTAAATATATAAAGGCACACCTTATGGTTACACAAATACTCTATCCGTCTCGCCCTTCCAGCTTCCCTCCCTCCTCTGTCTGGCTTTGTTCAATTACACAAAAATAAGCACACACACACACACAAGCATGCTTACATGAGAATGGTCACACAAGCTAGAGAGTCTTGTTAAGAATATCCCCTAATTTATTTTTTTGACACTGTCTTTTTAACATTCAAAAGTAGGTAAATTATCTCAAAAATGGGGGTATTAATCTCAGCTCCATGGGCTATTTAATTGAGTTTTGCTACATGGTATAGCAATTTTGTTTTTGATTTCATGGGACCTTTTTGCTTGGTTGTTGCTCCTGGTTGAGATTTGGCAAAGAGAATCATTGACAACCTGGGCGAGAAATCTACTCTCACTTTATTTGCAAGGCATTTGAACAAAGATTTTCTTTTCCATGCCTCAGTGACATGGAACGACACCTTTACTTTGTAAAATCTGTTTGTGATTGCCTGAAGAAGGACTCCATGTTGTATAAACACGCTCAGACTAGAGATGCCATTACACATGTTTATTATTATTTTTATTGGTAAATTCACCTTAAGGAGTATTGTTCAGCTTGGATACCATGACTGAGAGCTGTCTCTTTCGTCAAATTTACCTAGGATATGTCAGGCCTCATCCATTGGTGTATGCCAGACCCATTTGTTTTTAGGATGGGTACAACCGGTTTACAAGATATCAACACCTCCGTCCTTAAGTAGCCAAATGAATACCTACACTGAGAGTCTCCTTCGGCTATGCTTTCATGACTAGGGCTATCCATTTTGTCAAAGTTACCGAGGGATCAAACATGGTCCTTACTGTACCACTGTGGATTTGTACCTTGGTGGATGGTGTGATTAGGGTACAACCCTTTGGTTCAGACCCAAACATGGATTTCGTAGTTTACTACATTTTAAAATTCAAACATTTGAATATATTAGCATGTAAGATGTCTTCTAGAGCTTTGAAGTCAGGCCTTCAACATGAAAGCCCCAGTGTTATGCCACTCAATCTCATCCCATTTGACATATATGGTAATCTTGTTTCAGTTTAGAGTATGGCCATTTTCACATTAGAGATTCCTCATTGTACTCAGCATGCTCTACACAATCCATTTAACGACCAACTCTCGTTCAAGCCACAACAAATACTTATTATACTATATACTATACATATGGCACTTAAAATGCTAGTTATGAAAAGATGTATAAGACTATTAAGAAGTAAAATAGAAAAATTGCAAATGCTGAATACTAAATAGTAAATACTTGAACATTGAACAATGAACATTGAAGTTTTGAATATCGAGTTAATAATTAGAAATCAGAATACTCAATACTAAATAAAACTTTAAATTGCCGAATCGACAAATGGAAGATTTCCATATAAAAAATATCATAAAGACGATTACAATGAGTAGCATGATATCAAAACAAGTACAAAATGTCAAAATGTAGTGAAGGGAGTCCTCTAATCATCCCTCGGGAGGTTGGGACTCAAGGAAAACTCCTCATCACTAGAACTACTAGACTTCTCAAGGTCAAGATCCGCCAAAGGAACACCAACCAGCCCTATATCTGAAGCTGCTGCATCCTCATCCTCATCCTCATCAATCTGTGATGACTCCTCTGGCTCTACATAGGGCTTGAATAGAACCAAAAAAGAAATTAAAAAATGTTTTTATTTTAAAACTCATGGCAAAAAGTGTTCACCGATGGGGGACGCCTAGACGTCCTCGGGATGCTTGAGGGATGCTCAGGCATCTCCCTCGACATCTCGGGGCGCCGAGACGTCCCTGCATCCCGACAGTGATCAACGACTGACAAGCGGTGCAATTGGGGACTTGGGGACGACGTCCCCACGTTCTGGGGATGTCCTTGTTCGGGGAATGCCTAGGGTTTAGGGGGGATGCGTCCCTGTATAACACTGGTTTTTTACTTAAAGAGCTCAAGGCTTATTATGTTAAACTTTTCGGCTCAGGATTGCGTATGTCACACAAGGGGCGTACGGACAAGCAACTTTACAAGGCCATTGCATCAACAGAGGTGGCAAAGATACTAGCCATCTGAATTACATAGATTAATCAAACTTTTTATTGGCATTGGATTGTTTGGATAGCAGTGTCTGTGTGACATTGCCAATCCTTGGAGGACCGTTAGGCAGGATATTGCTGATAGTGTCTATCTTATTTAGCTTTAAAATACATTTTCCTCATTACATGGTTGACATTGACCTTAATTTTTGTCCTTATTTTGACTAGTCTCTATTTTCATTTTTTTTTACATGGCATTCCCCTCCCCTTCATATTTTGCAAAATTTGTCATTCTGCAAGCTAGGTAAACATTGTTTTTTCTCACTTGCATACATAAATATGTAAGCAATCTAGTCTAATCTTATGGGAGGTGAGAAGGTTCTTCCCTGCAATCATCACGGTCAACAACTGGACTGTCACAATTTTTGCTGGATTCTGAGTAGCGTTGGATTGTGATCAATTAGGGATTCTTTTTTTGAACATATCATCTTCCAAGTTCAGTTGGTGGTGTATTTGAGTTAAGCTTCTCTTGTAGTCTGTGCTTGAATAATGCTTATTGCAAGGTTGAGCATAACAATTTGTGAGTGAAATTCTTTGTTTCATTTAAATTCATCATATGTTACTTAATGGGAGAAGAGCAGTGTCAATCGATGAGAAGGATTATAGGGGAAATCTCTTCCCAAAATAATGAGAAAAAGCTAATTTTTGAGCCTATCTTTGTTATCAATTAAATTTATACCTTATGTGCAACACAAAATGGAACAATGTGTAAGAATAAACCTTTTCTTTGATTTAGAAGGGGAAGTGATCTTGTCAATTAAAACAAAATGAGACCCTAGAACCTAAAGATACAACCTTTAGCTTCCTATGATATGTACAAGTTAAATGTTGGGGTTTTGAATGCACATTCCAAACAAACTAAAGAAATTGCCCATCTTTTTCATTCTTGAGTAAGGGTACAAGGCTTATCAACACTTCCACTTGGGATGAGAGATTTTCATATCTTTTCTTGAATGTAAACATTTGCAATAACTAGCGAATGCTCACAATCTCCAACTAAAAGTAGAGATTAAATAGTGTGAGTACAACAAAAGAAATGGGACAAACTCATTTCAATAAAACAATTAGAGGAACCTGTCACTGAAATACGGGTTCAAATAGTAGGACTAATTCAGTTTGCGACATAGTCCCGGTGATGTCCAAAGATGGTATCACTCATGGATCCGGAATCAAGATGTTGCTTTGATGCTTACCTTGAAAAATCTCAAAAAATATGTTGGACTAATTCGCTAATTGCTGACTATGTCAATAATTGACAGCATCCCAGTCACTTTTTCAAGATCTAAATCTTGTCTTAGTCCACACTCAAGAGTTGAAAGATTTCGCTCCTAGATATAGAAACCTGCACACAAATGGGAGAAAAATGTTGTTTGTGTCGTGTAGGACTTGCCTAAGTGAAGCCCTTGGAGGATTCAACCTTCCCTACAACAATAATGTCTGAAATAAACCTTGAATCTGAAATAAAGAATGCTGAATCACAATGATATGCCTTCTCCAATGAATTCTCCTTGTCTTGAAGCCTTCACGAAAGGTTGATAATGCTAGGAAGGGAGCTCATGTATGTCTTCACTCATGGAGGAAACATATGAACTTGATCATGGATGCCATCTTCAATGGTTGAAGCCTTCAATGCTAGATCTCCTCCATTGCCTTGAAATGACTGAAATACTTGCTCAATGAGAGTGAATTGTGAATTTGTGATGATCAAATGAGAAGTCGAGGCCATAGTGAACCTCATGAAATGTGTCTTCGAAGCAGACTGACATGGATAATGTTTTCCTACTCACCGTTTTCTGATCGTTAACATATTCAAAATTGGGCCCTTTTTGGTTGGACACTGGTGCCTCTCGTAGTCCACTGGGACTAGGGCGTTAGGTTCCGTAGTCTAGTCTTGGAGGGATGGAAATAGGCTGGGGGAGCCAAAAAGCCATTATGCTTGCAAAATCAGGCTTTGGGTTGAGCAATATCAGTCAGATCAAGGGGCATGGAAATAGGAGCACCAAAATGAGGATTGAGCGAGCATGCAATTGTATGAGGATACAATTTCTGACACACCGCTTACACATATTTATTTGATTTTTTCTAACAACACAACATCAGTCAGATCAGGAGGCATGGAAATAGGAGCACCAAAATGAGGATTGAGCGAGCGTGCAATTGTATGAGGATACAATTTGCGACACCACACACATTTATTTGATTTTTTCTAACAACATACTTTCTAATGGAAATTTACCAATGTATTACTACTTATTGGGGGCACCTAATATGCAAATTTGATGCCTTGATGATCCTCATGATGCTTTACAACATGTAAAATGATGCTTTATTAGTCTTGATGATTCTTTGCACAATCTTGCTCATACACTAGACTACAAAACATAGTTTGTAGACTCTAAAAAAACTTTCCAAGCCCAAAAGTTTCGGTTGGGCAAAAATTCAACAACTTCAAAAATTGTTTTAAATTTCTTTGAAAACACATTGTTTTTGCAAAACTCAATGACAAATGTCTCCAATGAGTCCTTATATGTGTACAAAAATGTTTCCTATTAAATTTGATTCATTTGAATACAAATTTAAAGCACGATTGCATCATGATGTGGAATCTTGATACAATAGTTAGTTGGCAATTATTATGAATTTATGATGATTGCCTTTGAAAATCATCATCATAACTCATAGATTGCATATTACAAGACTTTACATCTTCTTCTTCCTTGAGCTATTGAAAAAAGGCTCTAATCCTTGCACTCCATTGCAACTCCTTGCTTGACATTGAAGGCTATGCTTGTGGCTTCGACTCGACGTACGTATTGCTGTTAGATGACAATGAATCTTCCTTTACCTCATCAATGTCATCCACTGACAATCTAGTTGCTCCTTTTGCTACAATCACATCCTCTATTGCCTTCCTCTCAAAATCAAGAACTTGTCTACAATAAATATTGAGGTCTCTTCATCTTTGCTTGTCCAATTATATGGATCAACCATCAATGTAAAGTTTAAACCTTATCAATGACCATTGACTTGTCCTTTACCTTTCTTGTGCAAAATTGAAGGTTGTATTGTATTTTTTAATAATAATGACATTTGAATCTTTATTACTGATAGTATCATACTTCATCATTGATCAATTACAATAGTGCCATACTTCATCATTGATCAATTATGATAGTGCTAAATATTAAAGATAGTTGTCTAAGACTTTAAGTTGTTGATTTTGGTCTCCACTCCCAAACAACCTTATTGTAATCAAATTTATTATAAGTCAAAAGATCCCAATTACTACTAGAGGTTTGGGAGTGGAAACTTTAATAGGATTGAGGAGACTTGTGCCTCATTGGGGTCTGGGGAAACACTCCAGTGAGGTCGAGGTGCAATGCTCTTGGTGTTCTTCTTGTCATGATATAGGGTGGAGTTGAGGGGTAGAGCCCTCACTACAAAGCCCAAATTGTTGAAACCACACAAACTTTCATGGCACATTGCGATTTTCACAATTTTATCCCTCATGGGAGAGATTAGGTATTTGACATCTTTTTGTTTATAAAAATATGAGGGCATTCATGCAAAATATCATCAACAGGGAAAGATTATGACTTTTTTGACAATTTTCGCCGCATTTCAGGCGCATCCCACATTTTGGACATGTTTGAAAAATTTGCGGTTTAAACTTGCAAAGTTTCTATCGAGTACTTGTCAAAAAAAATGACGAGTACTCAACAAAAACTCGATGAGTTTTCCTTGCGAGTTTTCTTGTTAGTAACTTGTTTGTGCAAAAAGTTGGCAAGTACTTGGCGAGTCTGCCATCATTGCTACAAACTATTCCTTGAGGGTTTCTCTCCCCAAGGCAATCAGTTAAATATGTCTATGTTTTTGTCACCAAGTGCTAGAGTTGTTGAAAGTAGTGTCACATTCTAGGGATGTTTGATTTCTGTTTTTTCAAAAGTGTCTTTCTCTTTGTTTCCTAGTGCTTCTTATACCCCCTCTTTCCTTCTGTCCACAATCATAAGCAATCACTCTAATGGTGGTAGTGAATTGACAAATTTTCTTTATTTGCTGGCAGTTGATTGACAAATCCATCCTTCAATTTATTGTGTTAATTGACAGTAAGTTGCCTGATGTTTTTGTTCAATATTCCTGATTGATAGACTCAGCCACATTATTCCAACATTCAACTTTCCTAAATTGAAAGTAACTACAGTCATAAATATAGCTACTCCTACGGTGGTTGTTTACTCACTCAAAGTTACAAATTAAAGGGGAACATTACAAATCTTCCCTGCCTAAATTTACTTTCCCTCAAGCAACGTAAAGTTGGGCAATAGAAAACGTTATCCAACTACGTTTGGTGACAAAAGATATATTGGTATTAGCTCCTACACAATTTGTGCCTTGTGCACGAACTTTGGTTCTCCCTTATCAGTAGAGTACACCTCAATCATATGTACTTGGTGTTTTCCCAAGCACAATGTGCTGGGTCCCAAGGTTCCTTACAGTCGAAGCATAATTGCTTCCTACTCATCTCATTTCAGATCATGTCACTTGACTTTTGAATCCTAATGGTTTGTTCTGCCTCTTAGTGATATATGGGTGGAGAGGGTGAAACCATCAATCTCTATGGAAAAGGTTTTGGTGCGGTCTTTTTCTGTTGCGGTGGTGTTGGCTAAATATTTTGCAAGTCACTAAGACTACAACTTGCAAAATGTGTATTTTAGGCAGCAGTATGTGAGATTTCTCTCTCCTCTCAGCAATAGGGGAGGCTCCCTTCTTACCGCAGGTG